>REGL01000040.1:597550-642732 GCA_004194395.1 Aurelia aurita complex sp. Pacific
ACATCTAATTTGAGACTGACTATAACTAACAAGGAAAACTTGAAATCTTTGCCTTGGCTAGCTGCACTGTCAAACTTTTGGCACCAAGATAGATAGTTAGATAGCAATCATTGACATTAAGCGCTAAATTAAAAAGGAGCAGCCTTAAGACCGAAGGGTATTCGATAGGAATGACAGATCTGAAATAAATCCATGAATGCAAGATTGAAACTTGATTTACTGACATGACAGTTTAGAGATTTTTAAACAAAATCTATTGGATAATAGTATTGGACTGGAATGGGCTCTTTATGTATTGCATTTAATGCGTTGGCTCAGATTCTACCAACCTGCCGTTGGTTGGGATGGGCTGAAGAAGGCTTTATCAGGGCGGTTTAGTTACCAAAGCGTTGCTCGTGTTATTACTGCGTAGCCAAAGAAGTTCCAGCTTCCTTTAAGCTACGTCTCAGCTTCTGGGATCTCTTAGAAACGAGTAGTGCACAAAAAGGCAACATACATTAACCGGGTTGATAGCATGTTCATCCAGGTATACTTAGGGTAAGGCACCCTTTAAAAGCTGGCCTAAAACATCTTTATCATCATGCTGTTATCGTAGTTCTCTGGAAGACCTCTAGAAGATTTGTTGTTATCTTCATTGAGAAGTTGCAGCATTCACCTTTTCCAGCACACCGTTTAGAACTGGCTCAGAACTGTTCGGTTGAGAACCAATCAAACTGCGAAATTTCTACCAATCGAAAAGATTTGTTTTTGGAGTCATGTCAAGGGCCAAATAAATTGTAAAAAACATCGTACGCAATAGCGAGGGCTTTTAAAGGACAAGTCCGGGGTTGGTATGATTGATGATAAAATACAAGGTAATACTGCTATGAATGATGTATGATACTTTTTTCCACTATTTTTCGCCTTCTTCTTGTAAAACTACGTATTAAAATAAGCACTTTGAGCGAAATGACGTCATATCGCACAAACGAAAGCGAGGCTGTGTAATTATTTTTCGCCTCTTTATCGTAGCAAGCCTCTTTATCGTGTTCTTGTGCTCTTTTCAATGCACGAGTAAACGATAAAGAGGCTAGCAGCGATTAAGAGGCGAAAAACAATCACACAGGCTCGTTTTCCTTTGCGCGATATGACGTCACTTCGCTCATGTTGCTTATTTGAATACGTAATTTCACAAGGAGAAGGCGATAAATAGTGGGAAAAAGTAACGGTGTAGAGCAACGGTTATTTTTCACGCAACGGCTAAAAATTCTAAAATCTACTTTGCACGTAGCGTATGGAAGCTGGTAAATCAACCTGGGAATCAAATCATTTTCAAAGAATAGGAGGCCTATGGTAGGAAATCGAGCAAACTTTCAAAGAATCATTGAATCTCATTCCTTACGTTGAATTCCAGACTCAACATATGCACGAGGAAGAGATTCAATAAAACATTCACTCGGGGTACTTGCTATTTAAACATTGACTTATACCAAGCTATACATTTTGAGGAAGCAAACATGAGAGGGGTATGTTTTTTGCATAAATCTACCAAGGCTTCTAACGTAAGCATTTTGTAACTAAATCCCAGGACATGGGAAACGAAGAACTTCTATTGAAAACTGCTTATTAAGGTGGAAACTCCCTACAGTGTGAATACCCACGCTTGTCAGAAGAAATTTGCAAACTTTGAAAAGTAACAAAATTTGATTTTTTTCTCATCTTTAAACTTTATTTACCCTTTTTAGTGCATTGTGCCAAAGAGAGGTTCTGCTACCTTAATACGTACGTAATAACCATGTACAACACAGTATGGATAGATAGATAGATAGATACGAGTAACCTAGGCACTGGAAAGAGAGAAGACTTAGCTAAGTGAAACAAAGGCGAGTAGGTATATGGAACACTTGAGGTCTGGCAGGTTAAACTTAGTTGGGAAGACAGGGCTAGGAAGATTTGTAGGCAGAAACACCGCAACACGACAAAAAAACAACAACAAATGCGTGTGAATTAAATGATTGCTACCAATATTTCTTCCTGTCATGCAGGAAGATTATTGCAGAGAAACAAAGTTCAAGGGATGAAAGAATTATAATGAGAGATGATTCGATCTTTATCAGGACAAGGGCCAGGGCGTTGATTTTATCAAGGCAAGGACCAAGCTATTCTAAAAGGGAACCATTGTATTCCTACCGGAGGAATGGCATGATTTTACATTGTATTGTAATTTTGAGCCAGTGGCTCAATGTTGTGATGACATAGCAACATTCGATTCATATATGATGAATGAGCTTCCCATATATTTGGCAAACCTTAGCAGTAGCAAAACATTGGGCATTGGGCAAAACGTTGAGCATTGGGAATTATCAGGCCATGTCAAGGGTCAGCATCGGGGCAAGCTTAGGATCTGATAATTACTCCTTCAGGCTGCAAGGGGGGGGGGATGAATGGTTCAAAATTCGAGAGCTCGCAAATACAGAATAATTCGTTAATTTTGGGCATGCAGCATTTCTAACATCAGCTTTGTTTTGATATCGCTGCAGAAAAATTTGCAGTTTGAAAAGTTTTAACACTAAAAACATTTCTGACCCACTAGGCACTCTATCTAAGGTCTTTCTCAGATTACATGTCACGTGATATTTGCGATAACGCAAAATTAATAATGCAAAACACTTCAATTGTTATTATTCGCAGAAATTTTCACACGACATCTAATTTGAGACAGATTGTTAAAATTTAAAAGTTGAACAGGTGGTTACCTTAAATTGCTGATTCATAAACCAACATTGGTGCAGTTGCAGCAAGTCCTTGCTTTGAAAGAAAACTGTTGTTGTCGTTGTCTTCAATAACTGTCCCTTCTGTAACATTTGATACTGCAACTGAACCTTGTTCACTTTTGATGTCGCCCTGATCACCACACAGGAACTGGTTTTCAAGTAATGACACAGCTTTCGGTAAAGGCTTGTACGATTTCCATGATAGCAAGTAGAAGATAGCAGACATCACTACAAGAAAAGGTAAACAAATGTGAAATAGAACGCACTGCCTAAGATGACTTATGGAAGGCTACCGGTAGACTCAACAACATGTCGTAGTTTCGCTTTTTGCCTGAACTGAAAACGATACAACTACGACTCATGACCATACGCTCGTAGAAATGGAATAGCTCCCGTCTGGCCTATACAATAAACCTTTTAGCTGTTCTACTAAAGATTCGATTCAGTGGCGTTGGAGCTCCTATCGCTATTGTATACATTCGAAAATTCTGCAAAATGTATCGACATATCGTTCGATTCGGATGTTTTTAGAATACAGCTAAAAAATAAATTGGGTCTAGATCATCTGCAATTTTTTTCTCAAAACCAAACCTAAGTTCTGCTCCATTGAATTGAGCGTAAACAAGGACTCATGCAATAAGTCTAGGCTTTGCCATACAATTTTAACCTCAAGTAAAGCGCTTAAAGCGAATAACCTGAGTTAAAAGATGAGATCTCACAGGTTTATAAATAGCCCATTGTATTTGATAATCCAGTAAGTGGCGGAAGAAAGCAAAGTCAAAGAAAACAATGGAAGTATTAGGTGTTTCTTTGTCCTATTTATAGACAAGCGCTATATATCTCAGGTCATTCACTTTAAATGGCGTTTTTCAATTTACAAGTGACAAAAGTCATGCATCACTTACCCTGGAAAAGGGCAGTGGCACCACATAACATGTAGCTAAGTTTCACATTGTTATACTGCAGACAGTTGCCAGTACCATGACATGTTTTCTCCCATAGATCACATGACTTGTCGATGAAGATACCAAACAGCACAGGGCCAGGCAACGAACCAAGAAGACTTAGGAAAATCCACTGAAGGCCAAGCGCGTATCCACGTTCATTATCTGGAACACACCTTGGGAGAGTAAAATATGAGCGTTAATGACAACTACGTAGCAAAATATTGCAGGCAAAAGCACAAACAATTTTGAAACATTTATACCTTTTGAAACAGTGTTTCTTCGAAATGTGATTAACTAAGCACATTTAGACACCATTGAGGTCGCGTCAATTGGATTAAAATGGCGCCTTCGCAGGAGAGGTAGACACAGAAATTTTCAACAATTTTTTACCCCACAGCAACTAGTTTTTACCCCACAGCAACTATTTCTTACCTCACAGGAAGCTATTTATCGCTGCAAAATAGTAAGACAAAATGGCTGACCGCTGGTTTTAGTCATCAGGCAAATTTGCTCTTCTGAAGGTCATAGCTCCATCATTGTTCAACGGATTTTTACGGGGATGGGATCAAACTTCATTTGAACATCTGAAGGGCAACATCACATAAAAGTTTGGTGAGAATCTTTTGCCGTTTTTTTTGTTGGTAATTTTCAGGCAAACGGGGCACAAATTTTTTGGGACACCCTGTATGAATCAACGAATCACTCCATCAACACACAAACCAGCTAGTGAAAAAATAAATGAATAAATTCTTACCTCATAACGACCATCTTACTGGGAATAGCACTGACAAAACTCAGTAATAATATTAAGAGTGCACCAATAAGGAAGGGTATCATGCTTTTGCAATCTCTGTCGCAAACACCAGGAACAACTTGAAGACTGACTTCAGGCACGGGTGATGTCGATTTTGTATCTGGTTTGATCTTCGTTGCGTTTATTGTTGGGTCTATACAACTGCAATCAGAATATCCCTGCAAGAAAAGATAGTTTTAATATATCTAGTCTGTTTCAAAAGTCTGAACTTTACAGCGGTTGAGGTACCTGACATGTTCAACTTGGTCAGGGGGGAGGGGGCAATCTAGCTATGCTCTAGCAAAATTAGAAAGTCGAGAGCTCATAATTTCTGACTGGTTCAGTCCCGCACATTTTTTTCCTTTACCATCATTTGTTGAAATATTTCAATGAAACCCACACTCACAGATTTTTTTCGTAAAGAAGCTGTGCAGTAAATGTTTTTATTACACCTAAAAAGTACGAGAATTGAATCCCCTCCCAATTGGCTTCTGCATAAGATAAATAAAACGCCCGAGGCAGAAAATTAGATACATCCTTCTTCTTTCGATATGTGCGAATATTTGCTCTTAAAAACCATTTCTGGAATGCAGAACGAGCGAGCTAGCGACCCGGGTTTCAAGGCAGTTTTTGCGGCTTGTTTTGTTTTGTTTATGTCTTGACCAACCGAGCATGGAACTCCCTTTGTCTACAATCACAAATTGCTTTGTATCTAGGTGTCAATAAAAAGTAGCAAGTCCTCATGTAACATTATCTGTCCTTGTTGTCTAGTCGTAGGCTATACTCAGCATCAAGGGCAAATTTTGTAAAAAACAATAATCCAAGTTTCTGAAAGGACAAAGCGATGGCCTGTCTGAAGAATAGATTTCACACCTCTTCTGACTGCACCGGATCAAATCAAACTAAACAGAAAGTGCAAACAATATTTGTTGGCTGCGCAGGTGTGAAATCTTTTCCTGAGGCTGCAAAATTGTTTTCTCTTGATCAGACTAGAATCCTTTGTTTGATAAAATTTGCCCTTGCTATGCTCAGCTTAAATTTGATGAGATTTGACACCTTAAACACTCGGACGCAGGACATTCGACGAGAAAGCGAATTTCATTACTATTGGAAGATTTACAGATATCCAACTGATCTGATTTATTTAAAAAATCGACTAATTTTGGTATTGTGACTATCGGGTATTGCAAAATTCACCGCAAAATATGATTGTTCCCTTATTGGATTACAAAGACAGCTGCATCTGAATTTCGAAACCGATGTCTATAATTGATAATAAATTAAAGCCTTAAGCATTCAAATAAAATTAAACATCAGTTGAGTCATGTGAAATTACACGCTTATAAAGTTGCGTGAATTTGAATGCTGTGAATATTAGAGCAAACGCCCGGTCGAAATATGTTCGGCAAGTCATCTTTTGCCGTGCAGCTTCCGAGAAACTTTCAACTCTCATCCAGCAAACCTTCAAAGTTCTACGCCAGTCTTTGGTAAACTCAAGATACAATATAGATGAAAGTGTATAGGCCACATCAATGGTGCATTATTACCCGTGTCAAGATCATACGGTTCAATTCAACTCAATTCAAATTTTACTCATAGAAATACCGGGTGAGTCAAAAAAAGAATCCCCGTTTGAAAGGCCACTGCTCCCTGAATATCAAAGCAACAATATTGAAAACTGTCTTGTTTTATTGCCAATATGTTAAATTAGGTTCAGGATTTATCCGGCTTTAATCGGCCATTCCTTCCCGTGGATATGGGAGATTTTCTGCATAAAGCCCCTTCCAAAAACCTGCAAAAACGAGTGAAAACAATGAGCAAATTTTCCTTGGTTTTCCTTCCTAACAATGCTGACACTCGCATGTATTCATGTATTTTATCCTCTTGAGTGGAATCCCCCTAAATAGGTTATTGATACCAGGGGGAAGACTTGTTCATCCTCCCAAGAGGATAGCACGTGCTAAAGCATGCAGAAGTCATTGCCGTAAGGCCCGTGTAAGGCATAAGTATTAGGGAAATTTGTTCGTGACTTCGGGCACGCTTTGAAGGTTTCCTGAAGAGACTTTTTCGAAAAAATCCTTCATGATTTCAGAACAGAGTGGTTGATTTCAGTCAGGTAAATTTTAAAATAGATTTGTCTACCATTAAATAATATATTTGCCGATATCATCGTCTTGATATCCAGGGAGCCGTGACCTTTCAAACGGGGATTCTTTTTATTGACGCAACCGGTAGTATACAAAGCTACTAGCAAGAATGTGTATTCTATACGGCCCAGGAGAGGCATAGCTTATCGAGCTGAAATAAAAAAATAAATGGTAAAATAAAATAATGAATGAAATATAGCACAATATAGCTATCTCAAATTTAACAGAGAGGCTAGATATATATGGGATAAACATTGTGGATTACAACGGAACGGTCTGTTAGTAATCGCAATCCATGTTAATTCAGTCGTTGTCTATCACTACTCTGTGTTTAATTTAAAATGTTTTGCAAATGCTTTTACTTGCATTATGTTTTTAAAATCGATAGGGAGGTCATTCCATTAATAGGCTCCTTTCTTTAAAGGACAAGTCCGGGGTTGGAATAATTGTTCATAAAATGAAAATCACAATGCTGTGAATGGTGTGTAGTACTTTTTTCCAACCTTCTCTGTCTTTTCTCTGAGAAATTGCGTATTTCAATCTGTGAAATGAGCGAAAAGACGTCATTATTCATGACGTAATTCCACCCATTTTACCTTCGACCTGAACGAGGCTGTTTTCTTATAGAACTCTCATAGTAATTTCCGACATCACAATCGAACCTCCAAACTGAGGCTAGCTATTCTATCGCGTTTTACAAAATGGCGACGACATTGGGCCTAACTTACAAAAATGTCGTGCGAATTTACAACAGAAAAACATCTCAAAACGTCGAAAGAAGTCACAAGTGATGTTTGGCAGCTGGTAAGGTTGCTTTTTGACATTAATTGTAGAAACCCTGCACTTGTCCTTTAACAACAATTGTTCACCCAATATGATAAAACAATATAGGGCTCAAATCTTTAAAAAGGTCGGTGTAAAATTCTATTGCAGTTTTCTTTGAAATAGATGGCTTGAAAGGAGCTTAGGATTTTTTGCTGTAAATCTGCCATGGCAATTTATTGATATCTTGATTAGTTTCAATATGGTGGCATTTATTAAATTTGGGGCTATGACGTCATCAAATTACTAAATCCTAAACTAGAAAAGTTACAGATTTCTGCTTGCCACCATATTGCAGACCTTCATAAGCTATGGTTTCTTTGAAGGTTATATAATGTTTCCTCTATTAGTTTAGGATTTACGATTGTTTAAATTTTTCCAAAAATTTTCCATGAATNTTATATAATGTTTCCTCTATTAGTTTAGGATTTACGATTTTTAAATCTTTTCAAAATTTTCCATGAATTTTTTCAAAAATAATGAAATGGCCGTCTTTTTGAAAAAAATCGAGATATCGAAAAATTTCCACAGCAGATTTACAGCAAAGTACCATAAGTTCCTTTCAAGCCATTCAATTCAGAGAAAACTGCAAAAGAATTTTACACCGACCTTTTTAAAGATTTGAAAGATTTGAGCCCTATGCTTGATAAAACTAAGGAAAAACAACACTTACCTTAGCCATCTTCGAGTGACATCCAGCGTGACATGGTGCAAAATAAGAAATCTTGTCCACTCCACACACTGGTGAATATTGCACAGCATCACAAGAACAACCGGCATTACATGCCGATGTTAGATTTCCAATTTCGGTGCTGACAGAAAAAAATAAATAATTAGTACCATTTACATTAAAGAGTAAACTAAACCATTTACACATGTCATAACATAGCTCAAGAGACTTCAAAACCATCCCCTTCAGCAAAATTTCCACTACGCAAAAAGTCCAATGACAAAAAAGTGTGCAAAATTTTTGGAAAGCTTTCGTTCAACGCCACACAGAAATCATCATATTTTATCAAAAATAACCAAAACGATGATTTTTAAATTTTAGTCGGTGTTCTGATTCGAAACTGTACAAATGGTCGGTTTTAATCAGATAAATAACATTATACGCCCTTTACCTAAAATTTTTAACTGACGTTCTACTTACCTGCCAAAGTACGGATGATGTATTCCTGCAAGCTTCGGAGGTTCACAGCCAGGTATCAAGAACGATGCAACACTACCAATGGCAAACAATTGAAATAAAAAGCAATACTTTGCAGCCGTTTGACAGGAATCTCTCCCTTGTAGCCTTTTCATCAGCACACTACCAATAAAAATCCCTCCAGCTGTACCTGGGATCAAGGTTACACCGACAGAAATACCTGCACGTGAATTCGAGGCACCAAAATGAGACTGAAGATATTTAACGATGAAAGGGCCTAAGCCAGTTGCTATGATTGTGGAGCAGGCCAATGCAAGAGTATTAAAAACATAGGTCGGGTTCTTCAGTAAATTTATTGTAGCCGGAAGCATTTCTTTCAGTTTCCCCTGGATTCTTGTGTCTTCTGGTCGGATCTTTCCTTCACGAATTGCTTGTTCACGTAAGGCACGCGCACCGGGCATATGTTTTGGATATGCGAACAAAGCACACGATGTTATGAAGATTAGTAAGCCTCCGCAGAAGTGTCCTAGCCACCAGGCACCGATCCATCTAGGGTCGTCAGGACTCATGTTTAGACCAACGGGCTGCAAATGCAAGAGAGTGAGATTGAATTTGAGATCAATTATGTGTAAGGCATTGAATGGTCTTGCTCCTCAATACTTGACCTAACTTTTCTCGAGAAATTCGCAGGGCTCCCTCTGAAATACTTATAATTTATAGTAAGTATTTCAGAGTTATAGAAATTCACAGGGCTCCCAATACAATTAACAATACCAATACAACAATAACGAACAATTACACTAATAACACTAATTAAGATACCTAAATACTGTATGTTGAATTTTAATGAATATGAAATACCCTGTAGTCAAACGTGGTAATGAAACAAGCTAAAGGGGGGAGGGTGGGTGGGGAAACTGAAGTCTGCGCTGCTGCCAAATACTTTCTGAACTGATTGAAGAGCACGAGGACAGACTTAAATATTATCAATAGGTCAAGCCAAATATGGAATGAGGAAATAAGTCCTATCAAATGATTGGCTGAAAGCTGCTTAAGAATTTGCGGTTGCGACATATGAACCAGGAACGAAGCTATCAAGTATGAAACAAAGGATGCAATTATGATGCATGCATATGCGGGGGAGTGCATCCTTGTGACTGCCATGCAAGTATCGACTGAAGCCACGACGCATACCTACTCAGCAAAATGCCACTTAGGCCCAACTCCCAGCTCCCTGATTTAAAGTTACATTGAGGCAAAGTGCCTCAGTGTAAAATGAGAAAATTGATATCTGCTTACCTGAATCAAATCCACATAAACTGTTAACAGCGATCCACCAGCCACAAACCCAACTCCTGGTCCGAAGAATATCGTAGCATACCATATACCCAAATAAATAGGAGCAATTTTCGGCTTGACATTTTCATCTATATATGCAGCACCCAGTGTAAAAAGTGGAGCGGTTCCAGCTCCAAGTAATAATTTAGCAGAGATGAATGTGAACATATAATACCACTCTGATTGTCCGAGTATCGTGCATCGTGCATCTTCTACTGTACTGTTCAATGATGTTGACATGCATACGTCTCTATTCTTAAAAACATTTGCATCTTTGTCCGGTATATATTTACCAATCAATAAATGGGGTAGCACATATAGTAGGCTACCAAAAGCTGTCACTAATGCTCCAACTGCTAAGTATTTCGGCTTATGTCCAAAGCTACCATAGTAGCTCAAAAATGCAATAAGTAACAGGGTGGAGATTTCCTTCGCAGCAACTATAGTTCCGGATTCTTTACTGCTTAGCTTGAACTGTTTTTCCAATGTTGATAGGCCGACATTGGTGAATCCTTGCACTATCATTCCTACGATGGAAATAAATTACAGAACTTTAGGAATTACAATTTCTTCAGAACAAAATGCTATCTACAATCACTGAGTGAGTAAAAGAGAAAGAGATCATTCCCTTTGAAAACAAAATCATGAAAGAAATAGCGATATGCGCTGGAACTTCCTATACATTGGACCATGATTGGAAGTGAAAATTTGTAGGGGTAAAACTTGTGTCGATTTTCTTGGCACATTTTAGCACATATAGAAGGATACTTTGGCGCACACGTTGCCATGTATGAACGACACGTTTAACCAGTGATATTGCAGGATATTATAGTGTTAGGTTTTTGAAACTTAGAATAAAAAAAAAACCATCTTTTCCTTGGCTGCAATTAACACGTTTTAAAGTATTTCCGCTTGATACCCATTCAACAATAACCGGAAAAAGTGGAGTAACAAAACCACAATAAACTCTTGCTCTGGGTGGCTTTAATTACCATAAAAACCAAACATAGGTACGGTGGTGAATTACGCTATGCGACAGTTTAAAAATTCTTCGATGTGGTTCTTGGGCATAGATTCAATTAAAGCGAAATTCTTTTAAAACTATGGATGAACTACAAACAAAGGTGTTCAACGTTAGACCATTGAGCGGATATTCGTTGGTAGAATACTCTATACAAGTGGTATATCCTGTAGCTGTTAGATGACCTCAAGATGTTCTGAAATATCGCTTCATTCCCACCTTCGGCATCCAAGCGGTCAGCCCAGGGTGGGGGGGGGGGGGCACTCAGCACATACGCATACAGGGGGGGGGTCATTCCGAGAGATTGTCAGGCAACCCAAAAATATCAGCTTTGCTTCATCATTGCAATACAAAAACATCAGCCCATTTTATGCTTTCAAACCTTTACACGAACACAAAGCATCCTGAAACTATGCAAATTTAGGCCAGGATTGCCTATGAAGAACCCAAAAATATCATTTTGACTGTATTTGATACAAAAAGCATCATGGCCATGATTTCAATTTATTTGGACCCAAAAATATCACTCTGGGCAATGTTCTTACCCAAAAATATCCGACTTACCTCCCCGTATGTGCATGTGCTGAGTGTCCCCCCTAGGGCGGTCAGAGTGTTATGTAGTTTCTTTTACAAATAATGGCACAAACAGCAGATTTATAAAGGTGAATGACTAATGAAATATATGATTCGATAATCAAGAATATTTGTTGTGCTTTTTTCAAAGGCCAAATAAATTTAATCGATGATTGTTTTGTAATATCATTCTTTTCGGTGAGAGAGAACATTTTTCCATTTTACAGAATGATACATTTTGACCTAAAATCTTCCGACTTTATATGAAAGGTGAAGTCCTAAATCATATCAGAGCATTGTCAGGGACTTAAGAAACAAATTTAAGTGGTTTGCGTAGGATGAAATTCAATTTGAGTGGTAAGTCAAAAGGTTGTCCTCAAAGTGGAAAAACAAACGTCGCTGTGCTTCCCCATACTCTTAAATCAAAAGCATACTAGTTTCATGCGTTTCAGAAACCATATTTGTCAAATACTGAGATCAAAGCAATCTAGTTTGCTTGGAAAGCCTTCTTTGCAGAGCGAGAAGCATGAATATTTTATCTTGTGCATTAGAGATGTGGCCAAAGGGTGTAAATAGTTTTAAGAACTATTGATCTTTACAGCTTCTTGTCTTTGAAAAGCAGACTTTCTGGTTCTTGTTTGTTCACTAATTTGGACTGATCGATCTTAAAACAGGCACTCATAATGTTGGTTTCTAACAGACAGGACAGCAAATAAATTAGCTATAACGGAGGCAAAGTAGGGGGGAAGCATACCGCGAAGGGAATTTTGTCTCGTTTGAAAGGTCAGTAATATTCTACGTTGATTTAATTCAAATTGGTGAATTTCCCAACACTTTGTAAACCCTACACAGCGCGACAGTGAAACGAAAATGTTAACTTATGGCCTTTATTTCTCTCCAGATCATCTACCAAACGCAATCCTTCTGTACCAAAATGAGAACAGCTTATGGCGAAAAGTCATTTGCGTTTAGTAGAGCCGATGCATGGAATAAACTCAATTCAGAAATGAAATTAGCCCCGTTGATCCTAGACTTGCTCCAAGTCCATCTCTTCAGTCCATCTTACCATTCCCTTTTTCGGTAGTTCTTGGATCCGCAATTCCAACATTCCGGAAGAGGGCGCGGAAAGCCCTCTTGACGGAATGTTGGAATGGCGGATACAAGGGAATGGTAAGTCGGACTAAAGAGAAAGACTTGGGGCCAGTCTACGTTGATCCTGTCATTCCTAGCCTGCGTGCAGACTCGACTGGTTTCTTTCCAGAGAGGTTTTGAGTCTGCGTTGCACGCAGGCTAGTCATTCAAAACAAAACTAAAAGCTTTGAAGCGAAAATATTCAAGGGAAGCCACACTGCATCCCAACTATATAAAATGTTTTCTTTTCTTTGTTCAAGTTTATTAGTTTTCAATACGAAAGCTGTAAATATCGAAAAGAGTATAGGTTATCAACCTCTTTTTTCCTGGGACAATTGGAAAGCAATTGTTTAAAAAGTGAAAAAAGCAAGTGGCCCCCTGCGCTTGGAACAGTAGGCCGAATGGTTGGTACGGGTACGGCCCTATCTCTTCAATCGCGCTTCAACTTTTGCCTGCGTGCAGCCTCAACGAGGAGGAGCTGGGGCTGCACGCAAGCTACTTGAAGAGCAGATTTCAAGAAAGAAATTTGTCCACATATAAATACCTTGTGCGGCTGAATAACAAACCAGGAAGAACAGAAACCATTTCGGAGTGTTGAGTTTTTGCAGAGCTTCGGGCTTGCATTTGTTCCATCCGCATTTTGTATCACCTTCGGAATACAGGCTTGGCAAGGATTCGACATTGAAATCTCCGATTGTCGAGCAATGTGATTCGTTGTCTTGATCACCTGCAACCGTCATCTTGACTGGCCTAAGTGCAGTTTGTCTGGCTTGTCAATAGTTTACGGTCCCATTGCGCCTGAGAAGAAGGAATATTGTTTAAATTTTTGCATTCAAATGGAAAAATGCAGCTATTTTTAACTGACTTGTTTTGTTTTGTGTTTGAGGTCAAGAATGTCTTGATTAGCACGGAACTTTGTTTTTGTTTTTTTAATACTACCAAACCGGAAAACTGGACAACAAAAGCAAAGGCAGGATTCTTCCTTGTTGCCCCCTCATAGCATCGAGGCTCTTACCCTGGGTACCAGAGCCAAAAAATGATAAAATAAAAAAATAAAAAAAAAGTAAAGAAGGAAAAGAAAGTTGGATAATCCTCCTTTCTTCCTTCTTTCTTCCTTTTCCAAATTTTCAATTTCTTTCTAATTTTGAGGCTCTGGTACCCAGGGTACGAGGCTCTCTCCTTGCATGGACCAGGCCAATATCATGAGAAACTGATATAGACTGATTATCTGAGTCCCTTGCATTACTGCAGTACACCTTGCTCAACAGAAACTCATGATGAAACAGAGAAAAAGTTTACCCTGTTTAGGCCCATTTTCAGCTATCACCTTGAGTAATGTCACTGTCACTATAACCTTATTGCAGGAAACTAAAGAAATACTAGAGTGCTGAAAACTTAAAGTGCCTGATTGACTAGTTTAAAGACCCTTTACTGAGTGGCACCCTTTGCACGCCTTTATCATGGTTTACAGAAGTTAAGGTGGCTACATATAGACTGATTACAACGAGTCCAAGTTATCGTTCATCGTAACGAGACTGCCGCCATTTTGTCAATAGTGATGGATACTATGATGTAATAAATCTAGTGCTTATTCGATCACACCATATGGATCCCACACAAATTGCGGCGGCAAGTCAATACCGATGGAGTTCGGTAAATCGGTATAGTCTGTAAGTAGTTTAAGGATCCATAGGATCCATTGTGCCTGACACGAAGGAAATGATATTTTATGTGTAACTAAGTTGCTTTGTTTGTGTTTTAGTAGCCTGAGATCAGACAAAAAAGCAATGGTAAAAAGATGAAAGGTAAAAAAGGGAAGAGAGCGTGAGGACAGGCAATTGAAAACTGTTTACAAGTTGGAATCTAATCATTCCGTTAGTCTCGTTATCAGATTGCATAATTATTTCAAAACCTCGTTTACAATTTGGCTAGCGTTCTTGATCAAGAATGTTTTGATCAGCACGAAACTTTCTTTCTATTCTTTTCTTCCACATCCACAAAACCGGAAAACTGGACGACGAAAGAAAAGGCAAGATTCTTCCTTGCTGCCTCTTCCTGGCATTGAGACTCTCTCTTGGCATCAGAACAGCGTAATATCCTCAGGTACTGACGTAGACTGATTATCGAAGTCCCTTGTATCCCTGCAGTACACCTTCATACTCAAACAAAATTTCAAAACGCTGTAATTATGAAAATAATGATGATATCTCAAATTGTTGCTCTGGGTTTATGGTAGACTTGCCCTAAGTCTATTTCATCGACTCAGTCAAAATATGTGAACTAATAACGCCCTGGGGGAGGTTGTCTTAAAGCTCTTCCGCATGGCGTTATTCTTTCCCATTTTGATTGAGTTGACGAAATAGACTTGGGGCAAGCCTTGGTTTATGGCAAATTACACAAAGCTCCCTTCGATCAATTCAGTTGAAAGAATGGCGCAATAACATTTTACACGTTCGATATTAAAGTTTTGCAAAGATTTTGCTGTACAGACCATACGGACCTAGACTTTCTCCAAGTCTATTCAGTGGACCATCAGCAATAAAAGAATATAATTTCTTCTGCGGGGGCGTAAGCTACTTAGGTGACGCTGCGAAGAAGAAGTGAGAACGAAACTGAATATTCAGTTTCGTTCTCACTTCTCCTTCGCAGCGTCACCTTAGTAGCTTACGCCCCCGCAGAAGAAATTATATTCTTTTATTGCTGATGGTCCACTGAATAGACTTGGAGAAAGTCTAGGTCCGTATGGTCTGTACAGCAAAATCTTTGCAAAACTTTAATATCGAACGTGTAAAATGTTATTGCGCCATTCTTTCAACTGAATTGATCGAAGGGAGCTTTGTGTAATTTGCCATAAACCAAGGCTTGCCCCAAGTCTATTTCGTCAACTCAATCAAAATGGGAAAGAATAACGCCATGCGGAAGAGCTTTAAGACAACCTCCCCCAGGGCGTTATTAGTTCACATATTTTGACTGAGTCGATGAAATAGACTTAGGGCAAGTCTACCATAAACCCAGAGCAACAATTTGAGATATCATCATTATTTTCATAATTACAGCGTTTTGAAATTTTGTTTGAGTATGAAGGTGTACTGCAGGGATACAAGGGACTTCGATAATCAGTCTACGTCAGTACCTGAGGATATTACGCTGTTCTGATGCCAAGAGAGAGTCTCAATGCCAGGAAGAGGCAGCAAGGAAGAATCTTGCCTTTTCTTTCGTCGTCCAGTTTTCCGGTTTTGTGGATGTGGAAGAAAAGAATAGAAAGAAAGTTTCGTGCTGATCAAAACATTCTTGATCAAGAACGCTAGCCAAATTGTAAACGAGGTTTTGAAATAATTATGCAATCTGATAACGAGACTAACGGAATGATTAGATTCCAACTTGTAAACAGTTTTCAATTGCCTGTCCTCACGCTCTCTTCCCTTTTTTACCTTTCATCTTTTTACCATTGCTTTTTTGTCTGATCTCAGGCTACTAAAACACAAACAAAGCAACTTAGTTACACATAAAATATCATTTCCTTCGTGTCAGGCACAATGGATCCTATGGATCCTTAAACTACTTACAGACTATACCGATTTACCGAACTCCATCGGTATTGACTTGCCGCCGCAATTTGTGTGGGATCCATATGGTGTGATCGAATAAGCACTAGATTTATTACATCATAGTATCCATCACTATTGACAAAATGGCGGCAGTCTCGTTACGATGAACGATAACTTGGACTCGTTGTAATCAGTCTATATGTAGCCACCTTAACTTCTGTAAACCATGATAAAGGCGTGCAAAGGGTGCCACTCAGTAAAGGGTCTTTAAACTAGTCAATCAGGCACTTTAAGTTTTCAGCACTCTAGTATTTCTTTAGTTTCCTGCAATAAGGTTATAGTGACAGTGACATTACTCAAGGTGATAGCTGAAAATGGGCCTAAACAGGGTAAACTTTTTCTCTGTTTCATCATGAGTTTCTGTTGAGCAAGGTGTACTGCAGTAATGCAAGGGACTCAGATAATCAGTCTATATCAGTTTCTCATGATATTGGCCTGGTCCATGCAAGGAGAGAGCCTCGTACCCTGGGTACCAGAGCCTCAAAATTAGAAAGAAATTGAAAATTTGGAAAAGGAAGAAAGAAGGAAGAAAGGAGGATTATCCAACTTTCTTTTCCTTCTTTACTTTTTTTTTATTTTTTTATTTTATCATTTTTTGGCTCTGGTACCCAGGGTAAGAGCCTCGATGCTATGAGGGGGCAACAAGGAAGAATCCTGCCTTTGCTTTTGTTGTCCAGTTTTCCGGTTTGGTAGTATTAAAAAAACAAAAACAAAGTTCCGTGCTAATCAAGACATTCTTGACCTCAAACACAAAACAAAACAAGTCAGTTAAAAATAGCTGCATTTTTCCATTTGAATGCAAAAATTTAAACAATATTCCTTCTTCTCAGGCGCAATGGGACCGTAAACTATTGACAAGCCAGACAAACTGCACTTAGGCCAGTCAAGATGACGGTTGCAGGTGATCAAGACAACGAATCACATTGCTCGACAATCGGAGATTTCAATGTCGAATCCTTGCCAAGCCTGTATTCCGAAGGTGATACAAAATGCGGATGGAACAAATGCAAGCCCGAAGCTCTGCAAAAACTCAACACTCCGAAATGGTTTCTGTTCTTCCTGGTTTGTTATTCAGCCGCACAAGGTATTTATATGTGGACAAATTTCTTTCTTGAAATCTGCTCTTCAAGTAGCTTGCGTGCAGCCCCAGCTCCTCCTCGTTGAGGCTGCACGCAGGCAAAAGTTGAAGCGCGATTGAAGAGATAGGGCCGTACCCGTACCAACCATTCGGCCTACTGTTCCAAGCGCAGGGGGCCACTTGCTTTTTTCACTTTTTAAACAATTGCTTTCCAATTGTCCNAATGCTAAACACTTTCTCGAGGAGTAAACTTGTTTAAAGTAAATAAACCTTCTTGAAATTAATCGATCTGTATCCACTTAAATAGCATTGCAAATAACAAAAATTTGCCAAATTCGGCTTGTTTTGTGTGGGTGACGGTCTTACTAAACGGTAATAGGATGATAGCTACAAGATACCTTTGATTTCTCTTTACCAGAAGCTAAGTCTTCACACTGGGTAGTTCAACATTAAAAACAATTAAGACAAAAATGTTTCAAACTTACCAACTAAATGAGACTGACAGAAAGTTAGCAGATATTTTGTGAATATGTTGTGAATAGGTTGTGAATACTTTGTGAAAATGTTGCTCCGCCTTTCCCCAGGCTAACGGCAAAAATGCGGTATCATCAAACCAAGAAACGGATCTATCGTAGACAGATAAGCACTGATGCAGCAGCTATCAACGTCAAGACAGGGGGTTGAGAATCACAAATCGAAAAGTGCGCTGCAAAGCAATTTAGTATTTTGTGCATGACATAAGTAGAATGTATACATCAGATGCTTTCCTCAGTCTAAGATGCTTCCTTCGGCCTTGATGACTTGATGTAACTGGCAAACAACATCGGCCTTGCAAGGCATAATTGCATGGGATGGGTGGCCAACGGAAAAGCAATGAATCACATTCAGATTTTCATATGCTTATAAAGAACGTTTGTCTGCAGTTTTAAAAAAGATTATGAATGTCAAAGGCTTTCTCAAGGAGTAAACTTTCTTAAAGTAAATAAACCTTCTTAAAATTAAATCAATCTGTATCCACTTAAATAGCATTGCAAATAAATGACAAAAATTTGCCAAATTCGGCTTGTTTTGTGTGGGTCTAAGCTGTAATAGGATGATAGGTACTACAAGAAACCTTTGATTTCTCTTTACCAGAAGGTAAGTCTTCTCACTGGGTAGTTCAATCAACATCAAAACAATTAATACAATGACGCAATTCAAAGAGTGTCGCATACATACATCAACAAATACCAAGAAACATGAAATGGCGTCATCGTGTTAGCCAAAGCGGCTTTTCTGCAGCAGCACCGCCTCTCGTTCTCTTGGACATACAAGTGAGGCCTTGTTTCGCAAAAAGGTACGGTGCTTGCGTTCTTCCCAAAGAAAAACCCGAGAGCAGAAAAGTGTTTGTGTGGCCCAAGGAGGGGGGGGGTACTCTCATTGTGGCCTAACAGGGGGTTCAGTCAGGGCTAAAGAGGGCCAAAGCAAACATTTTGCAAAATACCCTCAATTGGTAGTATCTTTGACAGAAACCCCCAAATGGTAGTTCGTGGACCTAAAATTGGGCCATTTGGTAGCTTCTGGTAGCGAAAATTTTCTTCAGTTTTTAAAATTTTCTATTGTAAAAACTGATTGAACAAAGCAAAAAAAACTTCAAGTTCAATGATAATTATTGCTGCAACGACCATATTGCCATGCAGAGGAGCCTACTGAGTTGAAATCTTATAACTAGCCAGGTATATTGGAATATCCCAAATTGGTAGTATGAGTTTGACAAATAAGGTCATTTGGTAGCCATTTCATAAGACCCTCAAACCGACTGGACCCCCCTGTTAGGCCATAATGGGAGTACCCCCCCCCGGGTTGTGTGGGAACCTTCCTCATTTATGACAGAAAATTCATCTGTTTTTGGAATGGTATGTATTTTTTCTTGTTCCTAAACATTCCTTCAGCTAATGATATTGCGTTCTCTTGACTCTGCTGAGCAAATTTTATTCATTTAGAATCCTCTCAGCTTCAACAGACCTTTTCGGAAACTAATCCCAATACAGCCAAAAATCGCCACAGTGCCTCACCCGATGCAAATACGCGTACAAAACTATTCCATGCGTTGCTACCAGCATCTCGCCCCCATCCCCGCACTGATGGGATTTAGCTCCATAGGCTGAGGCTATACGCTATAACATTAGCGAATATCAGAGAGAGGCAATTCTCAGAAAGGAGGCTGGGGGTGACAAGATCCTTAGGCAGCTAGGGGGCTAATGCTAAATTTACGAGGAGTCAGGGCGGCCGATGAGGTGACAACAGCGATTTGGACGTGCAAATAGAATTTACGAAGTGTTTAGATTTCTCGATTTTCTGAGTCCAAGAAAAAATATTCCAATTTAGTTCTTAAACTTTTTTGGATTAAAAAGTTGAGATATCTTGCAGCCCCCGGACTAGAAACTTGAAGGACACCTGCGTTGCTTTACCAATACACCTGTTTTTCTAATTACTGTGGTTTGCAATGCAAATACGTTTAGATTCTGAAATTCCGTTGAAGCGAAACCTAATCATAGCAAAAGAGCTATATGTTATGGCAAACTTTCGCATAACAACTGCGAACGACGCACATGAAAAATCAATTTTGTGATCGCTAAAACAATACCAGCAGGGATATTTGCACGATAGTATTATTATTATTATTATTATTATTATTATCAACTTCTTTATCGTTGGATTACAATAAAAAGATAGCTAAGAGTAAGTAGCTAATTCATTCCAACGTTAAATCTTTAACGTTAAAATGTTAAAGGTTGGGCCGGTGACCATCACAACGCTTGTCGAAGAAACACTAAGAAATCAATATAGAGTAAGACTAACCTTGACGAAGAATATCGAGTTTCAAAGCATGATCCATAAAAAGCCCATTTTAACAATTTTTTGTGAATTTCAGTGAACCCCACCCATGTTTATGGAAAATCTGCCGAAAAAGGACCCTTGTTTAGAGAATTTTGGGCCCAAAACCCACCCATATGGGCGGCACATACCCGTGCCCTGAACATGTTACGTACCCCCCCCCTCGCGCCTAAATTACAATGGGGTCACATGGGAACAATAACCTAACAACGGGACTAAACAAGTACAATCTGTCAAAATAAAAGTGGAAATATAACTGGAAGAGTAGAGCAAATATCAGACCTCATATTGTACATCTACCGGGTGCGCCAAAATAAACTATGCACGTTTGGCAGGCCACAATAAATTGTACACTGGACCGATTTTGAAGATTTATAACTTAATCTTTAGCAGAAAGCCTGAATTAGATTCTAAGACTATTTGCAAATTTTTCTGTTTTCAGTTTTTAGAGCTAGAAACGATTTTCTTAAAATGTTCGTTTTCGAAAACATTGAAAACGATAAAAAAACGTCGATCAAATTTTAAAAGATTCAACATGGATGAACAAAGAGAAAACGTTTTGAAGGGGATTTGGGAGTTTAGGACGAACTCTCGTACAGCAGATTACAATTCTTCGATTTCTAATTCGCAAATCACCACGAACAAGTTCTCTCTTTGTCCATTCATGTTGATTCTTTAGAAAACTTGACCGATGTTTTTTGATCGTTTTCAGTGTTTTCGAAAACTGAGATTTCAGGAAACTCGCTTCTAGCACTAAAAACTGAAAATGAAAAAATTTGTCAAACATCCCCGTATCTAACNTTCGAAAACATTGAAAACGATAAAAAAACGTCGATCAAATTTTAAAAGATTCAACATGGATGAACAAAGAGAAAACGTTTTGAAGGGGATTTGGGAGTTTAGGACGAACTCTCGTACAGCAGATTACAATTCTTCGATTTCTAATTCGCAAATCACCACGAACAAGTTCTCTCTTTGTCCATTCATGTTGATTCTTTAGAAAACTTGACCGATGTTTTTTGATCGTTTTCAGTGTTTTCGAAAACTGAGATTTCAGGAAACTCGCTTCTAGCACTAAAAACTGAAAATGAAAAAATTTGTAAAAAATCCCAGTATCTAACTAAGTCTTTTTGCTAACGATTAAGTCATAAATCTTCAAAATCGGTCCAGTGTACAATTTATTGTGGCCTGCCAAACGTGCATAGTTTATTTTGGCGCACTCGGTATTGAAACGCAAGTATCGCCATAAGCCAAACCAGTCTCGTAAAGAGGGCTTTGGACCCAGCACGACCCTGCCAAGAATCTATGGTTCCTCTCTAAGGAAATTATTCCTAACAAGCTTGCGGTGAACTATTGAAATTACGAAATTATGCGAAAGAGATTGCGGTAGAGTTAGTATGAAGAGTCAAATAAGAAAAGTAAACCAAATTTTAGTGGTTACAGCAGGTGCCTTTTTTCTTTTGAAATGGAAGTTGGCATATATGTATTTTTTATGAGCAGCTCCTTATAAGACATTGAATTAGCTTTCAAATTTACCGGGTGAGCCAGAAAAAGCTCCCACTTTTGAAGAGTCATAGCGTCAAGAGTTAAGCCTGGTTTCCATATGATCGTAACTGTCGGCGATATGTTGCAGATAGGTCGGCGACCTGTATCTGCAATGCATCCCCGATTGATCGGAAGACCTGTTTCCATATAATCTGAACAGTCAGCAACAGGTTGTAGACTTTAATCGCCGACCGATCAGGGATCGTTATGCTCGTTTTCTTGCTGTGCTGGGATCGATTTTCAGTCCCAGACGTCGCCGTACAGCCAAAAATCATGTTTCCATAACAAACTCTTGCTCGCAGCAGTCTGCGACCGTACGGCGACTGGTCGGCGACGGTTGGAAATGCTAAACTCATCTCAACTCTTCCGATGCGTCCCCGTACTGTCCCCATCTGATCGGCGATGTCGGTGACATCGTTCAGCAAATGTTTCCATTTGTCGCAACCATCCCCGATGTGTCCCCGAGCCTGAATCGGTGACGCGTCGCCGTCTGTTACAGTCACATGGAAACCAGGCTTAATGAATCGAATCCTGTTTGATAGCCGAGAAATTGGAGTATGTTTGTCATTTCATTTTTCATTTTTCATTTAATATTATTTATACACAAATTAACCCTTCAGCAAATTAAAATATATAACATCTATTTACGATGATAAAACCTTATGAATAAAAACCTAAAGCCCTATAAAACTTAATCCTTGCTGTTCTTCCAGGGAGTTGTGTTTGGCTTGAGAGTCTAGCTCTTTAGATGCGTTTTAAGTTGTTTTTTAAAACGATCAAGTGTCGGTAACTCGCGAATTTCGGCAGGTGTATCATTCCATGACTTGAGAGCTGCGTAATGAAAGCCCTTTTTTGCAAATTCAGTCCTATATCTAGGGATCTGGATATCCTTACAGTGCCTCGTATTGTAGGTCGAGTGAAAAGATCTTGGCTTGTATTTATCCCAGAGGTTTTCAGGGCATAGTCTGTTCATAATCTTGTAAGTCATGACATTCCTAAATTATTTCAAGAGTCATATTTCTCGCATTTTTTATGGGCACTTAAAATATACAGAGTGTCCCAAAAAACATGTGCGTCGTCTGAATGGTTGCTGCGGAGCCGGAGCAGCCATAAATCCGATTTTCCTACTTTTGACATGTTTAAAAAGACGGGATTTCAAGTTTGAGTTTGAGACCTTGTGTTCATAAATCTGATAAGTGGCTGCTGATTTATGAAGCAAGAAAGTCAACATTACTGGCTACCTCAAAACCAGAGGCTTTAATTGGCTTTGAGTGAAATTGGGAAAAAGCATTCTCTGCACCCATTTTAAATTGGGAAAACACGTTTTATACACTCATTGTAAACATATTTTTAGTGAATTATCGCTTCCAAAGGGCATAAAAACTTATGGAATTCATCCAAATGTCGTACAACATCTTTCAAGGGATTTTCTTTCCCCAAAGCTTATTCCGTTGCACTTTTAATGTATTTTCTAACACATTTATAGTCTCGAGTGTAAAGCACGCCTATGGGGCTACATGACCAATATGTATATTCAAAACTCATTCACAAATTACCAAAGAACATTTCAGATGAGGAAGCGTTGTCACATGCGAATTGGGATAGACTAGATTACATCTACAAAAGACGAATCCTGACGATAATGCACAAAGTATGTAATGATGATTGTCCAGAAGACTTTAAACAGCTCTTTGACAAAAATTGTGGCCGTTATGCGCGAAATAATTCATTTGTTCTACCGCGAGTAGCAACGGAACAAGGAAGGATGTCAGCAAGGTTTCGTGGTCCAAATCTGTGGAATCAGTTGCCAGAGACTCTAAGATCAAATCATAACCAAGAAACTTTTAAAAGGAACATTAAGACTGCAAAACAAGTCATAACAACATCAAGTTTTCAAAAAGAAGCATCTGTAATAACTTTTAAACAGCAAGATTTTATCTATTATTAACTCTTTTACGTGATTCTTTTTTAAGACCTTTTTTATATTGCATTCCGTTTTTCATAAATTTTAGAACTGACAATTTTAAATGGACTGTAAAAGTAGCTAGATAGCAGGTCCACATCAGCTAGCGCTGCCGTAGTTTTAACCTGCTTAAACAAATAACTTATGTATGTATGTATGTATGTATGTATGTATGTATGTATGTATGTATAAAATGGATACTATAAGTGCGGATGAAGAAATATGTATGTATGTATGTATGTATGTATGTATGTATGTATGTATGTATGTATGTATGTATGTATGTATGTATGTATGTATGTATGATCACCATTGAATGGATTCATTCCGTGCACTATCTCACGCAGAGGCTCCATCTTTCCAGACAGAGAAAAGGAAGTGCTCCGCTTTTCCTTTCCTTACCTTCTCCGCCACCGAAACATTGCCCCTATGAAGGAAAGTACATCCGTGGGAAATACCTTATTTCTACCGTGACTCCTGTTATCTCTTGCCACATTAATTCAAAACAGGAAAGAAATACATGTGAAGAACAGGTAATAACCAGCAACCTAGTAAATAACACGATGGTGCTAACCAGAAACTAATTCTTCATCATTACCTGAGGTAGGCTAAGAGAACCACCAAAGATAGCAACAGGTGGAAAACTAAAAAGGGAGATATGATCCCATTCAGGACTGTTAACTGGGGAGAAATGACTTTTTGTGGCATTTATTGCAGAAAAGCAGAGTTGGGAAAACATGATGGTCTCAAAGCTATGGTCAGAGAGGCCAGAGGAACACTTTTGAAGGTGTTGTGGCGCAGTGGTGTAGTCCTCTGACTTTGCAGCCAGAACAGTCAGGCGGACAGGGTTCGATACCCAGTAGGGCCCCACCACTGGAGTGTCATGACAAGGGGTCACGGATTCGATTAGCGCTTAGCTACTTCTGTGATCCCAGTGCTTAGCGCTAAAAACCGCAACTTCACCTTCACCTTCACCTTCACCTTCACTCATTTTGGAACAATGGGATAATTAGGAAGGAGGATTTCACCTAATTTACTAGCAAAGCTCCTGAATTCATCTAAGAGTGAGGAAGGTTCTAGATATGAACACTTTAGCACGAGGAAAGGTTCTTAGCATTTCTGGAATATGTGGAAAAGGAAGGACTGGGGGGAATTGCCCGCCTTTAAAAGGTGGGGAAGACTTTGTAAAGATTCATGTCCTGAAGGGTATACCCAGGCTGGTTTTACAACATTTTTGTACATTACTATATATTTACCACCCTCAGAAAACAGCCCATCCCCTGGTTACTCTTGGAAAGGACTGTGCAACAGGAAAGAAGTAAAAATGTTGTATGGAGCTTCACATGAAGAGGAAACATGCCCACAGCTCCCTCCCTTTTTTCTGTATCCATTCAGCCACATTCAAGCGCATTTAAGGGCACTTAGAATAAGCATGAGATCCTGCATGGCTGCTAGTGAGATTTTCATTAATCTTAATTATCATTAGTTGAAATAATTAACCACAAACTATTGCCACCAACAATGATAGTCACTGAACAGGTTCATTGAAATTGAAACCAAAGGAATCCTTCCATTCAATCATACAACCATACAATACAACATGCAATAGAATCAGCAGGAGAAATGAGGAAGTGCTGAAAGAGAAACACGGCATTCAAGGGCTTATGAGGGTGTGAATTTTCTTGGTATGATTTGGTAAATGAAAAGCTAAAGAATACATAGACTGCCAGGGTTTTATATTGTTGATGTTGTGGAAAAATGTGTGTAATCTTCTGTCTTGAAGCCAGAACAGTCATGCAGACAGGGTTCAATCCCCACCAATTGAGCATCATTACAAGGGGCCATATATTCAATTAGGTCTTCTCTAATTATGCGATCCCAGCGCTTCATGCTACAAAACATAACTTCACCTTCACTTCACCTTCATTCAGTCACAAACTAAATTATCAATGATTCTTTGAAACAACATTTATGAAAGGCATGCTTTATCATGGATATTAAGAAAAGCATTTTATCATTGCCATAGAACACTGACATATCAAAGTTTACATTGCACATTATGGTTTTCAAACAAACTGCTACTACAAAACTGTAGACCAGCTAATGTTGAGAAACTCTTGATACTCTGACTAAAAATGATGAAGAAATGTTTATAATTTGTAGCCTTTACTTTTCCAGTTTTATTATGTACAATTGTAAATTGTTGCAATCTGAAACTGACAAACATTTTTTGTTAGATCCAACCAGGAAGTGCATAGAAAGAATTTTTGATGAAAAACATTGAATCTACTCGGTGAAATAAGGACAGATTTTGTATTGACAATTGCATGAGTTTCTTTTGTTGACACATAAAATCAAAGCGATTAGCGATCACAGACAAAGGAAATTCTCTCAACCAGAATTCGAAACAAACAAATCCGCAAAAGTTTCTCTGAAACCCAGGTAGCTAGCTCACTCGTTGCGCATTCCAGAAATTCTTTTTAAGAGGAAACATGAGCATATATCAAAAGAAGAATGATAAATCTACACATCTGCCTCAGGCAGTTAATTTGTTTGGTTCAAAAGCCGTTCAGGAGGCGATTCAATTCTCTTAAATTTTTGGGTGTAATTAAAACACATACTGCTCAGCTTCTGAACCAAAGAAATAAAAGGCCCAAGGTATATGTGAAGATATATCCTTCTCCTTTCGACATAAGCTTATGTTTGCTCTTAAAAACAATTTTTGGAATGCACAATGAGCGCCATAGCTTCCTGGGTCTCAGAGAAACTTTAGTGGCTGTATCTTCATTTCTTTTGAATTTCTGGTTGAGAGAATTCCTTTGTCTGCGATAGCTAACTCTTCATGATGCAGTTTCTAGTCAGACTCAAGGGCCTCCTGGGATATGGAAGTAAAAGTACAAAGGATGTAAGTCTGGTTCAAAGAACTGAAGGACAGTGGACAGAACAAAGAACACTGTTATAAAGTGTTATTTCACAATCAAGCACAGATAATAAATAAAGCATGGCAACTCTTTATCTGAGCCTCCAAGGATATAAATATTTACAAATGGGTCATCAGTCCCAGCAGCAAACAGGATTACCTTGGTTGCAAGGAAAATGCAAATGTGCACTTTGCAAGGAAGTTAAGAAACAGTAGTTTGATTAATCAAATTGTTGACTATGCTGGAAAATGTGTATGCTATGCTGCCTGATAAAAAGTCCATTGCTTACTTAGTTATATTTTTGCTTGACTAAGGGCAGGCTTGTAGGCTTATGGAAGGATCTTTCTTGGTTTACGGGTTTACAGTATGTTATGAGCCAGATAACATTCTGTGACCTTACCACATCAAGTGATCAATGAAAATAAATCTCTGATTTTTGAACAAAAGGACTGAGCAATCTGGGCAGCCTTCTGTCATTCTCAAAATAATAATTGATCAAACTTTTTTCGCATGAGGCGCCTAGCCGCCTACACTGCAGTTTTTCACCATCAATAATTCAAGCCTTCCATTGGAGCTTATCCGGTTTCAGATTTCTTAGGAAAGTCTACTGAGTGAGTTAGTTGAATCTTATTTGCCGATATCTTTCATTCCAATGCATCCCCGATGATATTACGTTCAAAATAAATCTTATCAGCAGTGGGTATTATAGGTACATCATCAATCAAGAACATCTAAAGAAACCTCATTATTGTAACGAAATAACTTGAATAATTTTTCTCGACAATTTTCGGTCAAGGGAAATTATTATGATACGTAGATCATAAACGGCTAACATTGAACGATTTATATTTCAGCATAATCCCTAACCGTTTGCTACTTAAAACTGGTGTACCCCTCTGCAGCCTGGCTGAGTTTGACAGTTGACTGATGCTTGAAAAAGGAACACTGTCTTAGCTGATTGAGAACTTCAGAATTTAGGCCAAGGAGCCTCACACACAAGGCTGCACACAATTCAAGTTTATATTACATCTAAATGCTTAAACCATTAGTATAAAATGTAATGCTACCCAAAACATAACACATACCGTATCTAATTCGCCTTTATCTCTTCTCTCCGGCAAGGTAGCCTAGGCCTATGCTTCGACTCTGCAGTGATCATGTGCCTTCTCTTCTGCTCTCGGATCGGAGCAGTCCCCGATGAACACCTGATCACGATGAATCTTCAACGCAAAAGGGGGAACAGCTGCTTCAAACAGTTCGATAAAAACAAATCTAATTCAAAGATATTACGCTTGTTTAATTAGTTATTTCATATGATGTATATGAACTATTTTATCGAGGTCTTTTGCGATCTGTCTTGTGGTCGTCCTGTGTGCTCGTCGAGTGCTTACTGTGAAGTTTGAACCCACTGTTGTTGTTGATCTGTTGCAATCACTTCAGTGTCATCTCTCAAAGGAAGTTTCGTTCCACTTATTTTGTAATCATTTGATTATTTTGTAATCATTTGATTATTTTGTAATCATTTGATTATTTTGTAATCATTTGATTATTTTGTAATCATTTGATTATTTTGCAATCATTTGATTATTTTGTAATCATTTGATTATTTTGTAATCATTTGATTATTTTGTAATCATTTGATTATTTTGTAATCATTTGATTATAATGAACTTGCCTTGTATGATTTCGATTATTGATATTTTGTGATCGTTTTGAAAGTGTACGAGATCATGATAAGTTATTTGCATTTTCAGAAGGAACGGCAGGCTCAATTTTTTGAAAGTTAAGAAACCTTGATTGAAAAGGCTAAGAAACTTTTGTAATTTGCAGCTTCAATGTTCAGTAATCTGGCTATATCAAACATGTTGACACTGCATGGAGTAATACACAGTAATAGCAACTGTTTTTGGCATTGTTTTGAGTGTAAATCATGTTGTCACTTGTTTTGAGATCTTACACAGCAGTAAGTCAAAATGTAAGATACTCATTTGAAAATGTTGCCAGCAAGTGTCCTAAATTCAAGAAACTACCTATCTGCCCTGGATTCTAGTTTCTGATAAAGAAGAGTAAATACTCGTATTTTTTCATGGGAAACTAAGGATTTGGGTCAGTTCTGAAAGTTTCTTAAAATTATCAGATTTTGAGTGCTCAGAGTTTCTTACGAGTTCTTAGAGGTTCCATTCCATAACAATCTTCATGTTCACTACCTGTGCCCTCATGAACATGGCAGCTTTTCAGACATTACTCAATTCGAGAATAAGGGTAATATGATACAGGAAACGAGAGAAAGTAAAGTAAAAATATGGTCAAGGATTTCCTTTATCAAAAAAAAGTTTCTTAACCTAATTCCCAGTACTGGAGTTTCTTAATTTTTTTTGCGATCTGGGAGTAGAGTTTCTTTTGGGCAGTTTCTTATGGAAATAAATACTTGCATTTGGTTGGAATCTTTTCGTTCCTTTGTCAAGAAAATGTAAGAGTTTCAAGGTTTTAACGCTGGTAAATCAAGCGAAAATACATTTGCCGTATTTCCAAATTAAAAAAGAATTTCTTAATCAATTTTTACGAGACTCAAAGTTTCTTAATTTTATCGTGATGAGGCTGGCTGAAAGTCCGAGTAGTACTCATCTTGAGAATGATGACATTTATTTCAAACAATGGAGATCTTTGTAATCGATAGATACTACCAGTTGATTTGCTAAGAGAACACAACAAACACTGGCGCGAAAAATTAAAGAATTTTGAATTTATCAATGAAGAAAAATATTTCGTGAGCGCATTCATTACATTACCTTTTCAAAGAGAAGTCCTCCAAGTCTAAACTCCAAATAAAACAAGCTGTACATATGATCTGATCTGGCAATCACTGTGACCAACGTCGGACGAAGATATTGAATAATCAAAAGATATCAAATATTCAAAACCAGCTACAATCGCGGACAAAACTCACGAGACACGTTGCTTTTTCGAGGAAATTTTGAGTTAGGATCTTCCCCCCCGTCCCCCCATTGCAATGTTGGAGGCTTATGCAAATGTCATAGATGAGTTGACAAGTATGTGTTCTTCAAGCAACCAACATTGCAAAGGGGGGAGGGGGGTCATCAGCAGTGTAAGGTCGTAGTTTACATGCAGGGGAGACCTCTTTTAACACAAAACTCAGCTGTCCCAACGTGTTTTGTCCGCGATTGTAGATTCGCATCTGCCTGAGAAGCACTCACTTTTTCATAAAGAACTTAGCTCTCCGACCTTTGTAGTAATTTCTTAATTTTGGGCCTCAATATTTATACTAAAACTTTCTCTAATTTCAGAATTTATCAAAATTCACTGCAGATCACAACTGCACGTATTTTTTTATAAGAAGCCGCTTATAAGAAACTCAGATTGCCAAACAATTAATAAAAAACTCTTGCATGTTTTTCTTTATTCTCACTTGATCCCCCTATCATATTACTTGGAAAGTACATGAGTAATGTATAAACATTGGCTTCAAAACACATTGTTTTGAAATGTTCAGGAGGCACAGATCTGATAATTTTTAACACTGGCCGAGATTCTAGTGAAATAGTTTCGTTATAATCAAAGATTATAATCAATTATAATCAAAGATTATAGTTTCGTATAAAAAATACGCGTGTAGCTGTTTCAGCCGAAAGAATTACAGGAGGGCAGCTTATTTTATCAAAACAAAACCATTCACAAAACCTTGAGGCTTTGCGCTTGAAAAATTTCATTTGGCGAATAATAAAACTCGAAGTTAACGCAAACACTGACAGTTTTAATAACGAATAAAAATGAAAATATTAGCCAGAGAATTCAAAGAACTTTGACAAATTTAAAGTTTTGTTTGCAATAAGAACTCTTGACTCCTATCTACCGACTGGGTGATCGAGCAAACATTCTGCAAAAAGAACTTCATTCACTTCAACAAAGCACCGAAGTGTGTTGTATGTGTCACTTCTGTCAGCTATAAAGCTTCCATTAGACACGGTGTAAGCAAACTTAAAAGAGGATGCTTGCATGCAAGCAACAGTACCCGTAAATCTCCGCAGGTCCCAAAGAGAATGCTTACGAATAGAAATTGTGTAATTAATACAAAATTCTCTAAATGTTGAACAAATATTGCTCCGTTTACAATACACAAGTTTTCAAGTTCGGTGCCGCTCGACAGACTGTGTCTTTTCAAGACCCAAGCGGGGAAGGCACAGAGGGTACCGTGGCGCTCCAAGATTCACATGTGTGAAGATTCATAGCACTAAGTGTATTTGATGGACTGGAATGAATCGAATTTTGTTTGATGGCCGAGAGGTTTAAGTATTTTCGTTATTCTTGTCGGGTTTTTCTAAACATTGGAAATGTACGTAGGTGAATTCGATTCTTCGAAAATTTTATGATTGCAAAAGAAACTACTCGTACAGAACAATAAAGAAAGTACAATTTTTCTTGGGATGAGAAATATCTTGTGCACATTTATTGTCATGGGATTGAAAATCTTCAGTATCTGTTTGAAACTCTGTTTTTTACAACTCTTTAGAGAGGCAAAACGTCCTGTGCTGCGTGAGAAGATTCCTTACGATGCGATCAAGTGTTTTAGGCCCATTTTGCAATCAAGAAATTTCATAAAGCCAAATTTACCCATATTCTCAGTGTTCACAAAGACACGACTAAAATTGCAAAAATACTTCGATCTTTCGGCTTTCAACCAGAATTTGAATCATTCAAAGTGACCACGTACTCTTGGTGCTACGAATGTTTGAAAGTTCGTTCTGCTTTTCCTAAAACTACTTTCCTTTGAGGAGGACTTGAGGCTGCACGCAGGCTAGGAAATGGTCGAACTAAAGAAACATTTAAGCAATTACAACAAACGTAAGTTTACGAAAAACCGTCATTGTCACTGGGTCCGAGGTTGAGGCGACAAAGAGACCAAATTTGGCCTAGAATATCCGAATTCTTAATGAATTTACAGCTGCTATGAGAATCAAAAAGTTGGATTTGTCCTTTAAGCTGATAGCGAACTAAACCATAGCCTTCTGGTCCTACTAAACGCTTCCGAAGTATCCCCTAACACAGTGTTATAAAGCCTTCAAAAGAAACGACAGAGTTCAAAGGATTTTGCGCAAGCTTGTACAACTTCAACATAACATTTTTATCAAAATTATATACAAAACAATGAATTAAAATAGCAAAATATTTCCCTTATTTAATCAGGATTACACAGCGAAGATGAGCATAATGCTATTAATAAGCAGACATCGGTGAGCAAAAACAGTAAAATATCATCTGATCTTCGTATTAAAACTTTCGAACTGCAGCATAGCAGGTTGTTAGAAGATTTCGATGAATCAAAGTGCTATGAGCATAGGTTCCAAATCTTTAACTCGGCGTAAACAGGTGGGTGTAAAATTCAATGACTTTTTCTTCGGATTGAATGGCTTGAAAGAAACTCTAGATACTTCTCTATAATTCTACCGTTGGACTTTTCAAAAATTTGAATATTTTTCAAAATTACAGCGTATCTTACATTTCAACTCATTTGAAGATGCGACGTCATCAGATTTCTAAATCATATATCAGATGAATGACAGACTTTTGCTTGAGGCCATATTGTAGGCATTCATAAACTATAGTTTTCTTCGAAATTATTCATGTTGCATCAAACAGCTTAGAAATTACGATAGTTTTAAGTTTTTTGAAAATTTTTCTTAAATTCTTCAAAAAGAAAAACAGCACGCCAATTCTGAAAATATTGAAGATTTCAGAAAAGTCCAACGGTAGAATTATAGATAAATAGCTAAACTTTCTTTGAAGTCATTCAGTTCAAAGAAATAGGTCACTGAATTTTACACCAGCCTTTTCAAAGATTTGGAACCTACGCTAGTGCTCTGGCTATAGTTCCATTTGTTAGTTTCTTAGGCCCCGTCCACACGTATATGTTTATAAAACGCACAGAATGTTTTCCATCCACACATCCACTAATCGTTTACAGGGCGTTTTAGTTTGCCCACACCTCACATAAACGCCAAAACAATTGAAAACGATTGATGAACATGGTGGCTATGACGTCATCGTTTACAAAAGTATGCGTCTACGACTGTCCCATATGAAAACGCAAAAACAGCGTTTTCAAAAGTATCCACTTTGGAAAGCGTTTTCGAATGTATGCGTTTAGGTTAACCTAAAACGCCGTTTACGTATGGACGCACGGCGTAAACGTATAGCAAAGTATGCGTTCACAAAATCCCTAAAATCATGTCATGCCACCAATCTTTAAATTCTCTTTTTGTGCAGTTGCATAAAGGACTAAATAAATAGCCTTAGATAACGGACTCATCTCTGTTCTTTCAAGTCATGCATAAAAATGTATTGAAGAGACTTGCCGTTGAAAAGATTTGTAAATAGGGTATTTTAGGGTATTTTCGTTTCTTATCATGAACTGTAATTCATTTTGTTTTCGTAAATAGTTGGCCTTTATTAGTTCTTGAAGTAGAGCTATTTTTAAAAACCAACTTTAAAGAATGTTATAATAAAAATAGTAATCTTGAAAATTCATCGCACCGGTCACAGGAAGCCCCGGCGGTTGATTGGGCAAAAATAAGTTTAAAATTTCAAAATACCGGGTGTCCCAAAATGATGTATTATCGTTTGATTGTTTATATCTCCATAACCAATGAACCGATTTTCAAAAACTTTATTCTATCCGATTGCCGAAAGGCTAAATTGTATTTGAGGATGTTGGCTGTGGTTTAGGCCGATTTCTTCATTTTCAAAAGAAGATTGATAAAGCTGCTCAAATTCAAGCCTTGAATAGCATGACAAAGAAACGGCCTTCTTTGCCAGTCAACATTTTAGATGTGATGCAAAAGGCTGAACTTTTATGTCGTTCATAGGACATATGGCGTTTAGAGAAGACTAATTCATTTAATATTGAGTTCAGATAATACAAATACGAGTTCAGCCTTTTGTATCACATCTAAAATGTTGACTGGACAAATAGGCCGTTTCTTTCTTATGCCTCCTAAGGCTTGAATTTGAGCAAGTTTATAGATCTTCTTTTCGACATGAAAACGCCGTTGTAAAACAGCAACCAACATCTTAAAATAAAATTTAGCCTTTAGGCAATCAAATAAAACAAAGTTTTTGAAAATCGGTTCATTGGTTATGGACATGTAAGGAATCAAACAATAATACATCATTTTAGGACACCTGGAAGTTAATTGAAATACCATTTTGTCTTATTTGTTGCACTTCTCTACATACTGTTGTGTTGTTTATTGACTTCTGCACAACAAGGAAAGATTTCGTAAGACAATAGCATGAGTTGCTTTTGTTGACACCTGAATTCAAAGCGATTAGCGACTGCAGACAAAGGAAATTCTATCAACCATAAATTCAAAACAAACAGAGCCACAAAAGTTGCTCTGACACCCAGGTAGCTAGCGCGCTCGTTGTGCATTCCAAAAATTGTTTTTAAGTGCAAACATGGGCATAAATCGAAAGAAGGAGGATATATCTACACATCTACCTAGGGCATTTCATTTCTTTGGTTCAGAAGCTGAGCAGTAAGTGTTTTAATTACACTGAAAAAATAAGAGAATTGAATCGCCTCCCAATCGGCTTTTGAATCAAATAAATTAAATGCCCGTGACAGATGTGTAGATATATCCTTCTTCTTTCGATCTATGCTCATGCTTGCTCTTAAAAGCAATTTTTGGAATGCACAACGGGCACAACTGGGTTTCAGAGAAACTTTTGCGGCTTTGTTTGTTTTAATTTACTGGCTGAGAGAATTTCCTTTGTCTGCGATCGATAATCGCTTTGAATTGCGGTGTCAATTAAAAGCAACTCATGCTATTGTCTTACAAAATCTGTCCTTGTTCTTCTGCACTGCATCATTGTTCGAATGCGAGAATTCGAAGTGAAGTAACAAATGCAGCAGTACAGTCGTGGCCAAAAAGTTTAGACCACATTTCTGTCAACAACGTTTCTTAGCGTAACGAAATGGAACCCTACCGCTCTGCCTACCTTACTCTCTTGGAGTTCATGTAAGTCGACTTTCCATGTAGATTCCGAATTTTGATGTCGTATTTTGAATTTCTGCGCCATTTTGCTATGACGTCACAATTAAATCTATAGAAATTCTTGGAAATTATAGTGCTTCTGCCGACAAGGGGTGTAACCCAAAAAATTTTTGTTACTCAGCTGGCTTTTACATCAATCTATGCACAATTCATTTGTATGATTTGTCTGCAAAGTATCGAAACTCCATGAAGAATATTGCTTCAGGGAAAAGGTAGTGGAGGGCCTTCAGTCCACAGCTATGGCCATAAAGTTTAAGACTACCCTTGGAAAAGCGTTTAAAAATTTGTACTGAAGGAAGGGCTCTGTCACCACACAATAAAATCTGCATTGAAACGTTGATTGGAAGATGGCTCAGATCAGTGTCTAGCGAAAATATTCCCATTGCAATATACTTACAAAGATGGTCAGCCATTTTCGCAAAGCAGACGCCAGTGCAATAAGCATCATAGCCTGCCTCGTGGAATTTGTCTGGACTGTTTTCATATTGCTTGAAATCATCTGCGAAAGCTGAAATATGACAATACATTAGTCCTGAATACATAATGAACACAAGAACTTTCTTGGCTTTGAAATGAGTTCCACTTAAGCAAGGTTTACCGCAAGGACACAAGAGATAAAGATAATAAGTTGAAACTTTTAAAATTAACTGGGCACCGAATAGCAAGGCTCTAGTGTTACCTTCATAAAACTTCTCCCACCTATGTCGCTGGTGTGCAACCCGACTCTAATTTGCCCTCTCTGACATTTCCTTCACTAATTTTCTTCCAGTCCTTTCTAGCAATGACTTTCTCTAAGTCTATTCCGTGGTCTATCAGCGCTAAAGGAATAAAATGGCTGCTGCGATGGCATATGCCACTCAGAGAACGTTGCGAAGGAGAAACCAGAGGAAAGTATCGTTTCTCCTTCACAGCGTCATGCCCCCGCAGAAGTCATCATATTCTTTTAACGCCGATAAAGCATGGAATAGCAAGTTTACCCTAGCAGTAATATTTTGTTACACATCAAAGCATTGTTAATCAGGCATCAATGGAAGAATCTAGGGTTTTGAGTTCGAGGTGGAACGTCAATGTAAATAGAGGGAGTTTTGTTCCTTCAAGGCGTTGTGGCGCAGTGGTGTAATCCTCTGACATTGCAGCCAGAACGGTCAGGTGGACCGGTTCGATCCCAGGTAGAGCCCCATCACTTCAGCGTCACGACAAGGGGTCGCGGACTCGATTAGGCCTATTCTACTTCTGCGATCCCAGCGCTTGGCGCTAAAAACCACAACTTCACTTCACCTTCACCTTCACCAGCAACGCTGACGGTTGTTTTGTTTAAAATCTTATATAAATCGATCTCACTGTATATCATCGTGTCATCTGAAAGCCAGTTGACTCCAGATTTTATATCAGGTAACCGTTTCTTCATAATATTAGTACTTACCATGGGTAGTTAGACGTCGCAGTTGTGCTTGTCTACCGTAGGATCACTTTATATACTGCTACGGAGGAGGTAGTGGAAGAGAAACGTCCTCTATAGAACGATATAAAGTTTCCTCCGCATAAGCATACAAGCTGAACAACAACTGTGGTGTCTAACTACCCATAGTTATGCAGTGGAACCTCCATTAACGCACACCCGGACACCTCTATACAACGGACACCTCCAAACAATAGACAAATATTATCATCCCAAAATACATTCTGACCAAAGATGACGCCTCCATACAGCGGACACCTCTCTACAGCGGTCAATAACATCGGTCCCACAGGTGTCCGTTTAAAAAAACTGACCAAAATTCTCAGTAAGACAAGAGTATATCTTGGTTGTTTCTCAGTTATTCAGAGACAATGCTTGGAAATTTACATTTATCCAGTTCTTTCCCAATCACAAAATACCAAGGTAGTGAGTATGCTTAGACTGGTCCGGTAACTACCCTCCATATAAATAGGTCCTGAAGTTGCAAGGAGTAATTTACGAAAGAGGACTCTTACTAATCTCTGGATCTTTGAAGTTTTCACCCACACATTGGTACAAGTCACCGAGTACGGAGCTACTGATCTTAGCCTGCAAGAAAGAGAAATGTATATTTATGAAATCAAGGAAACATCATTATAAGTAGACTAATTACATGTTCGTGTTATTGTTATTGGTGGGCTGCCAGATGATTACGTAACATCATATCGTGAGTGTTAATGATTTGTTTTCAAAGATTCCAGTCCTTAAGCTTCAACATAGATGCATTATTGCATCAGCAGTTTTCTCGTGAATTTACCAACATTAAACAGATTTATAATGTCAAAATGAGGCAAAGACGATTTAGTTTTTCTTCTGTGATTTCCTGATTGTCAAACTGCAGCGAGAGCCGATACTCAATTCAATAAAAAGAAGAACGGACAGGCAGGCGGTCGGGTTGTAAGTCTCTACGATATAATGGTACATCTCACGCCTCTCATGACTGAAGCAGTTTTTTTTTTCAGTAATTTATTTTGAGTGGGCAGGACGTATATCTAGCTACTTGAAGCTAATTTAAGCCCACTGTGCATGCCGCATCCAGGCACGGGACCCCTAGTTTAACGTTCCTTCCGAAGGACGGCGAGGTGAGTTGCGAAGCCAAGCCTCCGAGGTCACCCATCCGGAGTTTGACCTCACTGAACCGAGCTTAACTTCAGTCTCCTGACGGAAACTGATTAAGCCGCTCGGCCACTCACCCCAGCAGTATAATTTGACATAAACTAACGACCAGCCACTAGGCCACTGATAGATTAGCGAATATCAGTTCCCAAAATAGTTTATCAAATAGTTGATAACAAACTCTGAAAAGTGTTCTGAGATTGGAAGGATCTTCTTGCCACAGCTTGCAGGTATCTGCCAAGGACGGGGGTCATGCTTTCGTTATCTTTCTCAAAGTTTACCAGATTTGGACGCTCGATCCAAACCTATTTTCTAACACGTAAAAAGGTCTATAACTGTTTAAAACCCCGCTGACACTGTACAGGTACAACTTTGGATCCGTGATAAAAGTGAAAAAGGTAAGCCCCCGTTTAGACTGCTCCTGCTAAACCATAACTTTTTTGTTCCTTCTATCTGTAGAAGTAGATATAACATCAATCAGCGAGTGCTGCCGATTAGTATTTGTACGAAATGCGACAGTAGCGATGTCAATTTTATAGAAATTAATTGAAAGATTATCGCTAAGGAAACGTGTATTATGTTTGAATTTACAGTTGGGTAATGGTGAAAAAGGTAAATGATTTAGAATATTGAGTTACTCTCCTCCGCCGGTTTCTAGTTCCTGAGTCCAAGGCTCTTGGATCCGTAGTTCTGTAATCCATGGTTCCGTGGTCCGTAATATCGAGTTCTGCATTGTCCGAAATAAACCTTTGTCGCCCATTGACGTAGTTAGGTAGTTAAATAGGTAGGGAGAACTCATTATCTTTTGTTGGAGAACTATTGTTGTTGCTTGTTGGATAAATGCTCACAAGCCGCGAGCCCGCGAACCGCAGCCGTGAGCTGACCCATCTATCTACAAAGCCTGACGACAGCAGACAGATAGACAGCAGGCAGACAGGCTAATTTCGCTCGCTGATTGAAGCAGAATAGTTAGGCTGCCTTCGGCAGCAATTAACTTGCTCTGGAACAGTATAAATGCTGTTGAACCGTAACAACTTTGCAACGGATCATAACTGTACCGGGATACAGTGTAAACATGGTCAAAGGCAGCATGCGGCTTCTAAAATATCAAAAACAAACAAATGACTAGTCTACGCGTAGACCCATTATCCCAAAGGAGGAAAGGGTCTACGAAACAAAGAGCAAAGGCTTGCTACGGCCGTCCAGTTAATCATTCTAATTCCCTTTTCAAATGATGTGTGAAACGCGTTGAAACCATAGAAAAGAAATATTTCTATGGTTGAAACAAAGGCTGCATAAATTAAGTTTCCAGAAATCTAGAAACCTCAGTAGCAAGCCTTTGCTCTTTGTTTCGTAGACCCTTTCCTCCTTTGGGATAATGGGTCTACGCGTAGGCTAGCAAATGACCGNGCAGGCAGACAGGCTAATTACGGTCGCTGATTGAAGCAGAATAGTTAGGCTGCCTTCGGCAGCAATTAACTTGCTCTGGAACAGTATAAATGCTGTTGAACCGTAACAACTTTGCAACGGATCATAACTGTACCGGGATACAGTGTAAACATGGTCAAAGGCAGCATGCGGCTTCTAAAATATCAAAAACAAACAAATGACTAGTCTACGCGTAGACCCTTTCCTCCTTTGGGATAATGGGTCTACGCATAGGCTAACAAATGACCGGAATGACAATTTTTGATTTAAAGGTCTATTTCACTTCAAAATCATCGTCAAATCATAAGAACAGAAGCCTGATTCACAGACCAAAAGAGAAAAAAATCGCATCAAATGTTCTCGTATGGCCTATGAAACAGACCATAAAAGAAGTACCTTTAGCGGTTTCGTTGTTGCAAGTAGCTTCGTGTCCATCAGCCTGAAGAAATAGTAAAAACGTTGACGAAAAAGTTTCCTTTATCAAATATGCAAAGGCAGAAATTACTAAAAGAAATTACCAACGCTAACAGAAATCTATTGGGCCTAAATCAATCTGCTACTTTTTCTCAAAATCACTGATCTTAAAACGCCACAAAAACAGTTTTCGAGAACTACTTTACCATAAAATTTGCTATCAGAACTTCAATAAATGTTCATTCTAGCTATAAATGAAAAAAAGCGCCTTCCTCTAAGCCATACTCTAATCAGCACATGAGTTTGCGACAAAAAGTTGTCGCAGATTGACATTTTTGTCCGGTTTTACAGCTCTATATCCATAAGGCCCTCAGTGCAGCGACAACAACAACAGCAATTCAACTCAATTAGATGAGCGTAACTAGAGGGTCATTATGTAGTGAGGCTAGTTTAAACTAGGCCTTAGATGTTGAAAAGACTTGTGAAAAGACTTGAAGACACTTACTTTGGAAACAATGTTTGCACCATCTCCTTAAATTCTTCTAAGCTCTAAAACAAGATCAACATTTCAAAACGTAGAACCACCGTAAATAGCACAGCTTTCAATGTTTGTCAAAGCTTTAAACACCCACCTCTCGTGCATCTTTTCATAAAACTTAAAAACGCTGTGATTCTGAAAGAAATGCTATAAAAATTGATTTTTCTTATGAGCATACTAACCAGTTTTGTGTTGTACAGGAAAATATAAAGCCCGTAAAAGTACAGACCGAGCTTGCGAGGTCTGTGCAGTAAGACCGATGAGGGCTTTATATTCTCATGTACAACTACGCAGCCGGTTAGTACGAGTTTTATTACCTGATAGCTTCTAATTTTGATTTATATTACCATATCAAGCGCATTTTGTTGCTGTTATGTCGCTTGAGTTTATTTAAAAATCTCACAGGCCTAAATCAGTTGCTGTGGTGACAAAAACGCGTCTTTGTATCGTATTATACAAGGCTACGGGAACACCGCGGGAAATGTGCGATTAACCAATGGGATTGGCGGGATTCTTGTATTGCCTCGTTTTTGAAACGTCAGCCAGGTAATAAGGCATTATGTTAAATCACATAAAGTTCTCTTCGATCAATTCAGTTGAAGGAATGAGGCAATAACATTTTACACATTTCATTTAAAATGTTTGGAAATATTCGAGCCAGCCCTATGCTGCAAAGGATACATATCCGTCATTTCTTTTTCCTCATTGGGGAATGCTGTTATGTCGTACCGGGTGAGTCAGAAAAAAGGATCCCCGTTTGAAAGGTCACGGCTCCAAGGATATCAAGACAATGATATCGGCAAATGTATAGTTTAATGGTAGAAATGTTTAAATCTACTATAAAATTTACCTGACTGAAATCGGCCACCCCATTCTGAAATTATGAAGGATTTTCTCGAGAAAGCCTCTTCAAAAAACCTTCAAAACGTGCCCAAAATCATGAACAGATTTCCCTAACATTTCTACCTTACAATGGCCTTACAGCAATGACTTGTGAACGCTTTAGCACGTGCTATCCTCTTGGGAGGATGAACAGTCCTTCCCCAGGTATCGATGACCTATTCAGGGGGATTCCATTCTCCCAAGAGAACAAAATACATGAATTTATGCGAGTGTCATCAATTTTAGGAAGGAAAATGTGCTCATTGTTTTGATTCGTTTTTGCAGGTTTTTGGAAGGGGCCTTCTGCAGAAAATCACCCATATCCACGGGAAAGAATGGCTGATTTAAGCCGGGTAAATTACTGAACCTAATTGAACATAATGGCAATAAAACAAGACAGTTTTCAATATTATTGCTTTGATATTCATGGAGCAGTGGCCTTCCAAGCGGGGATCCTTTTTTCTGACTCACCCGGTAGCTTGTTCATTCCACTAAATATCTTTAGAAAAAATCAAATGAGCCGTTCAACGATTAAAATGTTCTGCTTTTGCCATGCATTTGAAGTTAAAAACTAGACTGACTTATACGTCCTTTTCTTAAATATGTTAAAGAACAGTTCCTAACCAAAATCAGCTGCAAAAGTGTGGACTTCTCTTAAAAGGGGCTCCGTCTCCAAACTTCGGTGGAAACGGTGATTTTGACGTTTTTTGATGGGCAATATCACACAGACGTTTACGTGTTTTTTCGAAAATGAAAGCATCATTTTGAAGATGGATCTTTGTACTTCACAGAGGAAAAATCCAAACATTCATATCTCTTACGATTGCTTGGATATAAGTGGATTTCTAACGAGCATTTTTAGTGGCTTGGGTGAAGTCACCAAACAAACTGCAGAAAACAATGGAGAACAATGGTCACGTGCGGTGTTATCAGATTTGTTTACGGATTGGCAACGGAGCCCCTTTAAAATTCTTCCTATTCGATACAGTATAGTACAATGCAGTACAATATATTGCTGTGCAGTGCACGAAATTGATAGGTATAAAGAACTTACGTCTGGCAGTGGTGCAAAGAACTGGCCTATCGTTAACATCATATCCAGTAGCATATTATGTCCAAGAAGCAATTTTTTCTACAAAAAATAGATACGGGCTGATCAACTTCGTGGCTATATCACCCAGGGGGGGGGGGGTATTTCACTAAAAATTCAGGGGTGTGCGCCGCCAGGATTTCTGTTATGACCCAATCCCAGAATTTTGGTCAGATATCAGATATTAATACCCTTTCCCAGAATATAAATCAGATATTTATACCCAATCCCAGAATTTTGATGAAGAAACAAAAACAATTCAACGTTAAAGGGACATTCAAAAGCTTCATAGGCTGCAAGCCTCGTATTCCCTTACTTGATATATTATTATTATTATTATTCAATTTCAAGGCGAAAGAAAGGATATCCTCTCATATATGGTCACAAGCAGAACATATCTGTTCTGAATCAATGGGGACATTGAACATCCATTACCAGAATTTTTAGTATAACAGTCAACCCCAATCCCAGAAAATTCCANCAGATATCAGATATTAATACCCTTTCCCAGAATATAAATCAGATATTTATACCCAATCCCAGAATTTTGATGAAGAAACAAAAACAATTCAACGTTAAAGGGACATTCAAAAGCTTCATAGGCTGCAAGCCTCGTATTCCCTTACTTGATATATTATTATTATTATTATTCAATTTCAAGGCGAAAGAAAGGATATCCTCTCATATATGGTCACAAGCAGAACATATCTGTTCTGAATCAATGGGGACATTGAACATCCATTACCAGAATTTTTAGTATAACAGTCAACCCCAATCACAGAAATTTTCCAGCAAAGAGCAAAAGTATACCTCGATCCCAGAATTTTCAGGCCAACAACTACCAAAGCTGGCACAAATCCCCGTCTGATCCGATAATGAAGTACCCCCCCCCCCGGGCCACAGATAAATCCTGTAAATAAATCCTTTTAAAGATTGCTTGTAGAAGAGATAGTACTCCGAACAAGAGCAGATTTTGCAATACAACAGCAACAGTTGCGTTTGATTGACACCTCAATTCAAAGCAATTAGTGGCTGCAGACAAAGGAAATTCTCTCAACCTATAATTAAAAACAAACAAAGCCGCAAATTTTGCCCTTAAACCAGTAAGGCTAACTCTCACCTTGTGCAAGCGAAAGGTGGCTTTTAAGAGAAGTTATATGCTTATAACGAAAGAAGAAGGGTAAATCTAAAGTTCTGTCGGGCAGATTTTGTATATTTGATTCAGGAGCTGTTTTGCAGTCGTTTTAGTTAAGCCCTAAATACACGAGAATTACAATGCCTTCTGCTCGGCTTTTGAATCAAATAAACAAAATCCGCCAGACAGAACTTTAGATTTACTCTTCTTCTTTCGTTGTAAGCACATTTCGTCGCTTGCACAAGGCGAGAGTTTGCCCTACTAGTTTCGGGAAACTTTTGCGGTTTTGTTTCTTTTGAAATACTGGTTGAGAGAATTTCTTTTGTTTGCAATCGCTAATCGCTTTGAATTGATTGAAGTGTCAATCAAGTATTCCGTCAAAACTTACTGATTCAGACAAGAGCCTTGCGATTTTCAGAAACCCAACTGCAGTCTCAAATTCAGCCTGCGAAAGAGAGAGATTTTTTGTATTTAGTCAATTCTTTAACGAACCGAGTTAAAATGAACGTGAAATACAATGAGACAGAGAATCAAACAATTGCATATTTAGGCAATAGGAATCATCAACCCGATTTGTGCAGTCTTCACGGTCACAAGCTGCTTCAATTGCCCTAGATTTCTGATAATCCGGTTGAGTAAATTACCTTAAAAGCTCTATTAAGCCCCCTCTCTAATAAGCCCCTCCCCTCTGAGCTGAAATTTCAATAAGCACCCCCATCTCTATAAAGCCCCCCCGCATTCATATCAAATTCCAGAGGTCACCAAAGATTTTCCATTTATTGAGCGATAAAACTGTGTCGAATTTATGTATTGACTCATTGCTGCAATATCATTGCTGCAACAATCATAGAACAATATAAAACAATAATCAAGATAAGACAACACATACCATTTTCTCGGCATCTTGAGCAGCCTTTAGCTTCAATCTCGTTTCTTCATCAGCCTTTACTATTCTGATGTGCTTGTCACCCTGTGACAACAAAAACATTCTTAAGCTGGGACACAATTCCTTCAATCGACTTTATATAAATAATACCATGTTTTGTAATGATAGCGTCCATTGCCTTTTGATCGACACGCCAATGCAAAGCGATTGGCTATTTGCAAACAAAGGATTTAAAGCAATTGGCTATTGTAAACAAAGGATTTTCCACAGCCACTTAGCCGAGCGGAAAATATAAATAAGGCTATACTCTCAGGCATTAAACAGCAAGGGGGTCTTGATAGTTGGGGGGGGGGGAGGAATAGTTTGAAAACATAATAAGCATTAATAAAGTTTGAATGATTATGGGGTGGGGGAAAATTAGGGGGTTGACATTCAAGGGGCAATACTTACTAAGCTTGCATTCACATTTCCATGAGATCAAAATCTGTCAACTTTTAATTTCGATCAAGCAGCAGTGTCATCTATACCTTTGCGATAAGCTAGTTCTCCCTATAGAGAGACCAACTGAACTTTGGTATAGCCTTTAGTATCTGTATTGCTATATGTTAAAGATAATTTAGGGTAGCCATGCCTAGCATGCTTCCAATGGTATCATCTTTGTAACTATGTTTTTGTTAAATTGTACATTTTCAGAGTGCGTGTGTAAAAAATAAGCTGGAAGTCCTTGGCTCTGGCGGTGGGAGAATGTTTCGAAATTTAAACGGGGGGGGGGGGGATATCTATTTGGCACCGGGAAGTACATACCTTCTCGTTCGCTACTGACTCGACATGTAACTTTGATGGGAACCTAAAAAAGACAAGTGGGAAATAGCTTTGAAAAATGAAAAGTAATTGAAAATATTTAAAGATTTTCAAGCTCTCTCAGTTCTTAACCTTATAACTTGAATTTTCGCACCAAATGGACCTTAATTTCATATTTTTACCAGGAAACACATTTGGGAGTAATAAATGACCAAATGGCTCAAGAATATTTACAAGAAAGCCTTTGAAAAGCAATCTTGTTGGTTTAAATGGATTTTACGACTTTGGAGAAGCAAAAATAACTGATGGACGCATAACATGGCCTGCAGCACTTTTCTAACCATTTTTCTCAATATTTTTCACAAAATCTAATCTGACTACCTGACTCACTAAAGCTTAAAAAAAACCGGGATAAGCTCATTTTGTCACTCAATTGAAATCAAATTGAAATTTCAGTATGAGTCGTTCGAGGGCTGCGACGATCTGGGAACTAGTTTAGAGCGCGGCATTGTTCAAAAACCTTAGGCCGTTATGAACTTGAGTAAGCAAATGGCTGCCGAGGCAAAAGCGCAGAGATACTCATGAAATGAAGACGAGCAAGGTAACGAACTACATTCATTCATTTAGTAACATTTAGGCCAGGTATTGTGGACACGAT
>REGL01000041.1:13683-27431 GCA_004194395.1 Aurelia aurita complex sp. Pacific
TCTCTTTCAAAATTCTCAAAACGGTTCGGTTGGTAGGTGCTCTCCAACAGTCAGGAGGTTTGGAAGACTTCAGTCAGAGAGATCATCGTTTTGAATAGTAAACCATGGTGATGTGACCGAATCCTGGGAAATAAATTTCCTTCTCTGCTAAGTGCTCAGAATTTTGTAGGTTTGGAATTACCAACCCAATACACCTTAAAATGATCCAACTAGCTAGGCTTTCCGTTTTCATGAGACCAATGGACCTGTTTGCTGTCGCCAAGCGAAAACGTTCTCACTTTCTACAGTTGCCCGCAACAAGGATAACGCACCAATAAGCAACAGAAAAGTAATGGGGTGGGGGTGGTCCCCCAACCCCTCCCCTAATGGGGTGGGTCCCCGGTGGATGATCCCTTCCCCTTTCGTTAATGAGTTATCATAGTTCATTTGATATTGTTTGCAGGTTATAGCAGGTACTAAGTGACAAAGGATACTGTGATTCATTGACTTCTGAAGATAACCTAACAAGAATAACAGCTGGTAAAAGATTGTCAACGATGAGGGCAAACTCCCATTGCCTGTAATAATGTTTTTAGATAATGTTCATTTGCACCCAATTTGAGTTATGCGATTGCACCCTTTTTGCATTTAAAAGCACAAGTTTTCATGGCATAAGTTACATTACATATAAATACATGTAACTCACCTTTACCGTATCAAACGGATGACCAACCAAAACCCCTGTTCCACCTGAAGGTAAATGAAAACAATAAAATAGACCTGATTGGCTTTAACTTTAACACCAATACTGAGCATCGCTAACGCATTTTGCTAAAATAAATAAAAGAAATAAATTGGCTACTACAAAATTTGATAATAGGAGGAATATCAGCAAGAAAAAGGATTGTTCTACCAAGTTCAAGTCATGTGACCATACCCTTGGGAGGTTTTAGTAATATGCTATAAATTTCATTCATGGCACAACTTTGCATGGCACAAAATATGCTAGAGAAATCAAAAGATGTTTTATCAAGGGATTGATCACATGACTTGAAATGGGTGTAAACAAACCTTAGCTAATTTTGTCTATGTAGCCTTTTGCATGAAACAATAGGGGAGACCGGGGACAATTGTAGCACAGGGCAATTGTAACACTGACTCTCACACCTTGCAGGAAAGTGCAAAAAATTTTATATTTGCACAGACCATACCATGCTCATTCTAACCCTCTACACAGGACTTGAGATACAGGAATATTCAGCCAAGTTTGCAACATTTTCGGGGGGAAACATGTTTTTGAGTACGAAAGTAAATACGTGCTTTCACTGTAAATTTGTGTTTGAAAGATTTGGCTCTTGAGTAAAAAATTTCATTTTCACATCACAGACATGGCATCTACTTAATATCAAAACTAAGTTAAAACTTTTAAGCTTGACAGCTTATGAGATGTGAAAATGGAAAATAACAATAGCTGACCAGGTCAGGGGCAATTGTAACACGCTGTTACAATTCCCTGGTGTAAGCTGTCCGATGCTTTGGTTTTGATTAATTTTCTAATCTGGTCGAACAATGTGCATCTATGCAGTATTAAAGAGCTCAGAATTGAAATTAAAAAAAAAATAAAATAATTTTCTCCATCAATTCAATTTTTTTCAACTGATGCACCCAAATTTACAAAGAAATAAAAACAACATCTTATTCTTAATTTGTTCTTTTGAAAGCCATGAATAATCTTCCACCTGGTGTACATTTTGTGTAAGGAAAAACCAGAGTCGTGCAATAATCATCTGTGATGATTTTAAAGATATGTAACAATTGCTCCTTGTAACACTTGACCACTGATTTTGAAACTATCACAGCGTCACAAATATTCGTTTTATGCAATGGAAACTAATGTCTATTTTATTCCAAGGGATGCAACTACAATATCATTTACCTTCAAGAGCACAATTAATCATTATTTAGACGGTATGGCTGATTTTCCAAAAAGTGTTACAATTGACCCCGGTCTCCCCTACCACAGATATTTTCCTTTCTATTCAGTATTTATCTTAGGAACTTGAAAATATTTTCAAAAAAATGTGCAAAATAACTTTGTATGGTAATATACAGGGTGCGCCAAAATAGAATATCCACTTTTGGCAGGCCGTGACAAATCATACACTGGACCGTTAAGGTTCACGACTTAATCTTTACCATCAAGCTGCAACTTTGTTTATTCTTTCAAAAACGTTGATCAAATTTTCAAAAGACTTGGCATGAAGGGACCAAGAGAAAACTTTTTCAGGGTGATTTGGGCATTTAGAAATTATTGATTAGTGTAAACTTCTGTACAAGCACTTGTTTGACAACAGGCCCAATGCGAAATTCTGTAGTGGTTCTAAAAGCTAAGCTCCACTTAGCTCCTTAGCTCCAGTGATTCACCCCTAGTTGCTTTGTTCCTTGAAACAATAGAATTTTTCTGTCTCTGCACGAAAATAACCTTTACAAATATGAACAAAGAGATGCAGAAAAGGCAATTAATGGGTAAAACCACACCATGACCTACATTTAGCAATTATCTGAAGATGTAATGGATTTAAGTAATGTCAAACAAAACTAAATTGCATTGAATAATGGAACTGCTCTATGCTCTTTATGGTTTACTTTTCAAACATAAACAATAATTGCTAATCTTCTTATAAGAATTGTGCAATGTAGTAGGGTGTTCAGTGTGGTTTGATATTTATCAGATCAGCAAACCTTGAACAGCAAATGGTTTCTGCTGATACAATTGAAACATTATATTAATCAAAAGTCATTCATCATTCATCTTGTTTTCTTTCTTTTTAAATTCATATTCTATAATTTGATGATGTTATGAATANTTATCTGAAGATGTAATGGATTTAAGTAATGTCAAACAAAACTAAATTGCATTGAATAATGGAACTGCTCTATGCTCTTTATGGTTTACTTTTCAAACATAAACAATAATTGCTAATCTTCTTATAAGAATTGTGCAATGTAGTAGGGTGTTCAGTGTGGTTTGATATTTATCAGATCAGCAAACCTTGAACAGCAAATGGTTTCTGCTGATACAATTGAAACATTATATTAATCAAAAGTCATTCATCATTCATCTTGTTTTCTTTCTTTTTAAATTCATATTCTATAATTTGATGATGTTATGAATAATCATCTCCACAATCTTAGCACAGAATATTCTGTGATCATTGGCAGAAACGTAATAGGGGAGGGGAGAAAGAACACCGCATAATGCAAGAGTGGATGATTGTGATTTCTGTCATTGCTTGAGAAATTAAAAATTATCTGACTATCCCATTTGCGATCATATACACACTTTGCTCTGTAACAACGATAGCCTTGTGAAATCTTATTTCTTGTAAAATACAGAGCGATCTATTGAGAATAATTAACAGGGACGAACAGAACAACCTTTTTCATGCCACAAAGCGTCGAACGGCGCTGACGTGACGTGATGGCCTAAAAAGTAATGTCAACTCGACTCAAGAGGAGAGGGTCTCTACTAAGACAATAATCTTACCGCCAATACACCCAGCNACCGCATAATGCAAGAGTGGATGATTGTGATTTCTGTCATTGCTTGAAAATTAAAAATTATCTGACTATCCCATTTGCGATCATATACACACTTTGCTCTGTAACAACGATAGCCTTGTGAAATTTTATTTCTTGTAAAATACAGAGCGATCTATTGAGAATAATCAACAGGGACGAACAGAACAACCTTTTTCATGCCACAAAGCGTCGAACGGCGCTGACGTGACGTGATGGCCTAAAAAGTAGCGTCAACTCAAGAGGAGAGGGTCTCTACTAAGACAGTAATCTTACCGCCAATACACCCAGCGATGAAATCAGTCCATGAGTTTTTGCTGACTTTCTTTGATATTACATCTTCCGTTGATTGTAATTGCAGAATACCTTCAAATTCTTCCCCAGCAGCGATTTCAGCCATTCTTCCTTGCGCGGTAATTTCTTCACGACGTTTCTCTTAGAGACTCAGAGGGGAATGTTGTCATGTTCCATGTCATGGTTCTCAGGATTGTGATTTGGACCAGAGGGTGAAAACAGGTTCAATGTGGATGTCATGGTGTACACATTCTTTCTGGGGGTGTGTCTCAAGAGAGCGCCACATTCAATTCATTTTATGATTGATAAGAGAATCAAACTAAACTGAACTCGTTGAAACCATTTTGGTGGTAAATGGTTATAACCTAACCAAACAGTGACAAAGCAAATATACATTTCACAAAGTACAGACTGATATGAGATACACAATTTTTCATGAAGGAAACCTTTGTTTTGCCCAAGCCCATGCCCAATGTACTGAAAGTTTGCTTAAATTTCACATAAAAATGTTCATAAGTTGATGCATGAATAACACATATTTTCTCATAAGAAACTGCCCATTTATCAATTTGTTATTTGTCTCAAAACATAACATTTTGGCAAGAAAAGCAAGAGACCTGTTTGTCTTGATTTTAGATATCAATCACTCAAGAATACAGGCTCGGCGACAGTTTTTTCGTGACATTCTTTTATTCATAGCTTCTAAAAGTTTCTTAGGTAGCGCTTCTCAAAATTAATTCTTTCAAAGTTTTGGCCATCGTGTAGGTACTAGTTTTTAATAAAACCAGTTTCTTATTTTCAACCAAAATCAGTGTCATACAAAAGAGGGACATGTCGCAGTCCATTGAGCAATGAACAAACGTCACAGTAAAATGGAAGTCTTCATTTGTGAAAAAGTTGCCATCAGAACAGAATCAATAAATGTTAGTTAGACANTTGTTATTTGTCTCAAAACATAACATTTTGGCAAGAAAAGCAAGAGACCTGTTTGTCTTGATTTTAGATATCAATCACTCAAGAATACAGGCTCGGCGACAGTTTTTTCGTGACATTCTTTTATTCATAGCTTCTAAAAGTTTCTTAGGTAGCGCTTCTCAAAATTAATTCTTTCAAAGTTTTGGCCATCGTGTAGGTACTAGTTTTTAATAAAACCAGTTTCTTATTTTCAACCAAAATCAGTGTCATACAAAAGAGGGACATGTCGCAGTCCATTGAGCAATGAACAAACGTCACAGTAAAATGGAAGTCTTCATTTGTGAAAAAGTTGCCATCAGAACAGAATCAATAAATGTTAGTTAGACAGAATTTGCTACACTGTGCAAATACCATAGGTAAATATTCACGAAGCTGTATTTAACCGGTTAAATCACAGAACATTACAAATCTTACAAAACTTATCAAAGTTGACACGAAATCCCGAGATAATCTTCTTACCCGTAACAAACAAACTTTTGAAAGCAGGTTCATTATTCTGTGATGTCACATTTGGTGGATTTCGTAATCCTGCTCTGACGAATCAACTTAACACCTTTAGGACAAAAGAATATTTTTATTTGATCGAATGCACTCAGAGGTGCGAAATCTCTTCATCGAAAACCCGCATTACTAACCATGATCTTTTGCTTCCCCAAAGCATAGTCAATAGAAAAAGAACTATGGTTTGGAAAGCGGCAAGCGCTCAAACGATAATCCCATTGTCCTTTTACCTTCATTTCAAGATGTTGAAACATGTGCGTAAACGAGATGCGCGAAATTATACCCGCATAACAACAACAAATCATTCTCCATAGCAACGCGTAAGGATGTCCACATTTTGTAGCGAGAACGACGTTTTTGGGAACGATTTGGACATTTTTGGCAGTACTTTTCAGCTTTGATTCTTCCCAGATAAATAAGTATATAAAGTATATAAGGACTTTTATATGAATCGCATTAAGCAAAAATTGATTCTTCCCAGTTCACTTGAAGAGGTTTTGATACCGTCGTCCAGTATCGCCAAATGTTTCGAAGCTCCCTTTCATTATGTCACAAGATAGTTCTACTATGGTTCTACCCTTCTGATGAGATAAACCAAGGGCGGGTATATCACACTGCGAACATGGTCCTACCTTTTTCTGAAAACCAGTAGTTCACGAAAAAAATTTGCATCACCCTTGCTCCAAAAACTGGTTACAGACAGCTTAATTGAAGGACAAGAACGCACATTACTTGTAAGTTTGCGTGCGTTACGTGACTGTCCTTGAGGGCCTTGAGGTAAATTTGTTTAGCTGCAAAAGGTGATCACAACCTCCTACATATATTCGCAGTTTGCAACAATGGCCTAAAATAACCTCTGCGCTCAAGTTTTTCAATGTCTCCACTGATTACAGCTTTCTAAATGCTGTTCGATATTTAGCTTGAACATAGATACCTGACTTGTTCATATAAATGCTGTGAGAGCCGAAATATTAGTCTTGAAAGTTCAAATTTGCATCCACGTCCAAACCAAAGCTTTGGTTTTTTTTGCCAAAGGCAAAGCCTGAATCATATCAAAAGTTAAAATTAAAGTGAAAGAAAAAAGAGAAAATGGCACAATGGGTGACTTTAGACTTCTACTAAACGGAATATAATATGATCTACACGTTGTCAACGATATTGTTGCTTTAGTTGCTGTTGCTTCAAAGGTGACATGAAGCGCAAATTTTTATTAATGCTAATGAACGGCACTGTCGAATGATGAAGCAGCGAATTTGAAATTTAAACATTAATATTTAACATTCATAGGAGCAATATCAACAAACGAGAGATATCTATGTTCAAGTTAACAATTGAAGAATATTTTGAAATTAATTAGCCATAGATTATTTGCGCTGGTAGCATTTCTAACGTATTTCAATTTTCGTTTTCATCAGAAACTGTTCTTTCATGATTTACAAAGCCTGAAGCCAAACTTGGGGGCATTTATTAAACCATCAAAATAAATTATTAAACTAAATCACTACGAAGTTAGGAAAACTTGAATCAAAAATAAATTCGTCATGATAAATAATAGAAGCACGACATTCTTTGCTCAAATATGTATTTAATATCGATGAATTCTAGCAAATTAATATTGATAAAGGATAATTGATGCCACTATACAACAACACGTAAAGACCATGATTATGAACTGACGCAAAAACACCACTTAAATTACATGAATTATTTAGTCCAATGGTTTAGTTGGATCGTCTCGTTGATTTTTCATTCACTAAACCAGCTAAACCAGCAGATTGCACAACCTTATTTGCGGTGAAAAATTATAATTTTAATAAGAAACTTGGATCAGGTCATAGTACTAAAAGATTCATATTTCAAGATGAAAATTTTCACATTTTAGTACCAAAAGTTTCTTAATTTTATTCTTATTTCTTTCTGAATTGCATGAATTATCAGTGTGGTCTTTAACACTACCACAGATATGTTTCTTGACATTTAAATGATATTGGAACAAACAGAGTTCTGATATGTTCAAAGCAAAAACGGTTAGTTACTATGTCTAAGGATTAAAGGTTCAATCACATATTTGCTACAATATCAAGTTGTAGTCAACTTTTTAAAGTTTCTTAATACTTCTGAGACATACTACTAGAGTTTCTTATAATTTTGGCCATCTCAGTACTAGCTAGTTTCTATAAACCAATTTCTTACAAAAACTGTGTAATTCAAGAAACTGTTTGAAACTCTGTCATTATAAGTTTTTGTCTTAATTTTCATCTTTGAGCAGCTGTAAATTTTAACTTTTGATGGCAAAAGGAAACTTACTAACTCACCGCTTCTTGCGCCAGGGAGGGAAGTTGCTAGCAAGATAAAACAGGATAACAAATTTTATTCAAAAAACTTGCTTTACTTTTATACAATTGCAAGAGAACTGTACATGAAATTCAATAACAAAATATATTCATGTTAATTCTGTTACTTTTGAACAGATTTCCACTTTTTTGATGCCTCTATTCGTGCATCGGGAGACAACTGGTTTCGTGCACCCCCTAAAACGTTCGAAGTTGCTTCAGTGGCAAGGATGAAAGGCTGCATGATTGACGGGGGTATCTGCCTCAAAACTCCACCAACTGCACCTGTAACTCCTTTCTTTTCGTGCTCCTCCACAGCAACTCTAACAATTGTGGTCGCGGTGTGAGAGATTCCCTGTAAAAGGAGCAGATTTCCTAAATGATTTGAAAAAGAATTGTGGACGTAGTAAAGATGGAAAGTTTGAAAACCCACAGTAAAAAATCATGGAGATCGTCAACCTCGTCCCCATGCCCCAAAAGGAGTCTACCGCCATGAAACTGGCCCTCAGAACCAGGTTGGGAGATCGTTTCGAATGCGAAGCTGCTTTTCCAAATCCACGGCAAGCATGCTAAATAGCATATAATCCAAATCCTTAAAAAAGTTGTTGTAAAATTCTGTAACCTATTTCTTTGAACTGAATGGCTTCAAAGAAACTTCAGTTTTTCGCTATAATTCTACTGTTGGGTTCGAAAAGTATTTGAAAAGCAGCATTAGCTAAAGGCATTGCAATGTTTACAGAATAAAGAAAAATGAAATGAAATGAAATACCTCAGATAGGACATTATATGCATTGGTAACACCTTCTCTTAAGTCGACTGGTTGATCGGCTTTACTTGAGATTGATTTGCGCTTTGAAGCTCCTCCTTCGAGGTTGTTACTTGGGCTCACCATGACATACGCAGTTTCACCTGCAACCTAAAAAAAGGATATCAGAAGCACCTTCAGCTGATTAGATTCTAATGATTTCATCGTTCAGTCAGGACATTACGTACATACATATGTCCTTGATGAGACAATCCTTTGAACTCTTCGACTAACTAGCTATATCAAAAATTAAATTTTCAATCTAACAAAGAAAACACCACGAAGATAAAACATTTTGAGATGACTATATGAGAACTAGCCTGCGCGCAGACTTTGGTTACTGTAACTGTTTTCTTCCTCTCCTCCACAGTAACCACAGTCTGCGCGCAGGCTATATGAGAACATAAAGTGAAAAATAAATAAAACTGAAGGACGAGGTCGATAAAAAATTTTTCACGACTCGCAATCAAGAAACCCGAAGTCAACAATTTGTACTTGATGCTAAATGGATGGTACAAAATTCTTCTTCAAGGGAATTACATCGTAGGTAAATCTTTGAACAGGGCAATTTCGTAAATTGAGCCAATTGGCATTTGCTGTTCATGCAGCAGTTTTGTTCCTCTGTGTGTCCTTGTGCCCGTGAAGATGCACTCACATTTGCAGGAGACAGGGATACAAGGGAAACTGAGTACAGGGACACAATGAGGAGAAAAAATGCTGAGGTAACAACAACAACCGCCCTGTATTACCCCATGATCTGAAAGTAGTCAGACTGGGTGTGAAGGGGTTTAGAACCAAATCTCACCTGCACTGTTTGTACAATTCTATTCGTTATTTCTAGAATCGCCATCGCAGTGGAAGTACTGAACGAATGAGCTCCTTTCTGTAATCCACGGACCAACCGACCATCTTGACGATACTGCTGCACTGGGAGCCAGAATAAATCTTTGATTCCTTGATAAAGTTGAACGAAACTGTAAGTAGGTCCTACACCACCTAAAATTCCAGGTATCTGGTTCCGTCGAATATCTAATAACCATTCATTTAATGCATAAGTCAATAATTTGTCTGTGCCAAGAAGTCCACTTCGGCAACATAATCGTTTGAGCTTCAGTTCCGAGGAGTTCAATTGTGCGAGTCCAATCAATAGGCCAGCTAATGTTCCCTGAAAGTAAAGCATAAAAGTGGTGAAGGATATTAATCTTTACTTGATGCCAGGAAACTTTTCAATTTGATTTTCTACACAGGCTGTAGATAAATTAACATTAGCTCTTTCAGGTTGGTTGAAGACCTTATAAATATCAATCAATCAATCAACCAACCAATCAATCAATCAATCAATCAATCAATCAATTTTCCTTGTTAGGAAACAGGAATAGAACCAGCAATTTCCTTCTTTCTATTACCGTTGAATAAATTTCTCAATGTGCGACCTATCAAAAGATTTTAAATTTCATATCTGAATGCAGTCGTGTGGTTCTCTTATTATTCCGTGGTATGATGCTATGATCATTCCAATATAGCATCTTCACAAGTTAGAAATGTAAATAAGCTGCCAATTGATACAAATCTTCAAGCGATTAATCAACAAAAATCAATGATCAATCAAAAATCAATGATGTACAATACCCGTGAAAAGCATAGCACCTTAGAGGTGATCTATCACCATTGTTTAGGCACGTTTCCATTGTTTTCTGCAGTTTGTTTGGTGGCTGTAACTAAGTCATCAAAAATTGACCCACTTACATGCGAGCAATCATAAAAGATATGAACGTATATGGTTTTGTTCCTCTGTGAAGCACAAAGATTTATCTTCAAAATAACTTTTCATTTCAAAATAAGGAAAGTCTGTGTGATATTGGCAGCGGTCACACTACTGTATTTTCCCGTTGTAATATGAATTGCTTCACTTTCTTGCAATTTGTTTTTGTAGCCAGAAAATACGGCAACATAACGGTACAATGACACCCGGTCACACAGTGATATGATTTATCATGCGACAACTACGCAAAGCTGCGATTGGTTCATTCTCCAAAATAACGCTGAAATATACCTCAAGACCTTGTTTTGCCCGTTGCTTTGCATGTGCTAATTTTCTTATGGAATCAGCTCTCAGGACCAAAGCGCTGTAACAGCGTTGTATGTGAAAACCAAATGCGGTCACATATCACAGCGTAGTTAACCCGTTGTTTTCAAGGGATACAACGGGGTAAAAACGTCTAGTGTGACCGCAGCCATTGCTTTTCAAAACACTGCGAATCTCCGTTTCAACAAAACCTTTAACCATCACAGCTTACGGGCTACCGTTGGTAAATATTTCAAATAATAATAATAATGGTGTACCTGATCCATATTAAGTGATTTGCCATGATAATCAAGCCGAATGGGTACCTCCGGTGAAAACACAACTGATCTGAAAAATATGGGTGATTCATCCTGTGAAACACTCTCTCTTCCTTGAGAATTCTGTGTTGTTGTTGCTGTTGTCATTGTATAATGGTCTTCTTGAATATTAAGTTCTTCAATTGGAAGCTCGTTACCCGGCGATGACGAAAATCGAACTGTTTCTTTACGTATTTGTCGATCTGCAAAATTAAGGTTATAATAAATTGGAGATCAAAGTGTGCTATGGAAGAATGCTCCTTGCTCGTGTAGTGCCAGGTAGCGACTGGCAAATCAGAAAGACTTAGATCACGTGAAATAGTTTAAATCAAAATGGAAACTCTAGAAGTTTAAAGATTTTCAAACTTCTAAACTTTGCAAATTGCTAGCTGGACATAGAAAGAATTTTGCACCAGTGAAAAACTGAACTGAAAGAATAAAAACAACAAAACGGTATCTACATATAAAAATTCTATGGCTGCCATAGCCAGAAAGGAAATAATGTCATCGAGTTTCAACTACGACAGCCTAGCACCTTACACCAAAGAAAAAATATACATTCAATTTTAGAAAAGAACAACTCAACAGGGCTTCTCAGAGAGAAGACCCCCCTCCACCTTGCAGCACATAACTGGCACCAACAAAATATTCTCAAAAAGATGAAACATCCAAAATATCTTGCTAAAGGTATTGAGTCATGGTAAATAGACTGCGTATACCCAAATTGCAACAATTGCTGAGTCATGATGACAGCTTACACCAATTTGACTGGCTGTTATTCAAACTGCACACATGATATTGTAGCCTCGCAATGGGATAAGCTTAGCCCCATATTTGTGAAGTTGATGTCTGATCACATGAAAACAGACTGATCACATGAGAGCAGACTGACCCCCAGCGGAGAATCGCTATTTACCTTGACTCAATGCCTTTAAGTTGAGTTAAAAAATGAACCCAATTCGTTTTCGTTGAACAGAAACCATTCAACTGCACTATAAACTCTTCACAGTATTCATCTTACTAAAGCTTCAACTTAATTTTTCACTGAGATTTTCTTTATTATCTTTGATATGCTGTTCCTCTGTTAAATGGTCTAATCTGTGAACAGTTTCAAATGATGATATTAGGCAAAAGGCACGGTCCTTTGACATTACTTTCAAGATAAGTAACAGTTGGAGACTCTTCTACTTCTTTAATGAAATCTAGACTGATTACATGGTCGTACTTATCGCTATTGATATACTGATGTCAATTCAAAAAATGTCAAAGTTTCATTGCTGTTGTTGTTGTTGCGATAACTAGAACTATGTAGTGAGTCTAAAAAATATAAAAACCTTCAGGAATGTGATCTAAACTCTTCCCCGCACTGTCATCAGCCATCTCCATGAAATAATTTTTCAGGAAAAATAAAGAATCTTGATCAATGTTTAATCTGACGGGTTGGACGGAAATTCGCAAAGTTCCTTCTCTGTTTTTCACTCCATCTTCCGGTTTAGTGAGTAGTAGTTTTACTGACACCTAAAATGTAGAAAACAAACAATGAAAATCATACGTTCAATCAAAAGTATACCATATACACATGAATGAATGGAGTTATATGTCTATCAATCAATGAACAAATGAATCAACGAGTTAACCCATTAATCAATTGAAACTCATTGAGGCTCATTAATCAATCAATCAACCAACCAATCAATCAATCAATCAATCAATCGATTAATTATTGAATCTTCTAACGATATTCCCACTATGTAGGTTAATTCATTGAAAAACTATTGAAGAGGATGCCTGAGAATGGCTTAATTGATAAAGGCAAACAACATTTAAAAAGGCAAAACAATCAAAATAATCCATGTCAAATACAACGAGGCTGAGAAAACACCGAGAGAAGTACATCACTGTTACCGACGAATGTGGATGGAAAATTTATTGGTGAAAAATCTTTTGAAGACGATGCCTGCAAACTTATTTACTCAATTGTTTGTACGCTGCTCCTTGAAACCTCACAACGACAATGCAGGCAGGCTAAATGCTGCCAGTAGGGTTGAAATTACCACAAACGATGTAACATGGAATATAAGCGACAGTATCACTCACCATATTCGCACTTGACTTGATAGGTAATGATTCTGATGCAAATCGGTATAAAAATTTGTTCATTTGTGATGATGTTAATCGATCCCTCATTTCTACGTCATAAACCAGCAGAACATCTCTCGATATTTTGTCAGAGTCTTCTGAATATATCTCATGTTGAAATCGAATCTGCAATCAAAATAAATACAGCTCTAATAAACGTTTCGAAATTCTTCATCATTAAGTCTTCGATGGTAAGTGAGCTACCGATGAAGAAGAAATTTGAAATGATTAAAATGCGATTTTGAAAATCAATATTATTTAGCATATTATTTAATTTTCCTTCAATCATTTGTAATTCTTTAGTTCACTGTGTCAAGAAAAGACAGTTCTATCTACAATAAAAGTACCCAAGGCAAGAAAGCTTAATCAAGGTAGACAATGTCAAGACGCGGGTCAAGACGCGGGTCAAGACGCGGGTTGTGACGATTGATGCTTGTGGTCTCCTGGAAGCAGTTCTCATGACAGTACAGTAGCGATATCTTCTACTGGATGATTGGGTGAGTAAAAAATAATGATCCTCGGTTGAAAGGCCATTGCTCCCTGGATATCAAAACCGTAATATTGGCAAATATATTATTTAACGGTAGACATGTTCAAATCCAGTTTGAAATTGACCTGACTAAAATCGGCCACTCCGTTCTGAGATTATGAGCGATTTTATCAAGGAAGCCCCTTCAAAAAACCTTCAAAACAGGCTCAAAATCAAGAACATTTTGCCCAATATTTCTGCCTTACAGCTATGATTTCAACACTTTTCAGCA
>REGL01000041.1:28569-44700 GCA_004194395.1 Aurelia aurita complex sp. Pacific
CCTTCAAAAAACCTTCAAAACAGGCTCAAAATCAAGAACATTTTGCCCAATATTTCTGCCTTGCAGCAATGATTTCAACACTTTTCAGCATGTGTTATCCTCTCGGCAGGATGAAATCGCCTGGAATGATGTTGCGATGCTCCCAGAGATTACAATGTCATCCTCCTAAAGGATAACGCATGCTAAAGAACGTAAAAGTGATTGCTGTAAAGCAGAAAATCTGGTCGTGATTTTAGGCCTGTTTTGAAGGTTTCTTAAAGGAGAGTTCTTGAGAAAATCTCTCATCATTTCAGGACGGAGTGACCGATTTTAGTCACGTAACTTTCAAAATATGTTTGAATGGGTTCACTATTAAATGATATACGTAACAATATCATTCCCTTGATATCTAGGGAGAAATGGCCTTTCGAACAGGGGGTGGGGATCGTTTTTGGTTACTTAAATGTGGCCTATTTCTTAATTTTCCTTCAAATATTCTATATGCCAAGGAATACTGGCTCTTGAATGATCATACCTTGTGTAAATGCAGCTCCATAAGAGTATTACAATCCCTTCCAAGACCACCTTTATATTTTCCTTTCCTTTGGCTATTTTCTTTATCCCCTCTGTTCTTATCTTCGTATTTCCTTGTCAATTTTTGACTCTTTTTGCTTTGTGATGCTGGGTGCATTGGCGATCTCTTTGGTGAGTATGAGCCAAAAGTAGGCGAGCCACTGTAAAAGTATAAGTTTGATTATGAAGAGAAAACATGAATGTGAGTATAAGCCAGAAGTAAGCGAGCCACTGTAAAGATGCAAGTTGATTATGCAGATAAAATATGAATATAGTAAGGATTTATATATGTTTCCACCGTATTTTTATCATTAACTGAAAAAGTGGTATGTTTTTATTCCCTTCTTGGAATAATTTAAAAAGACTATACATTATTGCGCTGATAAAACATCTTTTCCTTATGAAGTGCAGTTGGAAGAAACGTTGCCTAACTCTAGACTGGACTGCATTTCAATTGTGCGAATCTAAAAAATGGCCAGATAGAGCATTGTGAACAACGATGATCTGAAACAGTGACACAGGGAAAGATTTTGGTGACTCTTTTCGTCGATTCCAAAGGCCCATGATTAAACTTTTGAGTAATTGATGCAAAATCAAAAGCTTACTTTGCCAAAGGACTTGCTGATTTATGTTCTGGGATCTGGAAATCTTTACCACCATACATTTGCCACACAACTGACATTTCTCTCAGTGTATATCGATACGCTGGAACTGGGTAATCAGCTGGTGCACTTAACAAGTCGTATTTTCCATGCTGGAAAAAATTGAGGAGAGATTAATATTTTCTATAACCAAAGATCTTACCCGAAAGATTTAGTGTCTACACCCATGGAACTGCGTTATTTCATTCTCAAGTAATGAGCAATTTTATGGAAAGTTCCATCACGGGATCCAGCCTGAGATAATTTGTTCTGAGAGAGCCTGATCTCAGGCTATGGGGGATCCTTCAAGGCAGTCCCAAATTTTTCAACTTTGTATACAATCTTTGCGACATTAAACAAAAACTTTAATCAATGTGTAGTCCTGTTTGGAAAGATTCTGAGTGGAGACTTTTCAAGAGATCGCTCAAAAAGTAACACCCAATCAATTTGAATTAAGCGAACTAAATGTCTAAGCATGGCAATTTAAAGGAGGTTATACTTAAATGTTTAGTAGGAGACCAAGAGAAAGGAACGATAAACTCACCGGTGCTTTTAGATAATTATCAACGATCACGATATCTGACGGAATTAGTTTCTTTGCCACTGGCTCAAAATCTTCTTCATTCTAGAGGAAATACCGGAGAATTATAAATGATAAGATGGTAAAGGTATCACACGAAAATGGTTATCTAATAAACATGAGGACTACGAAAGTTACAGCTCTATTTCATTGCAGAGTCCGCAGAAACTTGGGGGGGAAGCTTGAATTCTTGATAAGTTTACGTCAATTAATTAATAAATGTAGCAGCCCTTCAGGCTTTTACTTTCTCATACCCTTATAGCAGTTGTAAAAGGAGACAATACACAGACACAGATTTAGTTGGCTAAAAGTGTCTTCTTTGAAGAAGGGGGAGTTTACGAAACCACGACGCCAACTGCAACGGCAACACATTGTTGCTTTTGTTTCAAAACATAAGCTTGAAGAGATTGTGTATTTTTCGTGCGAATTTGTTTTACTTTGAGAGACTATGAAGTCATCTTTTTTAATTTCACAATTTGGAAATCCCACTTCTGTCGTTCTCTGCTTCAGATTTAGGCCTCCAAAGTAACAAACATTCCTTTCAAATGTTAGATTTCAAGGAGAAAATAATTGTTCTCAGACATCTTACTGAAGAAGGAGGTCTCATTTTGGCCTTTGCAATAATGTTTAAAGGTAGCGTACAGAAGAGAATATTCTGTTTGCAGCATACAAGATGACGTTCTGGCTGGTGTTGCCGTCCTGCTTCGTAAACTCCCTAATCTGGGAAATAGGAAGACAAAATGAAGAAGAATGAAATTGAAGACGACGGTCAGGTTGTTTTTCTTTTTCATTTTTTTGGCAAATCCTAGTGTATTGTTTCAGCAACTTACTCAGTATTTTGTGTGGCCTAAGGTCATAACATGATTATGAAAAACACGACAAACGTCTTTAACATGATTTGAGTCTTCTAATTTTGCCTTAGACCACACCAAAAATATTGATTATGTCACTAAATTGATACACAAAATAAATAGATACACAAAATAAATAGATACACAAAATAAATAGATACACAAAATAAATAGATACACAAAATAAATAGATACACAAAATAAATAGATACACAAAATAAATAGATACACAAAATAAATAGATACNGCTGGTGTTGCCGTCCTGCTTCGTAAACTCCCTAATCTGGGAAATAGGAAGACAAAATGAAGAAGAATGAAATTGAAGACGACGGTCAGGTTGTTTTTCTTTTTCATTTTTTTGGCAAATCCTAGTGTATTGTTTCAGCAACTTACTCAGTATTTTGTGTGGCCTAAGGTCATAACATGATTATGAAAAACACGACAAACGTCTTTAACATGATTTGAGTCTTCTAATTTTGCCTTAGACCACACCAAAAATATTGATTATGTCACTAAATTGATACACAAAATAAATAGATAAATAAATAAATAGAGACGTCGAATAAATGAAAAAGAAAACTTGATTGTCGTCTGTCTTCAGTTTCATTCTCTGATTTGTAAAAAAGGTATTTTACCCATCATCTTACACAAAAAGGGTTATTACCTCATCATCTTGTTCCAGTATACAATATTCATCACCACTTGAAAGCTCTTCGTCATCATCATCATCATCATCATCATCGCAGGCATCAGCTAACTGATCTTGCAGGCTTCTTGTGCTACTTGAATTGCTCGTTGCGGAGGAGGAAAATAGCTCAGATGTAGTGAAACCATGACGGTCTGTAAACATCTTTGAGCCAACTGTGTCCACCTTAAATGAGGAATAAGCATAAAGCTTTTATCGATAATTTCCACAGAATTATATCGTACAATCCAATTTTTTTTAAAGTTCTCGTTACAATAAGAAAGACTGTAGTAGTAGAACATAGACTTGTAAAAAACCATGACTTTCTGCGGGCAATGCAATGCAGACAAATAGAAGCCTTAACTACACAAGGACCCTCAACATACGCTCATCTCATTGAAGTGAATTGATGCTGTTGTTGTCGCTCCAGTGAGGCAGAAAAGTTACTAGCAGTAGTTATAGCGTCCATCAGTCTATCAATAGCAATAACTACAAACGTATAATCGGTCTAGACGAATAGCAGCATATACATTGCAAATTAAGATATTCTCTACAGGTTTAAACTCCGTAGAATCAGCCAGTGCAATCCAATTTTTCATAGCATAGGGCTCAAATCTTTAAAAAGGTGGGTGTAAAATTCTGACATTTTTCTTTGATTTTAATGGCTTGACCTTATGGTATTTTGCTGTAAATCTGCCGTGGAAATTTTTCTTGATGTCTTGATTTTTTCAAAATCTTTTTAAAATCTTGAAAATAAAACTTCTCGTTATGATTGGGCCTATATGCTTTGATGAATCACAATGAAAAAATTTAGGACGAGGTAAAAGTAAGATTTGCTAACGTCTTTATAAGATTGATTTTCCTAACCAACACAGGCTGCTTGTGCGCAAAGAGTAGAATCTAGTTTTAAAAAGAGGATGGTAATACACAGAAGACAATGCCACACAAAAAGCAATTAAATTCAAACTTCAAGGAAGAGATACCTCTTTCGGCGTTGCTTCTTCAATCAGGGCATCGGCCATCAATGAATCAATTGTGTTCTCATCGACTGAAGATCTTGAATACAGATTCTCTGTGCTCTACAAGGATTTGTAAAAAGATGCTTTGTATACTTTATTGTTTACCATGAAAGGTAATGTGTCCATGTAAGTAGGGGGGTGTCAATTTCACGTGATACTTCATGTGATCACTTTGGTAAAGAAGCTCACTACGTGGCAAGGAGTGATCTAAGCAGACTGATGACTGACTTGCGGTTGCGCTTTCGGAGCTGATATTTTAGTTTGCATGTGATCAGTTAAATTCTGCCAATCACTGCGCGTTATTCGGGGCTCTTCTTCAGCATCGTGTCTGCATATTTTGACAGAGCTGATACGCGGCTGTACTTACATGGACATATTACCTTTAACAATAATGGTTTGATTTAGCATTGAACAAATGCAAAAAAATAAATTGTTCCAATCGGTACATCGATGTCGAGATTATGTGGCATGGTGTGATACAAAGCTTTGAGATATTCCATGAAACAATCTTTAACTATTGCACGTTAGTACACATAATGTAGTTTAGAGATGGATCATGCAATTCTTAGAGAGGAAAAATGCATTATTTGTTGACAGAGTACAAATGCATGGCCTTGTTGTTGTCAACTTGGTGCCAAAGTAATGTTGGATTAAAATATGTTACCTCATTTTGCGAGACTTGTTCAGCAAAAATGTCTTGGTTTCCATGATCGAGATCCCCATCAGATGCAATGTACTTTATCAATTTGATTAAAGCTGCACATGAATCTGAACAAGTATGAATATTCAAAACGTTATTCGACATGCTCAAGTCCACTTTTGGTCGACGCTGAAAAACAAAAAGACAAAATGAGAGATTTGTTCAAAAACAAAATATGGAAGAAATGCATACAGTGCTTTCTTTGGTCTTTACACAACTACTCGAGTTTATGGGAACGATTTCCATTCAGACTCTAAAACATACTGGATAAAAGCAAGGAGATGAATAAGTTTAAAGTTTGATCAAATTGATAAATCAAGACAAAACCGTGAAAATGTCCAATAGGATTACGTCAGTGCCTGGTTGGTAAGTAAACAGTCGAATCGCCCAAAGAACCAATCAACAAATTAATCACTCGCAAGCTTTCTGTTAAAGGTGCACTAGATTTATGGGATCAATAAGAGAACCAAAATCTAGAAAGATTTCCCATGAGAAAATTTCACAAAGAAAACCTCATTTCAATAAAAGCTCACCAAGCATTCTATGGATATTAGCAATGGATGTAAAAAGGCAGGAAAATTGCTATCCGTACATAAAGTATACACAAGTACCTTGTCTTTGCAGTCAGATAATCGTAAAATTAACTCGAACAAGCCCATGTCCATAACGCATACGTAATCTAAAAGAAAGAATGAAATTGATCTAAAAATAAAAGATGGTAATCCTGTATTGATTATGTTAAATCATTAGTCTTACCATGGCCATGGGTGAGAGGAAACAAGATGTTTATTGTTTAATAAAATGTATAAACAAATCGTAACCTGTTTCTTTTATTCTTGTTATTTTCGTGTGCTTTTTACTCGCACCATGCTCAAATCAACACCCAGATTCAAATCCGTAACGGCTTATATATGTGTGTCCTGTAAAAGCGAGGAACGAGGACAGCCTCGCTTTTACTCCGTACAGATTTGAATATGGGAGTTGATTTGAGCATGCTGCGAGTAAAAAGCAGGCAAAAACAACAAGAATAAAAGCCACAGATACGATTTGTTTATACATCTTATTAAACAATAAACATCTTGTTTTCTCTTACCCATGGTCTTACCATTCAAAAATGGGGGGGGAATCGCCTGTTTATCATCCAAATATCATGATACAGGATCGTTTTAGTATGAATGCTCAATCAATACTCCAGGCAATTATCGTATCTTTAAAGAAGTATCAATTTGCATATGCCTAGCGAAGTATTACACGCAAAACGAACATTGTTCGTGTCAGCATTCTTGCTTCGATAAGGGGTTCAATACAATCGTTGGGGCTTGTTGAACTCCAGAATTGTGGAATATAGCATTACCTATAAAATTAAAAGACAAACTGAGCTGGTTAAACTTTTTACCTTTATCCAGATCAATATAATCGTATTGTTTGTCAGACAAATACAAAGCAGAATCATCGATGATGAACCTGAAAATAAAATTGAATCTTCAAATGTGCAAAATTGAATCTGCTGAGAACATCAACCAGAGAAACTGCTATAAATGAGTAACAATTTTCTAATACATTTCCATCAATCATCTCATTTAATTTGATTCTAAGCCCATTAATTTTACCAGAGGTATCTGTGAGTGATCAATATGTTATCAAAACCATAGTGACGTACCTGAGGACGGATTCCAATGAGCCAGGGCTGATATTACTTGACAGACTAAATGCTTCAACTGCCAAAAGTGAGCGAAGTGCCAGATTTTTCGGCCTGAAAAGCATACGGAGAAATTCATCCTTTAGAAGATTAATGCATAAGTGCAAACAAACAAATAAATTCACGATCTTGGCATCATTTGATTCCACTGGCATTTCGACTTAAATTTTGCAAACAATTCTCCACAAGCCTCATATAGTCATCTATTTCTAATTTATTCTAATTTATTCCATTTCGTAAAATCACCTACCGGTAGTCAATACAGCATCCCCACAGTTGTAAATATAATGTCGTTATTACAGATGGAAAAGTATAACCAAGAATTGACTGATCTTCAACTGTCATGAATTCCATTATCTGTAAAAGAAGACATTTCATGAAAATCATTGACATTGACAGACAGCTGACTACAACTTAGCAGAAATTTGACACAAAAATACCGCTCAAATACTACCGAGGAAAATAAAATAATATTGAGTTGCGCTTTGTAAGTACTAATGAAGATCGAAAGCTACGACCCTTCTTGACATCACCTCCGGATCAAAATTTGTCAACAAACCCAGCATAAACATGAAATCAATCAATCACGTAAATCACATAAATCAAATCGATCAACCAATCAAAATCAAACCAATCAATCGATGAATGATACCTGTATTAGCCAACATGAAGTCATAAAATCATAAAATCAATCAATCACATCAATCGATCAAAAATCAACCGATCGATGAATGATACCTGTGTTAGCCAACTCTGGCCAGACTCAGCAACGATATGCCTTAATGTTGATCCTCTTAGGCCAACAGCAACCAAGTTATCCTGCAAGATTCAAGCATATTGAAATCATGTTAGATTGGTTATATTGGATACACTGAGAGTGAAGAGAGTGAATTCAAAGATATAATGGCAGCCTCTTGTTTTTAAAATTCTTACAACTATGGATGATTTGACACCACAGCTGTACTTGATTGCCTCAGCTGTATGCCTCTGCGGAGGAAATATTCATATAGTTCTACGGAGAAGGTAGAAACCTGTGTCTGACTGCAGCATCATGCTGTATTGGAGAGTGTCTAGCTACCCACGCCATAGCATCTCCGTCTTGTCTGCATGACTTTGTTGAGACGAGATACGCTTCGTCTGAGGAAACTTATGTGTCCCCCCTTCCATTGGGTTAAAGCTCATACGCAGTGGCGTTTTGTGGTTGGAGCTCTGACGGACACATGAGCTTTAACTCACTGCACGGGGGACACATAAGTTTCCTCGGAAAAAGCGTACCTCGTCTCCCCAACAAGACTGATGTTTGCGGTCTTTAGTCTTTAACAAATGATGAGCAACGCCTCAATAGCTATTTTTAGAGAAGTTGTCATCAAATTTAAGTTTCAAATAATCCATCCTGAGTATAACAACTAAAGATTATAGTGATTGCTATTGTTCAAACAACAATACCTTTCGATTCTTCGTGGGAAAATGCTTTGTCTTCATAGCCAATGAAACAGCAGACGCTGATTCACTACCAACATCCTGAGCCTCTTTACTTTGAGATAATACAGATTGATCGGAACGATAAATTGTTCTGCTCATATTTGAAGATGTTAATGCTTCTTCCATATCAAATCGATCAATCTCGCTGTCCACTAGGCCTGAGTGATACAACGTAGCATCGCCAGTATATAAATGCATAAAGTCCAGGTTCGCGTCTCCTTTGTATGCTGTAACCGTAAAAAAATTCAAATCTTCTGTGTCGAATATAACATGGCCTAAGTTTGATTCTGGGGTTGTTCCTTCGATTGCGTCAACATCTTTGTCTTCCACCTGAAAGACAGCAACGTTGGAAAATGAAATCAGTTATATTCAAAGAAAACTTTACAAGCAAATTCGAGAAATACATTCGGTTTCAACAAAAGATCGTCATCATCGATCCCAACCTCGAAGGAGGGAGGCTGAAGACAATGATAGCCCTGGAATCGAGGTTGCGTCACTGATCCTTAAGATATCAAGGCAGAAACATCATAAAACAGTAACTTTGAGAAATATATTCCTGGCTATGGCTTTTAACACAAGTTCTAATCTTGGCACTAGAAGTTATTCCTTTGCAACTTATACTTTGCAACTTTGCAGCTCTTAAGGTCTGGAATGAAATCCCCATAAGTATTAGGGAGCTTCCTACCTTATGCCAATTAAAAAATAACTAAAACACACTTGATGAGCTGAAAGCCAATAAAAACACGACTCCCTGGAAGATTAGCAATGCCATTAGCCTTCAGTATTTTTCTTATGTATATGATACTAATTTACAAAATTTTAATTTATGTAGTATTAGATAGAGCTGTAGGGATTTTTTGTATAAATAATCTAAAATGAAAAATGAAAATGAATTCAACAAAATATATGATTTCTACTTTTAAATGCAGGAATGTTTGCGAGTAAATAACGCAGCAACATCCAAACAACTGGCAGCTCAATAGGTAAAAGTAAAGAACAAAATTTCAACTTTGCTATGGAGCACTTTATGATTTGCCTATAAAGGTATATACATAAGATTTGCTATTAGAAAATAATAGTGCACAGATTACATAATTAAATTGTATCATCTCACCTCACACGGCGGGAAGAAAACAACTTTTCCTCTGTCAATGTGAATATTCACAGCAATGTTACTTTGCTGATTTTGTGATAGAAGCTGATTCTGATGAACCACTCCATCAGCTATTGTGGAAGCGAGGCTGAGATCTTGGTCTGAATCTGAGTCGTATGCTAAAACACAGCAGATTAATGTTATTAATAACGCATTCAGATTAGCACAGTTAAGTTAGCTTTATCTTCACCAGGCTAAACTTCAACCAATCAAATGGTTTGATTTGCTGCATTGACCAATTAGAACGCAGGATTTGATAACCTGGCTTAGTTTAAGCTGGTTTCACTCGTAAATGTAAATGGGGTATAATAGAAGATTCAATATAATCTTGCATTTAATTCACCATCGAAAGAGTTTAATTTCCTATTTTCTTGCACTCTCTGAGTCAGCGTCATGGTCTAGCTTGAGCCACGCAGTTGCCCATCGATTGCCATAAAGGTTTACAAAAGCAAACGCATATCTTAAAAGAAATTGAAATTTGGTGCAGTACACGTTTTTTTTATAAGAAACTGGTTTATAAGAAACTAGTACTACGATGACCAAATTTAAGAAACTCTAGTACNTTCCTACGTAATCATGACCTTGACAGCCGAGAAAACATGAAAATCATTGAGGTTAAAACCCAACACTGTGAAATAATCAGACACTGATAAAAGATACCTACCATCTCTAATTGCCGATCGACACATGAAGAATTTGTTTGCAGGGAAACCAACTTGACTCTCAAGATTAACATGGATATTGTTCTGTATTTGAGGATACGTCATTGGACTTGTTTCAACTGGAGATGGAGCCGATGGTTCCCACATCAACAAATCATTGAACAATCTGTGTGGAGATAGAAATTCAGAATTATGAAATGGCATGGCAGAAAAATCTTTAAATGGTAAGAAATTTCGTAAGGAAATAAATTCTATGAACTTTGAAAAAGATAGTGCACAATACAAGTACATATCTTATGGCTCAACGGAAGTATTCTTTAATCTCTTATTAGGGATTCCAGTGGGTACACTCACCATAAACTCATACAGGGAGGTGAGTCCGAGAAAGTTTCAGGAAATCCCAAAAATATTAGTGCATTGTCATTGCAACCCAAAAAGATCAGCTTATTTTATACTCCGACGTCTTTAAATGAACATACAGTATCCTGCAATAATGCAATTGAGGTCAGGATCGCCTCTATCCTGGGTACCAGACTCATCATTTTTAAGAGAGTCTGGTACCCAGGGTAGATTGCCTGTAAAGAAGATAAAAATATCAGCAAACTATAACCACAGAAAATATCATGGCCACAACTTTTGTTTATTTGGACCCAAAAATAGCATTTTTGGCAGCAGTCTAACCCGTCTGTGCATATACTGAGGGTCCCCCCTAGAATTAGGGATATGTTTAGCACCCAAAACACTGCCATAGTATGTTAGAAATTATAACAAGTTTCATCGAGGAAGAAGCAACTTCAGAAACTGAGTAATAACCTTACAGATAAAGCTTTCCAAAGAAGTGTACAGTTTCACTGCTCTGTGCAGGAGGCATTCCAATATTGCCACTTTGAAAGAAAAGGCGATACATGGATAAAATGGCCTGATTAAAATGTTGAATTTTTGATTTACCTGTTATAGATGAGCTCAAATATATCTTTATCGTGTAAGTTGAGTTGCAGATCAGGAAAATTTAAGCTGATGTAATATCTTGATGTGGCAGAAGCAATATCCTTGAAAGTATTCATTTCTGCAATGCTTCCAGGCATTACCAACTGAAATGAAGATAGGAATGGAAGTTATCTATGGGTTGAGGTTACGGTGTGTACGAAGTATCAATGCACACAAATCTTTGATGCATCAACTTGTGTCGTTTTGAAGTGTAAGTACCTTTCATGGTGGGAACTCCGATGACCTAGTGTCTATTCCCACCGTAATAGTCACAGAAACCGTACCATTTGAATTTGTCAATCAATTCATTATGAAGAAAGCTCTAGTGATACTTCAAGCATTACTAAATCAAAATACGAACATAGAAGCAATTTTTTACGCACGAACTTTACCAAAGGCTCATCTCAATGCAACGCACAATTAAAAAAGAATCCTCAGATAAATTCATCGTTTATTCCATTGAGTCAAACGTTGTTCTTCGTTTGCGAATAAGTTTAAAATTGCCATTCACATATTTTATTTGTTCTTTCCAATTTCGATGAAAGTCAAATTCAGCTAGCATACCGTAACTTTTTAGAATTCAAGCTGATTAAGAGCATTGGCAGCTCCATTTAATGTCTGGCTGCATAGATAGACGAATTATTACTGTTGAATTGAAGATTGAATTAATGTTACAGTGAAACTTTCTTCCTAAACGTACCGTACACATGTAGTTATTTCAAATTGTTCATTTTAGCTAACTAATGCTCAAAGCAAGCAAGCAATTAGACAAATTTCTAACAATATGAAATTACCTCTTCTTGTTCAAACATAGCAGGATTAGACGAAAATGGGGATGGTTCAGCTTTGACCCATGGGAAGGTTTCTTCCAAAGAATCAAACTGAGAATCAGGAGAATTCTTGGAATCCTTTTCAGCGTCTTCGAATACTGATCGTGTCGTAGGCGGTTGATCACATATCACGATCCTGAAAGAAGATAGAAATAAATCAAGGAATAGACCCTTTAGCTAATTCTAAAAAAGAGCCTGGATCGAACGTTATTTTTATACATTTTTATGCGCGATGTTCGATCGAGTGGCGTTAGAGCTTCTATCACTATTGTGCACATTCGAAAATTCTACAAAATATAGCAAAATGTTCTTTGCTTCTGATTCTTTTTTGAATAGCTAAAAGGTCGATCAATAAATAAATTGAAGTAAGAATCAATCAATAAATCAATCAATCAATCGATCAATGAATGTGTAACTGGAAAGAAAGAAAATAAAACGTTCACATAAATACCTTGGCCAGTCGAGATGCATATCTTCAGAATCTTCTTCGGTAGACGAACATGAAATCTGCAAAAATTTGAATTCTTCCTCTTCAGATATTTTGAAGAAACCTTAAACGGAAAACAAATCAATATTTCTACAAAAAATACTAATTTGGGGATATTTTCTAAAAAACCGTCATGGACGGTGGACCTGAAGAGACAACAACAACAACAACAACAACAACAACATCAATTCAATTCAATCAGCAAAAGTTAAGGGATTTAAATGGAGAGTACAATGCCCAAACCCACCTTCGCCTTCCCTGAATCGTAATTCAAAAGAATGGGATGTCTGTAAATGTGATAGCATCGTTTTGAATTCGAGGTTTTTCAAATCGAGGCTGATTCCTTCATTTCTGATTGATTTCTGCCACCATTGTCTTTTATCAAAATCACTTGCAGGTCGCAGATCGGGTATCGGAAATCTAGGATCAAGAATAAAATGACGAGAAAATGAATTCTGATTAAACTACCATAACAGGCTACTTGCTATTACAGTAACACATTACACATGTAACCGGTTGAAACAGGTTACCCAAAATATCTCTGGAAATTATTTAAAGGCAATGCGTCCATGTAAGTACAGCCGCGTATACACTCTTGTAAATATGCTGACACGATGCTGACAAAGAGCCTCAAAGAGCGCGCAGTAGCCATAGTCTGTGTGGGGTAGTCATAGTCTTTTCGCTCCCCATGGTATCGTACCTGTACTGTCGTATAGTAATTAGAATTAGGTATAGTAGAATGTAAAGTATCTTGTAAATTTAATATTTGAATAATAAAAAAAGATCGCGCAGTGATTGGCAGAATTTAACTGATCACGTGCACACTAAAATTTCAGCTCCGAAAGTGCAACAGCAAGTAAGTCATCAGTCTGCTTAGATTATTCGTTACCATCTGGTAAGTCCCTTCACCAATGTGATCACATGAAATATAACGTGAAATTGGCATACCTCCGGCAAAGCTGCTGTACTTACATGGACACATACCTTTAAGATCAGACTCTAATATACAGAACATGACAATTCAAACACATCGCTTTCATAAAATATACAATGATAAGCTAAGAATTCCAAGTATTCAGAAGCACACCTAGAAATGTAAACTTTCGCCGTGGTCTACGAAAACAAGTGCAGCCTACATGCTCCTTGAAAAATTGAAAGTTTCTTATCTCAGGATTTAATTTCAGAAAAGTCATCCCAATTTACTATAATTCTTGCAATTCTAATACAAAATATAGGGTTACCACAGAGAATGGATTTTACAGAAGCCTACTCATTTGTACCGTTATTCTAGTTTAATTCCTGCTCCTTTACAACTAAGAAGGTAACTTACCTCAATAAGATATTAAGCTCTGGGCATTTGACAGAAATATCCGTCTTGCTATCAAAATGAGCTGGGCTTTCTTCCATCGCTTGATTAAAAGCCGTTTGACGGTTCTGCAAAAATGATCACAAACATTTTGTAAATAAGGAAATCTGGAAATTAAGACCAACGAATTTCATAACACAATCTTTTCTCTTTTTATCAAAGATTGCAGATTTAAAATCATATGTTGAAAAGAACTGACAACGGTGTTTTACAAGGCAAGAAACAATTCTAAGTATAAAAAATAAAAAGAATTTTGTAGAAACCATAGAAGAAGTACAAACACCAACTATGCAGCCATGGAACCATGCTGTTGTGATTTGGAGCTCCCCTTAGTAATTGCTTTTATTCTCTTTTCAAATCAGTATCATAAACTTGATTGCCAGTACACGATGATGGCAGATGATGTACACTTTCTGTCTACCGGGTGTCCCAAAATGATGTATTATCATTTGATTGATGTTCATCGGTCAATGTCCTTAACCGATGAACCGATTTTCAAAAGCTGGTAAAATCACAACCAACATCTTAACATCCAATTTAGCCTTTAGGCAGTCGAATAGAACAAAACGTTTGAAAATCGGTTCATTGGTTATGGACATGTAGACAATCAAACAATAATACATCATTTTGGGACACCCGGTACATTTTTGAATCGTTAGGAAATAAGGTCCTTCTATAAGATCCTAAAGAATACCAAGCACAAAAAGAAACATGTAATTTATTGACCTACTGTGTGCTCTTTGTGTCAAAGCTTTCGTGTGGAACGTGTTGTTTTGGCAGCCCCCTTGAAGTACCTGCGCATAATGCTTCGCATTGCATTGTGTTACCACAGGGGAACAAAGAGACTGCGAGACACTATGCGGAGTTGGTCCACGGGGGTGCCAAAAGAACACGTTGCAGAAAAAACATTAGATAAGTAAATTATGTTCCATTTTGTGCATGAAAGTACGTACCAAAGTTGGTCCTGGAAGAAAAGAGCTGTACATTTTGCCATTAGTGCCAGTCCCCGCTGTTTGGTAAAGTGGTCCTGGATTCAACACACCAGCGATTCGATCAATGATTGAAACATCCACTTCAATTTCCAATCTGCCAAGCTGAACATTGATTAATGATTTCGGCATGATTGAAGTTCGCGATTGCACAGCCTGTAAAATGCAAATGACTTATGAAGACATAAGTAAGGTTTTCTGATGATACTTCCTCAAAATCTTAAATTTCAAGGGACTGTAAGAGATATAATGCAACGAAGCGTGTTTGGTTATTCAATGTTGTTCTTTATTGCAGTTACTGGTGAGTTACTAACTTATTTCTTTCCTTTCAGGTTCTAAGATTAACTCGTTTTTCTCTTCCAGGATTCAACAGTTTTCTCTCTAGTTATAGGTTTATTTTGGTTGTTGTTCTTTTACAGGAGCTAAGAGTCTTATTTCCACAGACTACGGTGTTTTTGTTGCGCTTATGGGTTTAACAATGAGTCCACTATTTAAGGCAATTTTCATATAATAACTAAGGAAACAGCATCGTGCATAGCTTCAAATAATCTTTGCTTTCAGACCCTCAAAATATCATGAAACACGATGAAACACGATGAAAAAGTAAGGTGAAAGAAATCAAGAAGGTGCAATTTGTCGCAGAAAAAATGAAATGAAAACTGAACCGTGTGAAAGATCTACTATTTTCTGTTCTAAAATCTTGTTTCGAATTTCGCGGATACGGATATTCCTCTATTCCCTCTGTTAGATCTAACGAACAAATACTTCATGTCCTTCATTGCATTCTTAAAAGATACACCAAGAAGCAAAAGAAAGAACAAGTCTGTTTTAATTGTAGTTATCATGGGATATAATGATACAATGTCTGCAGCTTGCTTTTCGTTTAAGGGGCCTTTGCAACCAGCATACTTTGCACGTACTATCTATCTGTTTGATGGCAGCCATTTTTCATACCATGAAAAATGGCGACAACAAAGAGACCAAAAAGGATGTATTTACAAAGAATGCCAGTTGCAAAGGCCCCTGTAATTTGATCTAAGTAACAAATAATACAAGAGAACAAAGCTCATACCGTTAAGGCTGACTTTCCACGCTCGGTCTTCTGTATTCTAACTTTAACACATGGCGAAGGAGCAGTACCGAATCCGGTTGGATAAACTGACATTGTCTGATCAGCAGGGAAAAACAGGAGCTGGAATAAAGACAAAAATCCACAATTAGACATGCATGGGTCACCCGGTATCAACTGAAAATATCATGTAAAACAAAGTTTATGGTAGATAAAGAACATCTAGCTACCTTTGTTTGTGAGCATGGGTGGCAAGATGACATCGAGGCTGACCTCATACGTGATTTGTCATAAAGGTTTTCTTCTGCCATCAGCTTACCAATGACGAAATCGACACAAATTGATTTGCTCCCAGAAACAGTTCTGCTTTCACACATTG
>REGL01000041.1:48100-61470 GCA_004194395.1 Aurelia aurita complex sp. Pacific
AAAAAAAAAAAAAAAAAAAAAAAAAAAAAAAAAAAAAAAAAAAAAAAAAAAAAAAAAAAAACATGAAAAGCAAAAAAGGGGAAGATTTTTGTTCCTTCCTTACAATATTATTGTGTTCCTGAAACCTAGCATGCAGAATGAACAGCCTCCATATTAACACGAAGTAAGCTTACCTGAAGATGAGATGCTGCTTGCAATATCAATGAGAAGATGAACTTGTCTTGGTGAGAGGAAAATATTCAATGCTCCAAGTGAATATTCCAAGTCAATCTAAGAAATGAAATAAGGATCACTGGAGACAGTATAGAACAATTCTATACTAGAAAAGGTTACATTGAAATCTAGACAACAGAATGTGAAACCCAAGTTTCTTGTACAGCTGCTTATGCCCATACCTTTATTGAGTTAGGCTTTGCAGTAAACAGATTTCGAACAAGTGTTCATTCTATTCTACTATGAGGTGCACCAAATAGAAACTATCATCACAAATGGTACACTGCACCAATTTGGAAGATATATAACTTGATCTCTAAAATCCAGAATTAGATTCCAGGATATTTGTTTTGTAAATTTTTTAATCCTCCGTTTCTTGATTTCTTCTGCTTTGGTGCACCTGGCCGACAGCCTCACACCAGAAAAAGACTCCTTCTACTTGTTACAAGATTTGTAGCTTCGTTCCTATTTCAGTTCACCTAGTTTACTCTTATTCTAGATGGGTTTACGATCCGAATTAGATAGGGCTCAATTCTTTAGTCCATTTTAAGATCTTGGCCACAGCAGAATGCAAGTTAATTCGGTGAATGGCTACAAGGTATAAAATTTTGAAGATGGAGTGTTTTTTCACCCGATTGGCGTGAATAGCGCAATTTCTAAAATATTTTGTTGACCAGTTTTCACTGGCTTTATACTAATCTTTCCCTTTTTGCTTTCTATTGATAATTTTTGTAAACAGATCGATAATAAAGTTAAAAATGTCATGAACAGTATGGTAAGATTCCCTTTCATTGTTTTGCTTACCTTTGGACCTGGTAATGCATCATTTTGTTTAATCTTTATCTTTTAGCTTTTTATCGATCATTTTTGTAAACAGATCGATGATAGATAAAGTTAAAAATGTCATGAACAGTGGTAAGATTCCCTTTCATTGTTTTGCTTACCTTTGGACCTGGTAATGCATCATTTTGTTTAATCTTTATCTCTTAGCTTTTTATCGATCATTTTTGTAAACAGATCGATGATAGATAAAGTTAAAAATGTCATGAACAGTGGTAAGATTCCCTTTCATTGTTTTTGCTTACCTTGGGACCTGGTAATGCATCGTTTTGTTTAATCTTTATCTTAATGCTTTGCTTTCCATGGGATCCTAAGATTTGCACCTGAGGCATCAAGTTTTGTACATCTTTTTGACTTCCACCCAACTTCTGACCATAACCAATGGACATTTGGGAATGAAACTGATGTTCTTCCTCATCCAAGCTATCTCTTTCTTCTGATTCTCTTAACTTTGTTCGTTTCTCATATGGAAATTCATCCATGTATAGTTTCATTCCATATATCTGAAAATTCTTGACAGCAATNTTTTGTTTAATCTTTATCTTAATGCTTTGCTTTCCATGGGATCCTAAGATTTGCACCTGAGGCATCAAGTTTTGTACATCTTTTTGACTTCCACCCAACTTCTGACCATAACCAATGGACATTTGGGAATGAAACTGATGTTCTTCCTCATCCAAGCTATCTCTTTCTTCTGATTCTCTTAACTTTGTTCGTTTCTCATATGGAAATTCATCCATGTATAGTTTCATTCCATATATCTGAAAATTCTTGACAGCAATGGCAACTGGCTCATAAACTGAATGAGGCAAATTTTGATCACCACAAATATCGTCATGGGACAGGTCTGAATAATCGATTCTAAAATTGCAAAGTTCAAGATTAGTTACTATCATCATCATATCATCATATCTTTAGGTTTAAAAAATAGCAGTATTTGCAGTACTGGATGGATGGGGTGGGATGGGATGGATTGGATTGGATTGGATGAATGGATGGATGGATATGGATCAAGCTTTGCTTGATAGCAAAACGACTCAAATATTTTCGTGATTTTTCTCAAATTTGTTTGTTGCAAAATGGCTGAAAAGTCTAAACATTCAATCAAATCAAAATGAATCTCTTACACAGAACAAGGCGCACAAGGGCACTTAAATTTATCTCAAGAGTTACAGGAAACGAATTTCACACTAATACTAAAGATTTTTCGATCACATAATAATAAACGTGCACATATACCTGTGAAACTGTATTCTTGTTCATTGTGAGCAGTTTCTTTATGATTTGATCAAATGTTTAGGATGTGTTTGGTAGCCTTCCTTTTTGATAAGGAAATAGATACTAAAATTGTCAATGAATTCAAAGAGGACGATTTTCAAAAGAAAAGTTCCTTTATAACATGAAAAGCAGCTTTCATAAATTACCTGTCAATATGAACTTCAAGACCAACTCCACATAATCCATCCAATGGCAAATTTTCCAACCTGATAATGGTGTTTGTGAAGGAGAGTTTGATCCTTGCCAGCACTACAAGAATAAAGGTGAACTTTTTTTCACCAAAAATTCATGGAACTTGAAAATTGAAAATATTTACATTTTACACAAAAACAGCAAAAGTTTAGTCTTCTTTGCTACGAAGTGCATCAACTTTAAGGCATAAGAATGCTTCCCTCAAAACTAAAATTTCTCTCCTTAAAAATTCCTTGGACTTCATTCTTATTCACATTTACATGTAGTCACGGTATTAAGGATTCCTAGAACTTTGAAGCAAATTGAGCAAAGGAGGTGAAGGCTTGGATCTGACCTCAGCAATGTCACTGTGTCATCAAAATGGATCATAGACTCACAGTTTCCTTCACTAAACACATAAGGGAGCATAAAGTGGAGATGGTGCAAAGAAGGCTGGTAGATTTGTTGCTGGAAATTACAGCTACTATGCAAGCCCAACGGCAATGATGAAAGAATTAGGATGGCAGTCACTTGCTGAACGGAGAGCCAAGGCAAAAGCAGTGATGATGTACAGGATTCAGAACGGCCTGATTGCGATACCACAAAACTTATTTCAACAGTATTCTCGACACTCTCGTAGGAGTCAAGCTGTGTTTATTCTGCCTTTCTGCAGAACAGATTGTTATAAATTTTCCTTTGTTCCGACAGCCATTAAAGTTTGGAACGCTCTTCCTCCACTCGTTAGGGAAAGTCNCATTGTTTTTGCTTACCTTTGGACCTGGTAATGCATCATTTTGTTTAATCTTTATCTTAATGCTTTGCTTTCCATGGGATCCTAAGATTTGCACCTGAGGCATCAAGTTTTGTACATCTTTTTGACTTCCACCCAACTTCTGACCATAACCAATGGACATTTGGGAATGAAACTGATGTTCTTCCTCATCCAAGCTATCTCTTTCTTCTGATTCTCTTAACTTTGTTCGTTTCTCATATGGAAATTCATCCATGTATAGTTTCATTCCATATATCTGAAAATTCTTGACAGCAATAGCAACAGGCTCATAAACTGAATGGGGCGAATTTTGATCACCACAAATATCGTCATGGGACAGGTCTGAATAATCGATTCTAAAATTGCAAATTTCAAAATTAGTTACTATCATCATACCGATGCGCCAAAAAATCTTGTTGTATTCAACGATGTTGGTTTTGGTTTTACGCGGATGTTTTCATGTCAAAAAGAAGATCAATAAACCTGCTCAAATTCAAGCCTATACATGGCATGAAAAAGAAACGGCCTACTTTTCCAGCCAATATTTTAGATGTGATACAAAAGGCTCAACTTATATGTCGTTCAGAGAATACGAATTCAGTTAATACTGAATTCAGATGGATGGGTGATTTAGAGAATATGAATGTGAGTTCAGCCTTTTGTATCACATCTAAAATGTTGACTGGAGAAATAGGCCGTTTCGTTCGGCTTGAATTTGACTTGAATTTGGATTGAATTTTAGCAGGTTTATCAATGTTCTTTTTGACATGAAAAGATCATCGTAAAGCCAGAACCAACATAAGCAATCAAACGATAATACATCATTTTAGGACACCCGGTAGATTAGAACAACAGGCCCAGAAACAAGGATCAACAACTTGCTGATCAAAGAAAACCCTTCAATTTTGGATGTGTTTGGTAGTCTTCCTCTTTTATAAGAAAATAGATACTAAACGTGTGAATGAATCCAAAGAGGACGATTTTTAAAAGAAAAGTTCCTTTATAACATGAAAAGCAGCTTTCATAAATTACCTGTCAATATGAATTTCAAGACCAACTCCACATAATCCATCCAATGGCAAATTTTCCAACCTGATAATGGTGTTTGTGAACGAGAGTTTGATCCTTGCCAGCACTACAAGAATAAAGGTGAACTTTTTTCAACAAAAATTCATGGAACTTGTCGAACTTGCAAATTGAATTCAAATTTTACGCAAAAACAGCAAGTTTCTTCTTCTTTGCCACAAAGTGTATCAACCTTAAGGTGAGAATGCTTCCCTCAAAACTAAACTTTCTGTCTGTAAAAATTTCTTGAACTTCATTCTTATTCACATTTACATGTAGTCAAGGCATTAAGGATTCCTAGAACTTTGAAGCAAATGGAGCAAAGAAGGTGAAGGCTTGGATCTGACCTTAGCAATGTGACTGTGTCATCAAAAGGGATCATAGACGCACAATTTCCTACACTAAACAGATAAGGGAGCAGAGTAGTTTATTCTTGCAATACGGTACATTGATTGACTCAGTACTTTATGACAGCAATGTAATTGATTATTTTCTGTTACCTGACTCAATAGTTTGTGCAAATGCTTCCAGACCTTCAAACATTTGAGCTGATTCTGCTTGCTCCTCCCCAGCAGTTGGATCTTGTTTCAGGCATTGCTCTGCTAATTGCATACTTGTTGTCATATTCATCGAGTTCCATGACATTGTACTGTCAAACATGTTCCCTAAAAATAACATTCGCTTAAAAGTTATTATAACCATAAAAAAATGCCCTAAAATGGCAGACTTTACTGAAGTTCCCTGTATGGAACTTTTTTAGTATCGTAAGAAATTATCCCTGACATCGAGTCACTGAAGATGGTTGATATTAAGAAAAATCTCAGTGTATTTTCAATTCCCATTCTTTACTGTATATACTGTTGAATATGCTCTAATGCGTATCTATCATTACACAGTGCAGACTTTGTACACATTAATATCCCAAGAATTCTTAAAAATGTATAAGAACTTTGCAGAACTCTTCATATTATCATAAAAATCCTTATACTACATGATTTCAGATTTCAGATTTTATTTTATGTACATGGAAGACTACCTTTTAAACAATAATTCTTGAGAAACTGAAACATTCTTAAGAATTCTTAGGCAGGAAGACCGTGTTAATGTGTGCAAGGCCTTTAAGAATACCCTTTTAAAAGAGAATTTGAGAAATTTCAAGAAGTTCATAAAATTTTGTCAAAACAAAACCAGGAGACATGAAACTTACCATGGTGAAAGGGATCAATCTTATGCTTTGGAGCAAACGTCAGCTCTAAACCATTTAGGTCTATTTGACAGCTGTCACTCAAAAGAGCTGTCCATGGAACAGCTACAGAAATAGAGCTAATGAAGCCATCAACCAATTCAAGTGGGATCCCAATGTTTTCCAGCATTTCGTTGAGTGCCTGTAAGGTGGAAACCAGATAAAAATTGCTATTGATTTTGAATTACGTATCATACAGTAATTAATTCATATTGCAAAAACTTTATTGCTGGCATGGACGCATTTACTGCTCATACCAAATAAGGGACCTCTGAATTTTGATTTTCACAACTTTGAACAACACTGGGCCGTCAAGGCTAATCACATCACATTTTCAGTCAGCTAAACCTGGCAGTCTTTAGGCAAAAGACCAATTAAAAAGGCTGCTTTCTTCCCCCCGCCCGTCGTCGTGCGCGTGTGAACTTGTTTTATGTACGTTTTCCTTTAATTTTTAGCACTTTCAATGCGTTAACGGCAGTTTCACCTCATTCTATACATACCCAAACATCCAATGGAACATCTGAAACTGTTCCCTTGCCATTGTAAAGATCGACTGTTAGTTGCTCAAGTGTCAACTTTTCCTTCAGAAAATCTCCCAAATAATGTTGCAGCAAATAACGACATGCTCGCTTCTNCAAAAACTTGATTGCTGGCATGGACGCATTTACTGCTCATACCAAATAAGGGACCTCTGAATTTTGATTTTCACAACTTTGAACAACACTGGGCCGTCAAGGCTAATCACATCACATTTTCAGTCAGCTAAACCTGGCAGTCTTTAGGCAAAAGACCAATTAAAAAGGCTGCTTTCTTCCCCCCGCCCGTCGTCGTGCGCGTGTGAACTTGTTTTATGTACGTTTTCCTTTAATTTTTAGCACTTTCAATGCGTTAACGGCAGTTTCACCTCATTCTATACATACCCAAACATCCAATGGAACATCTGAAACTGTTCCCTTGCCATTGTAAAGATCGACTGTTAGTTGCTCAAGTGTCAACTTTTCCTTCAGAAAATCTCCCAAATAATGTTGCAGCAAATAACGACATGCTCGCTTCTTTATAGACTCTGACCAAGGAAAATACCACGGCATCTTCGCAACCAAAGATATAACTTTGTCTTTGTGATTCTTTGATGTTGTTAAGTCATGATTTATTTGATTCCTTGCTCAAATTCTTTCTTTCGTATCATTACGACATTTTGCTTGTTTGGACGCCATTTGCAAATTTTTTCTTTCTTCTGTTGTTTTGATCATGTGACCAAAAACCTCTTAATCGCGAAAAAATTCAAATCGAGGTTTAAAAGCGCGCAATTTGCTGAAAAGTTTCCCGCAAAAAATTAATTGCGACAAGATGTCCCATTCTTCAAAAGCAGTAATAACTGTTTGGCGGTTGAAATCCTTGCATATCTCTAGCATTCCAGCAACGAGAATAATCATTATCAATCTTTATTTTAATCTTTATTCGCACTATTTTTCGAGATTAATAACGCAAAAAAATTAGCAAAGTGAAAAGAAATTTCAAAAAAACAATGTCTGACTTTGAACGTTAATTTGATAATAGTTTGTTGAAGTTAGGAAGAAAAGGATCCCACAATAAAACGAACTAAGGATTTGTTGATACTTGGAATATACGCCATACCTTTAGCCGTACTGAGAATCTATAAAAATTGTAACCATAGAAGTTTTCACAAAAGTATAAAAGTTGTTTCAAGGCATGTCATTGCTTGATGTAGATGTCTGCGTTTGACGTTAGTGATTACTGGCAATGTCACAGATGGAAGACACATGTTCAGTAATCCACTCTGCATTTAGACCATTAGCTTTTTAAGTAGCAGTGTGTGACGTAAATGCGTCGTATGTTGTCAGACCATAAGATCAAAAAGACATTTTGTCTGCCTTTGAATTTTGGAGCAAAATTTCTGACAGTTTCAGCAAAAGTGTTGCTGTTACTTCTGAAACTTTTTTAACTGATTTCTTTAATATTTTAGATGCAAACATTATTTTGCAGTTTCTGTTATCCTCAGGGTACATTTTTTGACTCATAAACAACCATTGGGAAGGAAACGGCTCAACAAAAAATAAAACCATTGACGTGATTGACACAGTTACTAATTAAGAACGCAATAACATCTTTAGTCTTCTAAAGCTCTTTGTGCTTCTCAAAAGCAGCAGATGAGTTTCTCGACTATACTGAATTGCAGAACAAGTTATATATCATGAATGAGTTTCTTGTAACCGAAGAACCCTTTAAAGCACTGATCAATGTAAGAGGTTTGCAGGAAGGAGAATCTCGCTCCGAGGGTACATCAAGGAAGGCTTTGAAGTTCTATCCTTTGCAAAAACAGTAAACATAAACGAAGTCTGAGGACAAGGTTAGAAAGTAAGGGCAAAGGGTCGCTCCTGTTGTTATTGAACGCACAATTCAGTTTGTTTACATTTATAAAAACAATGAATGGGCTTGGTAAGATAATATAGAATCCTAAGCAGGTGATTGGTTAAAGCGTAACAAAGAACGCTCTGCATAATTAATTCTTTGATCTTAACAGCGTCGTCTAACAGATCAAAATTATCAAGCAGCCATATTTAGATCAACTTGTGGTCATCAATTTCAACTTAGTTTTGTGCATTTATACGAATATTTGATCGAAATGATAGAGCGATTGAAAAAAACACGAAAGCATCCTTTTACCACTCATCCTATGGTAATGTTAGGACACTGAGAAGCTGAGCTTACTGAAGCAATATCCTGGTCCTTCCTCTCGATGACAGCACACCTGATCCCTTTAGCCTGGAATTACAGAGAGTTTGGTGACTTTCCTCATTCTACGTAACAAGTTTGACAGGGCGGGGACCCGGCAATCAGCGACCAGGGCCACGAACCACAGGGTCTAGGGTGAGGACTCGAACCAGTCATCCCTACCAAACAAAGAACCTTTATTCCAGCAGGCAGCAGCTATAGCAAATGGGAGCATAACTGACCAAGTCAATCTTCTAAATGTCCCAAATAAGAGTAAAGATAATTCATATTGCTCTCTTATGAAAGAAAATCAAGAAATTGGTCTTAAACAGTTTGTTAGGTAGCCTATAATCTTACTGACAAAAACCTTGCATTTAGAGATTCTGCAAACAGGCCTACAAGTAGTTTTTGTGATTAAACAACAGTGAACATTGAGTCCAGTTTGGTGATTATCTTGAAAAAACGCATACAGTTTCCTACAACTACAAGTTACCTAAAGGCACGAGACTGGCATCAAATTTTGATCCAGAGAGATAGAAATTCGATGATTCTGTATCTCCAATAAATGGCACTGGAAATGTAAGAATTGCTTCAAACACATAAATCTTTTGAGTCAACATATTTATGCTCAAAGGAAAGGGACTAAATTTAAAGGGGCTCCGTCGTCAAACAGTAAACAAATCCGTAAACTCGCACGTGTCGGGGATTATCCATTGTTCGTCCATTGTTCTCTGCAGTTTGTTTGGTGGCTTCACCCAAGCCACCAAAAAATGACCGCTAAAAATCCACATATATCCGAGCAATCGTAGAAGATATGAATGTTTGGTTTGTTCCTTAGTGAAGTACAAGGATTAATGCCCAAACAGCAAGTTTCATTTTGAAAAAAATACTAAAATCCTGTGTGATATCACCTTTCAAAAACTGCAAAATCATCGTTTTGCTTACATTTTGACGACGGAGCCCCTTTAAGTTGGATTGCTATGTTCGGAGTAAATAGGATATCCCTAGAATTTTGGCTACATCAATTAATAAATTGTTTTGCACGCGCATATTGAACCTGCTTCTCACCACAATCTCATTCAACTTAGTCAACATCTGCTAAATAAAGCAGCTTTCAGACGACAACATCACACTGCTGCCATCAAGTGGAACCCCCTGCTTTTCAGATACTTTAACCAGTATTTCATTCTAGCAAAGGGGGGCTAGCAAGACGGAGTTTCTACAAATGAACAGGTAAAACTAGTTTGTCTGGCTTGCTTGACCAGTATTGGGGTATAAGTAGTAACAACTATCAACAACAAAGTCAGAAATGCACCATGTATAGCACAGCACAGTAATCATATAGTTGTTTCTTTAGGAGCACATATATTCATTGCATATATTAGTTATTTACTCATTTAGTCTTTTCGTAATATAATTTGGTAGCGTTAAATCTTCGAAGAAGGGATTGCTGATTTGCAACTGTGAATTGTTGATATGTATAACGGGCTCAGAAGATCATTTATCAAAGAAATACGAGAGGTTAGTAACTAAGCATATTGTTTGTTCAGTCGAAACATGAAGATATATTTTCTGAAGAAAAGTTTCTGCCTTTTGCATCTGACTCTTCTACACTCTAGTATTACTTTAAAGATGCTAGCAATTGCTATCAATGCGATTCACGTCTGCTCTCAGTAAGAATTTTCGCAATTTCATTATTGCCCACTGCGTATCTTAATCTAGGCCAAATATTTTCTGGCAAAATGTTGACAAATTTAACTCATACCAAACTAAAACTTTTCTTGAACATTGTTGTCACAGTCAAACAAAACTGTAGATGCACTACCAGCTTTGTTAGCTTTTAAACATCAGTTATCATTTATCTAAGTCAATAAAAACTCATCATTATTAGTGAGCTTCGTTATAAAAATACATCCAAACGAATGAATCACATTAGTCTACATCGTAAAAGAAAAGCATGTATGTTACTGATTACTCTTCGAAAGCAGATTTGGATCGACTTCACCTTAGCATGAATGTTTTGAGGCATTTGTCTGTATTCTGGTGCGCATGTTTTTGAAATATCACACATTCCTGAATGAACCAATGAGACTGCAGGATTCCTATACCCTAAACCTGCACTTTGAAAATCAACCAATCAACCATGGTATAGGTTATTTGAATAGATACTTGATACTCTCTACCTGAAATATCCAATCATTTGCTTTGTGTGCTATTCTGAGAAATCGAAAAATAGGTAATGATAAAAGTTCGAAAGTTTACCATGGTTTTCTGTAGCAAGTAGCTAGCCAAGCCCCAAGTCCAGTTTCAAAAACAAACTGCCGTAAATTGTCCTCCAAGCCGGGAAATTGTTACAATAGTTAGCTTGTGCAAAATTGATGACCGTTAAAGTTACGACGGATCAGAATTCAGAGACGTAGGCACTGGGGACACTGGGAGTACGTGCCCCACAAGATCTTGCNTTGAATAGGTAGTTGATACGCTCGACCTGAAATATCCAATCATTTGCTTTGTGTGCTATTCTGAGAAATCGAAAAATAGGTAATGATAAAAGTTCGAAAGTTTACCATGGTTTTCTGTAGCAAGTAGCTAGCCAAGCCCCAAGTCCAGTTTCAAAAACAAACTGCCGTAAATTGTCCTCCAAGCCGGGAAATTGTTACAATAGTTAGCTTGTGCAAAATTGATGACCGTTAAAGTTACGACGGATCAGAATTCAGAGACGTAGGCACTGGGGACACTGGGAGTACGTGCCCCACAAGATCTTGCAATCAAAACGAAAAGTGCTGTTCTTTCCAAGAAGTGACCCTTTAGCATAATAAAAAAGTACCCTTGATGTGTCATGCCCCTCCCCACCCCCAATTTAAGATGCTTCCTACGGCCCTGTCGGGATTAAGTTACTTGATAATTGGTCCTACATTACGCATAGCTAAACCAATTACTCATTTGCTCATCACATGGACATAATCTAAAGTCAATCTTTTTCTTGAAGATAACAACAAAAATACGAAATCAGCAAAGATCCATAACATCATCCACACTAACTGGGATCTACACGAAAACAGGTAACATAAATGCATCACAATCAATATTTCATAATATACCGGCAAACCTGAAACATGCACAACTATTTGAAAAGGCTGTGAATGGAAAGTATTCTTGTCCTGACAGAGCCAACTTTTAGTATTCTTGTCCTAACTCGGCAGGGCTAAGAATTCAAGAAATCAAACAATAACAAGCGAGCAAGCTTCATCACCCAAAACCAAAACTAAATTTTACTTTATCAAGAAAAAATATTTAAACATTGGTCTGCATTCTGACCCACTGGGATTTTACATTGCATATAGGGCTATGAAGTACATAATCTGAAAGTGGTAATGAATGATTTTCTGAATGTTCGTAATGGAAGCTTCAAGAAAATATACAAAAACCAACTTGAAGCAGCAGTACGACAATAGATTTACAAACTGGTCTAAGATTTAAAATATAAATTTTCAAAAACACAATGTTTGAAACATTGCTATGTTGTTGAACTCACCAGGCCTGTAAAATGTTCTTGTTGATATCAGTGTTATACCATTTTACCGGGGATTTTACTCATTATTTTGCAATGTAGCATGAAGAAAGTCTTTGTGTGAAATCGCTTGGTGATCTGCAATTCTCTGCAAACGGCTTTGTTTCTGTTTTCCAGGAAATATAATCAAAAACATAAAAGAAGAACGACATTTTAGAATCAATCAAAAGGTGAGATATCTTATAAAGAACTTAGATCATTGATCTTGTTTTGTACTTGTTGCAATCTTCCTAATTATTCAGATGCTTGCAATAACTTGAGAGAAACATTGTAGATTGAATTCTGCCGAATAACACTACATACAACCCGTTTGTAAGCTGTGTCATTGTACCAAACATTCATTGAGGATATTTAGCATTATTTCCTCGTCTCATTTTAGGCCAATTTCAGTACTGGAAAAAACTGGAACCCATTTTATGTGAAAAAAAGTTCAACTGCTCGTATTTTAGAAGTTGATGGAAACAGTACTTGTCCTGATTGCTCCAGTTCTGGTAAATATTCATCAATTTCATCTCTTTCAACAAAGTCTGATTTTAATGTCTTCACCCATATTAATATCCTAGCAAATAGTTACAACCTGCATGAGTAATGATGCAATGAAACAAATAGTGTACGAAGATGAACGTTTTGCACAGAACGAGAACAATGCAATTTGCGAGCTTTTAGGGAAAATCGAAAAAGTTTTGCTAGCTAAGTACTTAGTACTTATTCAAAGAAGGAATAGCAAATTCAAAATCACAAATGAAATTCTAGAATTTTGAATGAAAGTTCCAGCGATCTTTTTGTTGGTCAGCAGTTTCAAGCTATCAATGTATGTGATGTTCTAAATCTTTCGTCCTAAAGCATTATTACCATTTGTTTTAGATGTGTATTATGTCAGCACAGTGAACGGAGGTGTATATTGTCCTGTTTGTGCCGGCATACATCGAGAACTTGGCACTCATCCTGATTTTGTGACATTAAATGACGACATTCACATCAACAATGAAGATATGCAAGTATGTCAAAATTGTTACGAGTTTTCCTTTTGAAAACTCTTACACATTCCTGCATGAATTTTACAAGGAGTTAAAATAGCAGTTTAAAGCTTATTGTAAATGATTGCAATGTGAGGCGTCACTGCGTAGGAGCCACCCGTTTACAGAGGTGCGAAAGGCAGTTTGAATTTCACTTGAGGAATGGTGGCCTATTTGAGAGCAGGCAAGAACGAATGGTTTCAATTAACGTTGCAGCAAAATAAATTGCAGTTTCTTTTCTCTTTGCGAACATTTGAAACAGTCAAAAATTCTAGCTATACTGTATCTCTTGACAAGTTAGCATCATAATTATGCATCTATTTTCTGCAACTCAAAAAATGATTCTGTTGATTTTGCTCATTTGATAACTAAAAGTCTGATGTGAAAATGTCTGCGAATAAAAACAAGAGTTTTGGATGAACAATTTTACGTTATCGCCAGGGCCGAAGCCAGTGGGGGGGGGGGGGC
>REGL01000041.1:62454-100132 GCA_004194395.1 Aurelia aurita complex sp. Pacific
ATATATTTTAAATTCACTTCATACAATTTATAATTTACTATACTAACAGCTAACTAAACTACAAGGAAAAGAAAATATTACAGAAAATTAATACATTGGTACGGAAAATTAATACAATATACAAATACAGAGAAAAGAATAAATTGTATGGAGGGAATTACTTAAAGGAGGAGCTCTCTCAATAGGTAAACTAATCGAGGAGAGAGCCCCCCCTGTCCTACGAAAATTTGAAATTATGATGGACACATTTGATTTTCGTATGATAAAGTAGAAATTGTGCCAGAATCAAACATAGCTTTGAATTATTCATTGACCTTGTTCAGTAAGTAAATTTTCAGTTGCTTTTTGAAGGATATTTTCGATGGAGCATTACGGAGTTCAACGGGTAATGAATTCCAAAGTTTAGCACCAAGATATCGAATTGATTTTAAACCATATTGAAGACTGTTTATTCGAGATAAGTATAGATTTCCTTGACTGGCCTGTCTCGTTGAATATTGATGAACAGATGAATTGAATAGGAAGAAGTTATGAAAGCAACTAGGTGAAGTTTTATTAACAGAGTCAAAGACAAAGGTTAAAAGTCGGAGTTCAAATATCTCAGAAAGTTTGAGAAGTTTAAGATCTTTAAAGATTGGAAGAGAGGGTGACATGCGAGGCTGAAATGAGATAGCTCTGACTGCTTTTTTCTGTAGTTTAAAAATTGGATCAACATATGATGCATATGTTTGACCCCAAACAATAAGACCATATTGTAAGAAGGACAGAAACAAAGCATTGTACAAGCAAAGTAAAACATTGCTCATCCGAGACTAATTACTTTGTTAGATTATGACGAAACATGTCCTATACATAGAAATTGAAAAAGGCCAACAATTTAGGTGTCTTGACCCAACTGTCCAAAATAACTGGAAAATTTGAATTCTTTTGCTTCACTGTGAAATTTAATTATATGAAGTTGATCAACCAACTCAAAAATAGCCTCAGATAATTCTAAGTAGCGTTGGGCAACGAAACACCTTCACGATTAGATTTTAACTTTTTTCAGCGAGAGAAGACGAATGAAAGAGCTGGATATACATATAAAGAAATTATGGACGAGGCATTCGACTCACCTTACGGACTGGTCATGGCAGAATGAATAACTCGCCTATTTACTGGCTTGCATAGTTTGAAGATTCGCCTATTTGCTGGTAGTTCACACAAACAAACAATGGTCTTTGGTTTACATTATTGACTTTAATGGTAAAATGAGTGGCTTGCCTATTCACCGACTTGTCCGTTTCCTTGGCTTGTCTATTTAAATGATTTGCCTATTTACACGATTTGCCTATTTGATTCACATTGATGGAAATAACGTACCCATAACGTATAACGCACATCTAAAACTGTGCTGGTTTCAAGTAGACTGATTACAGTGAGTCCCAGTTATCGCTCACCAAAACGAGACTACATCCTGCCAAACCGAGACAGCTCAAACTGCTGCAATCGGTCTCGGTACAATTAGTTGTAGCAGAGTATATCAGTTTGGAGGAGGAGCGAAATTACGAACTGTAATCAGTCTAGGCTTCAAGCACATTCCTAGCCTCATACACATGCATATGCACTATTCGAGAATCAACCTTAAAACCAAGAAATATATAGATTAATTGCTTAATAATGTATATTTCTTATCTTTTGGGTTATGCTGTAATTTCTTCAACTTCACATATAAATATCACCGTAGAAAGAAGTAGTTAAAATGGTTGAAGTCTTAACTGTAAGCAAAAATAATTCCTGTTGTTAAAAATTTTTCTCTGGATTTTCAATGTCTCACTTTCTATCACGTGTCTCGACAAGTTACTCTTTTTGAAAAATCACCAAAATTTCACTCCAAGGCCAACCTTTAATATTTTTTTCTGGCAAGTAAATCAAGGACAAAATTATTTTCCCAGGCTTAGCTTGTTGTCTTGATTGATTTGAAAATAAATTGTATACCCTTCAAGCAGTGAGAACAAACATTCTATCATGTTTCATGATATCTGAATCACTGACAAAACAGATTAAGGAATTTTACGGACAGGCTTCATGATCACTTTCTCGCGATCTTTTAAAAGGAGGAATTTGCTGGGACGACTGGCATATCATGACATGTTTAATCACAAAATAATTTGAGGGGGCCTCAACATAACATCTGATCATCAACATTAGTTGCTAATGGCTTTGAAAAAGAAAACATTGTCAGAATCTTTCTCGAAGTATTGCATAGGCAACTGATGAATAAATGATGAAGCGATATTCACAGAAAAGTAAAATAATTTTCAAATGACATTTTTGAAACCGGTAAATATACAATATTTTTTAGACAAGTATGAATTATTTCGAAGAGAAAAAACAAACTGAAAAGGTCTTTATGTTATGAAGAATGAATGTCGAGAAATTACATTAAATTGTAAAAAGGATGACGTTTAGAATATTTAAATCTATCGCAAACACACAAACATAAGGAGCAATTAAATGGCGTGTTTGGCTGGCGATTCAAGATGCTGTAACAACTTAAAGGGCGCACAAAGGCCAGCATGCTTTTCGCGACTTGCTCTGCACAGCTTCCAGAAAAACTGACTGTACGAAATTCACAAAAACAAAAATAACGATGGCAAAGGCTGCTGGTCTTTGTACTTCCTTTAAAGTCTATCTCAAATTGGTAGTCACGTGACATTTGCCATCACCCAAAATTATTGATGCAAAGGCCCTCAGTTGTTTTATTCACAGATATTTACATTCTTACGTGACGTCTCAGACTTCAATTGCAAGAAACATCGTTATACCAGTTAAACAAGAATCCTAACTAAAACATTTCAAATAAATTCACTTCACTTGTGTTAAAACAATTTCTGACGAGTCCCCCAAACATTTTGATTCAAGGATATTTCTCAAACCGACAAAATCGATTGCTTCAAAATCTGAGCCTAGTGAAAATTTCATGACTGCCCAGCCTATTAAAACTGAATTGAAAACAACCAAAAACACCTTTGATACCAACCTGGTGCGGTGTGCCAAAAAACTTCCCATCTTGAACGGGCCATGATAAATCGTATACAACGCCGATTTCAAAGATCAACTATGTAAGCTATCGTTAAATTCCGATACAATATTTGAAAACATTTGTCGAGTTTTCGGCGGCACATTTCTCGCACTGCAAGCGATTTCTTGAAAATTATTGATTTAGAAATGGCCTAAATCGAAAGAAAAATTTGGATAAACGTTCTTAAAGAGTGAACTTGAAAGGACAATAAGTACACTATTACATTTTATCAACTCAAAGATGATATTGAGATTATAGAAAAGTGAAGGTTTATGATTTGGTACAATTATGCAAGGATCGAGCCATTGCTCGTGCAACTAATCATGACTAATCCACTTATCCCTTCCCAAGTAAGAATTCTCTCATTTTCTTCTCTAATTCAGCCTACACGAAATTCAATCTTCGTTGTTTTTCGATCAATTGAGGTTGTTTCGACATTAAGAATTTCAAGAAATTGCTTGTAGCGTGAGAAAAAAGGGGGAGGGGTAGAAAATAAGAAAAATCCCCGAATATTTTGTTGGATTTTGACCATAGATTACATCATCATTCTTAGAAATTGGCCTTGTGTATAATTTGTCATGGTCCATAAAAAAATGGGAAGTTTTTGGCGCACCCAGAAAATCATTCTGTTCACAAAATTTAATAATAAATGCACACCTTATAGCCAAATGGAGGAAGTCATAACAAATCAATGTACAGCTTTTTCATTTTCGCCTGCTTTCCACTCTCTTCTCAAAATTCCTATAGAATAAAACATGTTTCATGCCATCTTTAGGGGGTAGCATTTTTCAAATAATAAAGACATCAACTTTCAGGTATTGAGGCGTCAGTCAGGCAGTGGCGGAGCCAGGGGAGTAAGTACATCCTCTCTTTCAAACAAAAAAATCTGGCTGAAATTTTAATTAAAAAATGTAATAAAATATCTGGGTACACATTTTTACATCCCTAGTCGGAAAATGTTTGTACTTTTACCTTCTCACTACCTGCAGAAATTTTCTGAAGATTTACCCCAAAACAAGATTGCGTCATGTGTCAAGGCTGCCGTGACGTCATGACGTCTGGATGAACAGTTAGGGATACATGGAAGTAGTTTGTTTATTGGCAAGGAGAATTATCCTTGAAATTTATAGGAAAAATGATGCAGTTTAAATGTAACACTTTACTCAGAAAGAAAACCAAAAACAAAAAAACCGAGAAAGAAAGTTTCAGTAAATAAACTTACGTGATAATTTCTTCTAATCTTTTTGACTTGTAAATGAATTTATGGCTCAACTGCTCATCAAGGTAAATGCATTCCACGTCAAGTGAATATTCTTTAGCAGCTAAACATAACTAAAGCAAGCAGGATAGATGAGTTTAAAAAATGTCATCCTAATAATTTATTTACAGTAATAGAGCTTTTAGCTATTCCACAAAACAGTCTGGATCGAGCGATATTTTTATACATTTTTATACGACGGTTTGATTAAGTGGCGTTAAAGCTTCTATCACTATCGTGCCCATTCGATAATTCTAAAAAATGTATCAAAACATTGTTCGATTCAGATTCGTTTTTAAAATAGCTGAAAGGTCGATTCAGGAGAAGTTTTACTGCATATCTCCTTGATTTCGTAACCTCAAATAAAATATTTACAGAAAGTAAACTCTAGCTCGTATATCATTGCACATAAAATTATAGCATAAAACACTACAAGGTTACCTTCTGTCCCAGTGTAAAGGGCACAATATTATCTGATTTGTCATGCATTATGAGAATTGGCGAAGTAACATTCTGAATCCTAAAATAAAACACAAGAATAGCACTTTCAATTTACATGAGATTTGCTAATTTCAAATGCAGTTGTCAAATATTTTGATACAAACCAAAGTGCTTGAAATAATGTCATAAAACAGGTTTATGTTCTGTTTAACCAACGATTCAACATCTAATTAACTTTTCACGCTCTTAACTACAATCATGAGCCAACACATCTTGCTAACTTAGGCCCCAACAACTAGTCTGATTTGGGGCGCAATCTAACACTTGCATGACAACGAGGCTAGCCACGATTTAGAGGCAACACCGTGACATCATGACTCACCCCAAATGATAGATAATCAGCCTCACTTGGGTTGAATATGATGCCACAGCACACCCACTTTTGAGCAATATGACGTCACTGCATACTAGCGACTTATTTGAATGTTGAGAATCTAATTTCTTCAAAGAAAAGAAAAAAATGCTGGTAAAAAAGTTCGACAAACTATTATCAATAATACGATCTCAATTTTTATGATAAATCATGCTAACTCCTGATTTGTTCTTTAATGACAATGGTCAGTTGACAGAACCACTTGATCAAGAATGAATGCATTCTAGACACAAATGTTGAAACATAATTCCAGTTAGTTGTATGCAAACACTGAGTAGTCTGAACCAGTATCGACAAATACCACTAGTCAGCTTACACTAAACCAGGTTACCTTAAAAATACAGTAGGTTCCCTTGGAGTAATCAAAATCTGACGAGAATTTTAACAGGTCTCATTCTCAAAGTGGAAGGGTAAGAGGAAGAACGATTTTGTATGGTCATATTAATCAAAAACAGGACTTGGCTTTCCTGCCTCAATCTTGCTTTCACGTCAATCAGTCGAACCAGCAGTCGAATGCACGAGAAAAGGCGTCCAAGAAGTGGCAAAAGTACCTGATAAGAAGTATGTTTTCACTTGTAAATATTCTCACCAATAATCATTTCTGAAAGCATTCTTGAGTTCTTTTACCATCAAATCTTCGTAAAAAGGCAACAAAGAGTAAGGCTACGAAAAGAAACGAAATTTAAATACCATATTATCTTTAAAACGCAGCACCAACTCGAAAGCACTTCACAGATAGGTGAAGAAAAATTCAGCGATTGGTTGCCTGCTAATTGAGACAATCACTTACTTTTTAACACCATAATAATATAACATCAGATAATCAGAGCCACATTATTCAGGCAATATTTGAACATACTGAGTGGGAGGAATTCCCCTCCCCCAGACCCCACAATCCCCCCAGACCCCACAATCCCCCCACCATTGATAAGCAAAATGCTACATTTGCCCCAAATGTCTAGGCCACTTTGGGCCTTTTTAAGAGTTAAGAAGAAGACATGAGGTACTGGATTAAATTGAAAAATAGTTGATAGCCATAAATTCAAAATATTCAAACAATTAAATTAGTAGTTGAAGTCCATAAATTGAACTTAACCTTCATTAATTTATATTTTTCTATATTTTCTTTATTTTACACCTAAGCATATATACCGCTATGCGGTCCTGCTCAGTATCTTGATAGATGTAGAAGTAGATGTAGACGTACCTTTGAAAACGGATGACTCATAGCAGCATCATAGACGTTGCTGAACGGAGCTTCTAGTACAAGTCCATCAGGAGGAGCATCTATCAAAACACAGATCAATTTAAATGTTGAGACCGATTAATAATGAACTAATGTCCACTCTGTGTGCACGTTGTACTTAGTGCTATATAAATTTCATCAAAAAGCTGCATTCAGAAAGGTTTCAGAAATTTTTACTCATGGGGGTTACTGTTTGACCTATATTCACAGAAATGAAAGGGGAACAGAAAAAATGCTCGAAGATTCAAAAATTGATCAACCCCCCCCCCCCCCCCAAAGTGGTGTTGGTACGGCTCAAACCCGCCTGACTGTCCTGGCTGCAAAGTCAGAGTGGATTACAACACTGCTCCAAAAAAACACAAAACTTCGACTGCAAACAGTTTATGAATTATTCACATCACAACATGAACAATACGTAGCTTTGTTCAGGCATCAAGGACTGTTGGCCCTACTGGATGCCCCTGCAGGAATTCAAATGAAACGCCCTTGTGAAATACTATAAAAGCCCTAATGAAACGAGGCGTTTTCAGAGGACGATACACAAGTTTTCTTTGTACAATTTCCACTCCCATCCCTTCCCAAAACCCTTTAGACGATATTTGGAAGTTTAATGTTGAAACTTCATGTTATTGAGTCGTTGACTGACTTTGTGAGACAGTGATATTGTGAGACTGACCTTATTACTACCATCTTTGTTACTACTACCTACATACATGAGTAATTTTTGTTGTTAATACCGGGAGTCCCAAAAAAGTACCCCTGCTTAAAAATCACCAAAAATTGATCATCAAACCTTTCACAAAATTGTCTTTTTTAATTGCTTTTTCAAAGACCCAAAAATATTCACAGATGATAAAATGTCTGCTTTTGGTGTAGCAAGGTAGAAAAATTACACGTTGAAAAACTTTATTTTGAGCCATAGTTTTTCAAGCCAAATACTCAATCTTGCCGAAAAGTCCAATTTTTCGGATTTTTTATCATCATTGAAGTCTCCAATGATAGTGTGCATTTATTTCTGTCATTTATGAACAAATTAAAAGTTTTACATGCACAAATGCAATTGATCTGGCAATCACCAGTGCTTTTTTGCAGTATGATTCAAAACCAGGTAGCCCTAGAAAGAGCTAAATTAGCCATTTCTTTGAACTAATTACAAGATCAGCTATGTCTTAGAAAATAACTTGGTCCTTGATCTACTTGACAAAAAAAGAAAATTGAAGATCGGCCATGTAATCAAATTTTGGTGAATTTTGAAACGGGAGTACTTTTTGGGACACCCGGTAGGTAAAGGTATTTTCGTTTGAATGGATAGGAAAAACACGAGAAATTGTACTCTCTTGGAGACCTTGCTTGAGATTATCAATAATAAAAAAAAAATTACTAAATATCATTAAACTAGAGCAAAATAAAATTCGTGTCTTGATTCAAAGAGCCTAAGAGTCAAATTTTTCGGATTTTTAATTATCATTGAAGTCTCCAATGATAGTACGCATTTATTTCTGTCATTTATGACCAAATTAAAAATTTTACATGCACAAATGCAATTGATCTGGCAATCATCAGTGCTTTTTTGCAGTATGATTCAAAACCAGGTAGCCCTAGAAAGAGCTAAATTAGCTATTTTTTTTAACTAATTACAAGATCAGCTATGTCTTAGAAAATAACTTGGTCCTTGATCTACTTGACAAAAAAAGAAAATTGAAGATCGGCCATGTAATCTGTTTTGGTGAATTTTGAAACGGGAGTACTTTTTTGGGACACCCGGTATTTTCGTTTGAATGGAAAGGAAAAAGACGAGAAATTTTACTCTTTTGGAGATCTTTCTTAAGATTATCAATAGCAATAAAACAAAATTACTAAATATAATTAAACTAGAGAAAAAAAAATTCGTTTCTTGATTTGGAACCCATCAAAAGGAGAACTGACGGCAACTTTTTAGTTTTTATCAGGACAAATCTAAAGAAATATATTGCAAAAATTAAAGGTAATAAATGTAAAACTGAACAACGAAAATCTCACCATCTTGACACAAAAGCCGAGCTAGCTGAACTGCAACCCTGAAATAAATATAAAATTCTACGCGGAGATGGATAAATGGGAGACAAGACTCTGACAAATCGCAATTCTAAATAATACAAAGGATGAATGTATATTAGCGAAACTCCTTTCAATAATGATATTGTGTGCGGGGTACCACGGGGGTGGGGGTGTCCAAAATGATGTGTCGGCGTTTGCTGTCTGTCTCAGAAAAAGTATTCCCGTTTGAAAATCACCAAAATTGACCACACAACCGATCTCCAACTTTCTTTTTTATCAAGTAGATCAAGGACCAAATTATTTTCCCAGACATAGCAGACCTTGCAATTAGTTTAAAATTGATGAAATTTAGCTCTTTTTAGGGCTACCTGGTTTTAAATCATACTGGAAAACAGCACTGATAATTGCCAGATCCATTTCTTGGTGCGTGTATAGGTTCTAGTTTGGTCATAAGATAGAAAGAAATGCGCACTATCATTGGAGACCACAACGAAAATAAAAAATCTGGAAATTCTGAATCTTAAGCAAGATTGAGTAGTTTGCTTAAAAAGTATAGCTCAAAATAAGGTTTTTGGTTCTACCTTGCGGTATCAAAATTAAACATGTTATCATCTATAAATATTTTTGGGTCCTTGATAAAACAAGAAAAACAGAAAATTTATCAAAGGTTTGAAGGTTTGATACTCGATTTTCGGTGACTTCTAAACAGGAGTACCTTTTTGGGACACCCGGTACCATCCAGGATAATGCAGAGACTCTATTGATATCAAGTCCGAGGGCGTATGACTCTGTGAAAATCCTATTGTTGAAAAAGATCTCGCACGCTTTTTTGGAAGAGTGATACACCCCTCAATCATGTCAATCATATTGGCAAGCACAATGATTAATAGTGAACATGTTCAAATGAATTTACTTCACTAAAATCGGCCACTATGTTCAGAAATTATAGGGATTTGGCTCGAGAAAGTCCCTTTAAAAAACTTTCAAAAACAGCATGAAAGCACGATCAATATTTCCGAATATCTCTGCTTTGCAGCAATGACTTGTAGGGAGGATGGAAATACTATCACTAGGAGCCTAGGAGCATAGTAAAACTATTATAGGCAATTTCAATCTCCCAAGATTTCTCGGATGGGCTTCCTCTCCAAAATCCCTCATAATTTCACAATGGGGTGGCCGATTTCAACCAGGTTAATTCTAAAATTATTAGCCATTACTAGATCATATGTTTGCCAAATCACTGCCTTGATATGTAGGNTTTAAAACGCAGCACCAACTCGAAAGCACTTCACAGATAGGTGAAGAAAAATTCAGCGATTGGTTGCCTGCTAATTGAGACAATCACTTACTTTTTAACACCATAATAATATAACATCAGATAATCAGAGCCACATTATTCAGGCAATATTTGAACATACTGAGTGGGAGGAATTCCCCTCCCCCAGACCCCACAATCCCCCCACCATTGATAAGCAAAATGCTACATTTGCCCCAAATGTCTAGGCCACTTTGGGCCTTTTTAAGAGTTAAGAAGAAGACATGAGGTACTGGATTAAATTGAAAAGTAGTTGATAGCTATAAATTCAAAAGATTCAAACAACTAAATTAGTAGTTGAAGTCCATAAATTGAGCTTAACCTTCATTAATTTATATTTTTCTATATTTTTCTTTATTTTACACCTAAGCATATATACCGCTATGCGGTCCTGCTCAGTATCTTGATAGATGTAGAAGTAGATGTAGATGTACCTTTGAAAACGGATGACTCATAGCAGCATCATAGACGTTGCTGAACGGAGCTTCTAGTACAAGTCCATCAGGAGGAGCATCTATCAAAACACAGATCAATTTAAATGTTGAGACCGATTAATAATGAACTAATTTCCACTGTGTGTGTGTGTGTGTGTGTATTTTACGTTGTACTTAGAGCCATATAAATTTCATCAAAAAGCTGCATTCAGAAAGCTTTCAGAAATTGTTAATCATGGGGGTTACTGTACTTATATTCACAGAAATGAAAGGGGAACAGAAAAAATGCATGAACATTCGAAAATTGATCAGGCCCCCCCCTCCCCCCACCACTAAAAAAGTGGTGTGGGTACGGCTCAAACCCACCTGACTGTCCTGGCTGCAAAGTTAGAGTGGATTACAACACTGCGCCAAAAAAACGACAAAATTTCGACTGCAAACAGTTTCTGAATTTATTCACATCACAACATGAACAATACGTAGCCTTGCTCAGGCATCAAGAACTGTTGCTCCTACTGGATGCCCCTGCAGGAATTAAAAAAAGTACTCCTGTTTGAAAAATCACCAAAAATTGATCAACGAACCTTTCATAAAATTTTCTTTTTCAATTGCTTTGTCAAAGACCCAAAAATATTCACAGATGATAAAATGTCTGCTTTTGGTGTAGCAAGGTAGAAAAATTATATGCTAAAAAACCTTACTTTGAGCTATAGTTTTTAAGCAAATACTCAATCAAATTTGTCGGATTTTTAATCATCGTTGAAGTCTCCAATGATAGTACGCATTTATTTCTGTCATTTATGACCAAACTAAAAATTTTACATGCACAAATGCAATTGATCTGGCAATCACCAGTGCTTTTTTGCAGTATGATTCAAAACCAGGTAGCCCTAGAAAGAGCTAAATTAGCTATTTCTTTGAACTAATTACAAGATCAGCTATGTCTTAGAAAATAATTTGGTCCTTGATCTACTTGACAAAAAAAGAAAATTGAAGATCGGCCATGTAATCAGTTTTGGTGAATTTTGAAACGGGAGTACTTTTTTGGGACACCCGGTATTTTCGTTTGAATGGAAAGGAAAAAGACGAGAAATTTTACTCTTTTGGAGATCTTTCTTGAGATTATCGATAGTAATAAAACAAAATTACTAAATATCATTAAACTAGAAAAAAATAAAATTCGTTTCTTGATTTGGAACCCATCAAAAGGAGAACTGACGGCAACTTTTTAGTTTTTATCAGGACAAATCTAAAGAAATATATTGCAAAAATTAAAGGTAATAAATGTAAAACTGAACAACGAAAATCTCACCATCTTGACACAAAAGCCGAGCTAGCTGAACTGCAACCCTGAAATGAATAAAAAATTCTACGTAAAGATGGATAAATGGGATTTATGACTCTGAAAAATCGCAATTCTAAATAATACAAAGGATGAAAGTGTATTAGCGAAGCTCCTTCCAATAATGATATTTTGTACAAGGTACCCGGGGGGCGTCCAAACTTTTGCAAAATTGTGAATCTTAAACAAGATTGAGTATTTTGCCTGAAAAGTATGGCTCAAAATAAGGTTTTTCAACGCGTAATTTTTCTACCTTGCTGTATCAAAAGCAACCATGTTATCATCTATAAATATTTTTGGGTCCTTGACACAGCAAGAAAAAAAGAAAATTTTATCAAAGGATTGAAGGTTTGATATTCGATTTTCGGTGACTTTGTAAACAGGAGTACCTTTTCGGGACACCAGGTACCATCCAGGATAATGCAGAGACTCCATGGATATCAAGCCCGCGGGTGTATGACTCTGTGAAAATCCTATTATTTAAAAAAATCTCGCACGCCTTTTCGGAAGAGTGATACACCCTTCAATCATGTCAATCATATTAGCAAGCACAATGTTTAATAGTGAACATGTTCAAATGAATTTACTTCACTGAAATCGGTCACTATGTTCAGAAATTATAGGGAGTTGGCTCGAGAAAGTCCCTTTAAGAAACTATCAAAAACAGCATGAAATCACGATCAATATTTCCGAATATTTCTGCTTTGCAGCAATGACTTGTAAGGAGGATGGAAATGCTATCACTAGCAGCCTAGGAGCATAGAAAACTATTCTGGGCGATTTCAATCTCCCAGAACATAACATGTGAGTTTTCTCGGATGGGCTTCCTCTCCAAAATCCCTCATAATTTCACAATGGGCAGGCCGATTTCAACCAGGCAAATTCTAAAATTATTAGCTATTATTAGATCATATGTTTGCCAAATCACTAAAAAAAAAAAAAAAAAAAAAAAAACTATCAAAAACAGCATGAAATCACGATCAATATTTCCGAATATTTCTGCTTTGCAGCAATGACTTGTAAGGAGGATGGAAATGCTATCACTAGCAGCCTAGGAGCATAGAAAACTATTCTGGGCGATTTCAATCTCCCAGAACATAACATGTGAGTTTTCTCGGATGGGCTTCCTCTCCAAAATCCCTCATAATTTCACAATGGGCAGGCCGATTTCAACCAGGCAAATTCTAAAATTATTAGCTATTATTAGATCATATGTTTGCCAAATCACTGCCTTGATATATAGGGAGCATTGGCCTTGCAAAGGGGGTTGTTTTTTTACTCTCCCGGTATGAGATTTTGTTGAAACTTGAAAATTGAATAATTGCAAAGAAGACAATACCCAGATCCTAGTGAATGTCCCCAGATATAAACAGAGCTCTCCTCCTTCGTAGCAAGTTGTTTCAGCCATTTCCACGCAACCAAACTATCTTGTATAACACCTTAGACGAAAAATAGCAGTTTCTTAAAGGCAATATCACACAGACCTTTCACGTTTGTTTTCAAAACAAACCAAACGTTCATCTTTTACGACGGATATAGCAAATTATTGACGGTCACTTTTTGGATTTTTTGATGGCTTGGTTGAAGCCACCAAATCAACTGCAGAAAACAATGGACACGTGCCTAAACAATGATGCTTACAGAGTTGTGTAGAAAATTGGCGACGGAGCCTAGTTAAAAACAAAATCTAACTGCAGATAAAACTTTGGCAGATAAATCTCGGCCAAGAAAAATTTTCCGTCAAAAAGATACCGAACATTATAAAAACTGACTAATGGACTTGCTAAAAGTTATTCGGTTGACAGAAATTATAGTGATGCAATGATCATTCATGACCAGATAGGCAACAAACAACCACTTCTGAAAAACTTGAATTTTGACATTTCTTATATCAAAGAGTGTCCTGAACCAGAGTTTGTCAAACTTCAAGCACTCCCCTATTGCACGACTGGGGATCGGTAGTACGTTCGGGATTTGAAGCTGGTAGCACACTGGGGATTGGTAGTTGATTTCGAAAAGTTAACAACTTTTTCTTCCTCGGGAAATATTCAAAATTTTTCAAAGTTTTTAAAGTATTGTACTCTATGTTGTAGTTCAATATTGGAAAAGAATAATTTTTTTCCTAAAAGTTATCAGGAGTTATTGAAGATCCTTTCTTCACCCTGGATTTGAGCGTGCGTTACTTTATGGCACAATTATGTTGCACATAGACTGTGTGCACATGAGAGAAAACTTGTAACTTTGAGCCCCTGCAACATGACCAAAAATCAGTCAACATTCTATTTGTCCCTTGGGCCTTAAACTCTTGATTTATCATTTCAAAAAGCTTATGTATCCATTTGCTTGATGACGTCGTTCTACACAGTTTCTATTCTGTCCGGAAGGGACATGAAGGGAATCTAAGCATAGATAAGTCTTTGAAAAACTAGGCATGCAAAGACAGGCCTTGACATGTACCAAACCATATATGAGAAACTGATCTATTTTAACAGGAAACACTAATATCAGAATTGGGTAGAATATAACAGACATAATGCAAAGTGACCAATCAAAAGCTACTGAGAAATTGAATTTGGTCTTACAATGCAAAACATAAGTCAAGAAAGTACAAATTGAAAAACTGAGCAAAGGACATTTAGATTCTCCTTACCAAATTTGTCGTATCTTTATATGACTAAAACAGATACTGACCCTTTTCCGTTGGATATCCGACTGAGTCAGCAAAACCTGAAAAATCACAAATCATTATTTTTTCAACAAAATCATTATTGTAAACAAACTTTTTCATCATTCCTAATTGCTACAAGCATTGCATATTGATTATTGAAAATTCTTGTCATTTATGTGCCTGTAAGTTATCTCCTTACCTCTGTAATCAATTGTTAGTACATGAAATCCAAAATCAGAGAGTTTCTAGAAATAAACAAAGCACTTGATGACATTGTGGAAAAAGTAAGTTTTAGATTACAATACTCTAAAGATGACAACAACAAAAGCAATGAAAACAACAATGAAAATACCATAGCGGCTCAGACTATATAATCGTTGATTCTTCTGAGTCCGATAAGTTATACTCATATTTAGTATTCTTACATATAAAGGAAGTTCAAATTGAGTGGAGTGACAAAACCACATAGTTCTAGTTCTGTAATGACTGTTGAATATCTCAAATAATTTGTATCAAGACTTATTATAAGACTATATCAATACCAACCCAGGATGTGCAATATTCTAATAATAGAGTAACTAGCACCTATATAAAAAAAATCTTGAAATGATTTTAACCTTCCAGATCCTTCAGTTGTTAAATGGTTCATAGGCAAATCATATTCAAACATGGTTCTTTAAAAACATCATGCAGAGGAATGTTAGGAAAATATTTAAAAGTTTTTTTACCTGGTATAATCCAACTCTATGTGAAGTTGCCCTAGGAAGAAAATGAATCCATATAGTTTTAAAAACATATTTTCTCTATTTCTTAATAAAATGCTCTGCCCTGAGTTCACAAAGGAAAGATGCCATCTGCTAAATAGAATCTGAACAAATTTATTGATAGAGTCCGTAAGTTCAGCATTTGGAATCAACTTATCCGTATTACGAGTCAAGGGATCAAAGTTTGTATTAATTTTCAAAATGGGTTAGTTGCCAGTTAATCTGCATCCTTGTTACAGAATGGCTAGAAATATCCTTCAATTCGTGTATTCTTTCTCGTAATTGCATTTCTAATTGTTTATTAATTAAAAACTGTTGCTGTTGGATTCAAAAAGTTATTGTCATTACTGTTAACATATTCTTGCAGTAATTTAGTCAAAATTTTGTAATATTGTTACTGTTAGTTTATGTTGTTATTAGGTTTGAGGCCATCTTGGCCTAGATACCTGTTCAATGAAAAAAGGAAGCTACAATTGAATATTCTATGAAAAGAGGCTACTGTATCATACATTACAAAGTAAGAACTTTACAGTGCATAGGTATTGGCCAAATGAAAGTGCAAGTTTGGGACAATTCATGAAACTCCCACACAACTTTATCCATTATAGGAATCCTATCTTTCTCCAACTAAAAATGTTCATTTATTAATTCATTACATTATTTCAAGTAAGCTGGAACAATTTCTAGCAATTTCTAGCTAATGTAGGCCACTATGAATGCTGTATCCAGGCAATGGACACCTGGTTTAACATCCCTTCCCAATAAGGACAGCAAAGTGAGTTGCTTATTCAGGCATCTGGAAGGTCATCCATCTAGATTTTGACCTCACACAGCGAAGCTCAACTTCAGTTAACTGTAAAGCCATTTGGCCGCTCACCCCAATGAATGAGTTTGCTTTACAAAGTGACATGAGTGCTACTGTAATTAGAGTAGACAAACCTTGTGCCTCCGTTGCCATGAAGATATAAAACATAGCCTTTGGACATGGCAGCTTTTGGTTCAACAAACCTGCAAAGAAAATGTGAAATGCAGTAGATAGAATCACAAGCATCAACATGTAAATTGCACTTTTAAACTTTGTCTTTTTGGTTATCGATATGTTTTTCCTTGCTTGGGTGCTCTTCTTTGCAAGCAACATCACACATGAAAATAAAATCTCAATCACATGTAATCAAATTAGAAAAGAGAAACCATATTAGCCTAAAGTTGGTATCTCCAGCAAGGTTCCTAGGCTGCACAGTGCTCATCTTGGTTTCAGACACAGTTGTCTGAAGTCAAACAGCCAAGGTGTAAAAGCTAGGTTATAGAAGTTCTATTTAACATTAAGATTTATGAAACTAACTGTTGATCCTGTTGCTTGTGGCAATAATACAGAATTATTAAAAAATTCATGTAAAACAGCCCCTGCGAAAAAATGGGTTTTGCATTTGGTTTCAATTTAGTTTCCATTTAGTTTGTGCAATGTTTGTTTTGAGTGTGTTTCGGATTTTGGAGTTTGCAAATTGTTGCTAAAGAATTTAAATTTTGCACCAAACCAGTTTACAACAATTTGGTTGAAGCTTCCTGTAAACATGTAAATTTGTGCAAAATTTAGACCAAATTGCCAATGCCAAAAGAACAAACTTGTCATTTGATTTCTGATCCTATAAGATAAGCAGGATGCAATCGTTCTTTGAAAAGATTAAAAACATGTATATATCAAAATGAATGATCTCACCACGCTCCTATCTTTCCAGCATCTCCATCCAAATAAAAGTTCTTGGTGTTTTCTAGTCCAAATGAATCAGGTTTTGAGAAGTTTGCAAACAGTGGAACGTTAACTTCAAATAAAAGAAAAATGAAGGCTTTTCATCAAACTTGATACCATAGTACACAGGCCTTGTGCACATCATTAAATAGCCTGAGCTAAAAGATGACATCTCAAAGATTCATAAATTAGCCTATTGTGTTTGTTATAATCCCACACATGCCTAATATAAAGAAAGCAAAGCCTAACAACACAATGGTCTGTTTGGCTTTTTCTTTTCCCTATTTGTAGAACTGTGCCATAGAGCTCAAGCCACTTGTTTTAACATGGTTTTCCTGCTTAGGAATTCTTGTGTAGAAACATTTACAGTCTTCCACTTGGGTTAAGAATTCTTATTTTAATGTAAAGAATAATATTATGTCAATGTGCTTACAGCATACATTGTTTTTACTTTATAGCATATCAACAACGAAAGAAACCTTTTGACATCTCAAAGCTGAAAACACTGAAAAAACTAATTTGAAAAAGGAAAGGCCATGATACCAGCATCGATTGTCGGATCCAAAGATGCTTGCGGTGACAAATAAATGAATAAGTTTAAAGACAGAAACACCGCAATGCAACAAAAAACAACAGCAAATGTGATTAAATCTATTTTATGCCAATATTTCGTCCTGCCATGCAGGACTTTTTTAGGGCTGCAATGTGAAAAAACTAACCTGTTGGAAAGACAGAGCCTGCTGCATCTAATTTTTCAAAGCAGAATTTCAAAATTAGCTACTGATAATAGTAACTTACCAACATGTAGGAAAAGTACCACATTCCTGAAGTCTTTTGAAATGCACATCAATGATCCAAAGAATACATAGACACTTATGATTGTTGCAACACTGTACTTCAATGATAATGTAATCCAGGTCCTAATGATGAATTAATTTTGTGATTTACATCTGTCTGAATCCACCATTCATGAAGGATATTTTCATGCAACGAAATATTAGGTACTGCCTAAGGCATGGTAATGACCCTCAACTGCCAAAAGTACGAACTACGGCCTTTGGAGTTGAGTCCATTACTTACCTTGGAAATAAACTGTGGCAGCATTTACCGCAAGAACTAAAACAATTAAACAGCCTTCCTATGTTCAAAAAACGAATTAGATGTTGGAATGGTGGAACATGCAACTGTAGGCTTTGCAAAGTATATATCCCGCAAGTTGGGTTTCTAACATGATAGATTTTAACTCTGATTTGTCCTGTAATATATATTAATTTTAGTTTTATTGTAAATTATGTATATTGTAAATAGTAGGCCTTAATTAGCTGCAATTTAGCTATTCATTTTTTAGCCTACTCTAAATAGATATTTAATAATAATAATAATAATAATAATAATAATAATAATAATAATAATAATCTCCTTGAAATCACACTTGAAATCAATTTTTGTTCTCTTGTTATTTATGACAGGAAAAAATAGCTCTCTTCTATTGATCTAAATTGGATGAATAAAGTATTATCCTATCCTATTTTCAAGAAATAATTGTTAAAATAGTACCATCATACTATCATCAGATCAATTTTCAGCTCTATCAATTCAAATAAATGTCCGTTTTGCTTGGAAATAGTGCGTCTGCTCCGCTAAGGGGCCATCGACAATCAATTTTCGTCACAGTTAACGGATTTGGGCCGTTAGGGGGGGAGGGGGTCCAGCTCAAATCCGTTAAAAATCCCACTTTTGTGACGAAAATTGAAATAAGCAATATTCATTATCAATATTTAAAGAATAACAAGTAGCAGTAAATTTTTTGGCAGCGCACTACGTAATTTTGATGTCGCGATCTAGACGAAAAAGTCGCGGTAGGCTGTAGGCCCCAACTGAAGACACAATATAGGCCTGTAATGAGAGGTGGCGGTAGGCCTACGACAGGAGAAAATCTAGTGATAAATCTAGTGGTCCGTTAAGAAGGGGGAGGGTCAGCAGTTAACGGCCCAATTCCGTTAACTGTGACGAAAATTGTTTGTTGATGACCCCTAAAGTGCTTTGGAACCTGCAGTACTTGCAAAGCAAATCTAGGTTATTTCTTAAAGCCAACAGAATTTTGAATGGACCTCTTTAATATGTAAAGATGTTGTGCTTGCATGACATTGACTACTAGATTACTGTCTCTAGAAGACAGACTGCTGAATGAACTGGACAAAAAAGTCTGTCTTTTTGACGAAAACTAATGTGCACACAAATGTCTTTTTTGCTCCAAACCTTAGACTCGAGAGGAAAAGAAAAGTGAAACAAACAAACATCAGCTCTCGTTATGTTATGGCTGCCCATCAATAATATAAATAACAACGGGATTCCCACGTACCCAATCCAAACAAACATCTTTACATTTTAAAAGCCTCTTCTTTTCTAATGTCTGTTGTATTATTATTATTATTAGTAATGAACTGAACTGAACTGAGGAACTGAAGAAGATTTTTATCGAAACGTATTCAAATAAACAGTGGTGTTTTTATATTTTATTTTCTGTTTATACATGATGGTGGTTTAGTTTACATATTATTATTAGTATTATTATTATTATTATAACTTTATTAAAACGTGTCATACATCTTTAGCAATAATACTAATTGGGGACACTATTTAGCATAATTACAATTTTATAAATTATAATAAATAAAGCAGAATAAGATAATCTAAAAATTTCTAGAGAAATAAAAACGAATTAATTACAATTGTATCATATTTCAAAAAGAACATAAAAGTCAGTTATTCATTACAATATTTACATTGTCCATTGCAGCTGTCTCTAGCTATGCTCACTGGACTAGATCTAACTGTCTCACACTTTTACGAAAAGAGTTCAAACTAGGTTTTTCTCTGTCACATTTAGACTGATAAGAATGTTTGCCATTCATATCTGTGACTGTATTAAAAATCATCGTTTCTAAATCTTGTATGTAAATGCCCTAAAATAAAAGCAGCTTACCTAAAGCTGGACACGGTGTTCTCTGCAGAGCCTTTAAAATCATCTGCATCGGCCATAGTTTGGCTTTGGCTCGACCTGTTGGTTGTTTACCAACTGTAAAAAAACTGGTTCTGTTCTTTTGACTAGGCCCATTTGCCTCGATTTAATCGTTTTGTGAAAAGGAGGCCGCTACTTTCTCCCGCCAATTCGCTCAGACTTTCTCCTCCGCAACAGCTGGTGATAAGAATCGTAATAAGGAGCCACCACCGTATTTATAGCTTTCGTTCTTAATTGTGGTTCTTGTTATAGTTCTTTTGGTATTTCTGTGTCCATGTTTTGCTAAATGAGTAGGCTAGTGTTGTTTATTTGAGTTAGACGACGCTCCTTTAGGTGTTGCAAGTCTGACTTGATTGATTAATTTCATTAATTTTTTGAAATTTTTCATTTCAACCTCAATAAAAATGATAAAAAATGCATTGATTTACTGATTGATCTATTAATAAGTACAGTACACAGGACTTGTACTTTTTGCAGGATTCGAAATTGTTACCTGCTGCCCCTTGGGGGCGTGGTGGGCTGAGGCTCTTCCAAACCAAATCTCAGTTCCAGTGAAAGATAATGAGGACGGAAAATTAATTTTAGTGATGACGGATAGTTAGAAAGAAACTGGAGCAAATGAAGAACTCTGACATGTAACAAGTCAACATAAATTGAACTATGGATGCAGTATGTAATGAGTCTCTAAAGGTCTAAAGTCGATGGAGAAGCTTCTCTCCTTTCCTCCCATTTGCAAATTATCTTCAGTAAGATTCAACACCCTGAATCAACGTTTCCTGGAAAACTAATGTAAAGATAGCACAATATTTATTTGACTCAAATGTGATATTCCTGTAAACTAATATGTATTTAATCTCTAAAAAATACAGTGTACTTCTAAAGCTTTTATTTCATAATGTGCTGCATGCGTATAGAGCAATGCTACATTAAAGTCTAGTTCTGCTAGGATTTTCTAGTTGTTTTAAACGGCAAACAATCAGCAGCCAATGATTTCAAACTTGCATCTCTCAAGGTTCGGTGAATCTAAAAAATAAGAGTTGGAACTAGGATAGAAATATGCAGAGGGCTACATTTTACTTAGACTCTGTGTTGATACTGAGTGGAGTAGGACCTGATCATCAAAATTTAACAATAATAATAAATATAATATAATAGTAAATATAATAATAACTCGAATGTTCATACAGGATAATCTATCAGCGAAAAAAACACTGTTATGGCTATTTATCACTACAGTCCTGTTCCTAACGTTAAATTGAAAGTAAGATTTCAAATTTATAGTTATCGAAACATCATTGAAAACAGTTTATTTACAATGTTCTTCTAACGCTTTCATGAAAACAGTTCTATATTTTATGCTCCCAACTGCGGGGGGGGGGGGTCGTGCATCAAAGATTTAGTAGCAAGAAAAAAGCCTTTTCGTCCAGTCTGAAGCTTCACTTCAGGTAATTTTTCAGTGTATGTATGAATCTTCGTCACATTTCAAGTTCAGAGTGTACAACCAAAATTTTTTTCATTGATACTGTCAATTAAGACTATTTTCCAGCAAATCCTCCTTTGAGTCATTTGCGAAAATGATGCCCTTGCCTAGTTCATTCCTTCAACCTATGTTTCCAAAAACTAGAACGAAATTGCTAAAAAAGCTTACCGTTCTGCCCTTAAAGGGACACATCTTCATGTAGCGTACTGTGGACGACCCTATACTTTTTTAAACCAAACCACACAATAAAGATCCTCAAACAGTAAAAAACTCCCACCTTAAACAGCAGAAAATTTGATTTTAAATCCTCCTTGTTCCTCATAATCATCAGTTTGGAATGCAATGCGGACTGAATTGGATGGCAAGACATATGGGCTTGCTGGGGCATCTTTTCCACACAATTTCTTGATCACCTTAGTCTGAGTGAAGACAAAAATGCAATGTCAATTCTTAATGAAGAAAAATCACTAAGGCAAACTGCTATCTTAAAGAAATGAGGTATCAAAATAAGCACATCTCGTCCAAGTGCCATGGCACATTCTTTATTTCCCTAATAGACCTTTTAGCTATTCTACAAAAGAGCCTGGATCGAGCGTTATTTTTATACGCGAGGCTCGATAAAGTGGTGTTAAGAGCTTCTAAAACTATTGTGCAAATTCGAAAATTCTACAAAGTGCACTTTGTAGAATTTTCGAATTTGCACAATAGTGATAGGAGCTCTTAACACCATTCTATCGAACCTCGTGTATAAAAATAACGCTCGATCCAGGCTCTTTTGTAGAATAGCTAAAAGGTCTATTNTCAAAATAAGCACATCTCGTCCAAGTGCCATGGCACATTCTTTATTTCCCTAATAGACCTTTTAGCTATTCTACAAAAGAGCCTGGATCGAGCGTTATTTTTATACGCGAGGCTCGATAAAGTGGTGTTAAGAGCTTCTAAAACTATTGTGCAAATTCGAAAATTCTACAAAGTGCACTTTGTAGAATTTTCGAATTTGCACAATAGTGATAGGAGCTCTTAACACCATTCTATCGAACCTCGTGTATAAAAATAACGCTCGATCCAGGCTCTTTTGTAGAATAGCTAAAAGGTCTATTAAAGGAATTGGCCACCGGACAAAAGGGATTCTACGAAATCACAACTGCAACTGCAAAGGCAACGCAATGTCATTTTTGTGCCTATCAGAGCATCACCTTGAATAGATTCCTCGTCTTTCGCGTGAATATATTTTGTTTCCTTTGGTGAGAATACTACGAGGTCGTTCATTTCAATTGCACAACTTGGAAATCCCACTTTTTCATTATTCTTTGCTTCAGATCTATGCCTCCGAAGTAAAATTTTGAGGGGTGTTTATCTTTACGTTTTTAACATTAAATATGGTATTGTTTCTATTTTTATATTATAAAACTTGTAAATATTTACTATGGCAAATGATACATACATCAAGTCTTACATACATACAGTCTTTACACCAAATTATTTCCGAAGTCATCCTAGCTGCTTTGTAGGAAATACAAAATAGAAAAAAAATGATAACATACCCCTCCATACTCCATGATACTCAAAGAATCATAATCACATTTATAAGAAAATTCAACATCGAAATCTTCAAACGTTAATGCCACTTTGCTTCCAGGGCGAACTTGAATATCCCAAAGACACATGACACTTTGGGGGTATTTCGCAGGGTAACCAGGTGACGTAATAACTCCACTTTCCTGTGAGATCACTCCTCCGCATTTTGCTGAAACGTAAGAAATAACATAATTCTTCATTATTCACCCTTGGTACGAGGCCAAGGTAGCATGCGCTTTGAATCATTTCTCCCAGGACATCAAGACGATAATATTGACAGATCTATCATATAACGGTGGACATGTTCAAATCCATTTTAAGATTTACTTGATTGGAATAAGCCTTTCCGTTCTGAAATTTTCAGGGATTTTCTCAAGAGAGTCTCTTCAATAAACTTTCAAAACAGGCCTAAAATCATGACTAAATCCCTTCTATTTCTGCTAGACTCAAGACATAGTCCTAATTATTGCAGCAACAACAACGATAGTAACAAGAACAATTTTTACAATTTGTTATTGAATTGACTTGTTTCCTTCAGTTCATGAATGGCGATAACTACGACTATGTAATCAGTCAGTCAATCCATCAATCCATCACTCAATCAATCAATCAATCAATCAATCAATCAATCAATCAATCTATATTGCTGCCTTTACTGCAGTAACATCAACGAGTTGTTGCACGTGTTATCCTCTTGGGAGATGAAATCGCCGGAATACCATGCTTCAAGGCATGACATTTCATGCCATCTTGAGGAATGATGGTGGTGGTGTCCACAGTAATCCAACTCCTACAAAATTATTACCTGCACCGGGAGCAATGCATTGTCTTGCACATCCATCAGAACAACATCTTTTTGCACCTGCACATTGAGAATCTTTTCCACATTCATGTTTCAGGAAATCTGCTGGAGGGCATTCGAAGCGTTGAACTTCACTTGGGCAGAGCCCTTGCTTTACTGAGTGATGTCCTGAAAAGAACAGAAGTGATACAGACTAGCCTGACTCACAGACCAAACGAGGTTCCTCGTTTGGTCTGTGAGGCAGGCTAGATACAGACCCGATACAGAAGCCTTCAAACAAAAGAGTCGTCAACCTGATTCCACCTGATTAAAGCAATCATGGTTTCGTTTTAAAGACACAATGATTCTGTTTTTTAACATCGGTTGAAAGTATATCTAAGCGGTGTTAATACCCGAAGAGAGAATGCGTGTTTCCTGTTAATTGTCCGAAAAATGGTCGACCTCGTTCCCAGTTTGAGGTAATATGTGGGGCGTGGAAGTCAGCTTCGTGCCTTTCTGTTGCTGAGTCACTTATGCATGCTATGCTGGCCTAACCATTTGAGGAAGCTCATTTGCCCCCCTTTGCCTCTCCCTCCCTCCCTACCTCATTGTTTGTTTTTGTTTTTGCTTCTTTCTCCGTTTTTGAGTTTTTGGTTTATTAAGTAGTTATGTTCTCTGCAGTCTTTTATGGCTGTGGACAGGTGTGTTGGCCCGGAGGAAAATATGGTTTTTCTTGTCAGTCACCGACCGTAAATGCGCTATGCCAACAGTTAACACCGGGCTAATGCAGCGCTGGTCCATGTTGCTTGTTATAGGTCTGTTATCTTAGGAGTATGAGGACAGAGTTAAACAGTATATGTATTGTTAAGATTCCTTAAGGGGGTTATAATATCTTAATATTTGAATTTACCTTGAATCGAAAATTCGATAGCAACCTACAATAAAGACGATACATTCTGTTAAAATCTTTCTTTGATTTGACATTACTGTAACATCAAATAAAGCTTTCTTTGAGAGGTTCTCTAACACAAAATGTTGCAATTCTAAGCAGAAGCTAATAAAATGCATTGAATAATATGATCAACCTAACCAAAGAACAGACAGATGTTTCACAAACAAGCATTTCCATTCTACAGTTTCATATTCTCCACGAGAGATCGAACACGACTTGGAATTACCTCGAAGGCAAACTTTAAACACTAAAAAGGTAAGCAAGGGTAGATTCTGCAACACAAAAGGTTCCGGTTTCCGAAAAGAGAACGCGACTTGCCTTTCTGAAAAAGAATATATTTCACACCTCTGAGTGCACTCAGTGGAATGAAAATAAAGAGAGACAGCAAAGCCTTATGGCTGGCTGCACGGTTAGGCGTGAAACCTTTTCTTGAGTGAGGCTGCCAAATCGTTTTATCTTAAACAGAACTGTATCCTTTGTTTTGTAAGATTCATCCTTGCTAAAAGTAAAGATTCTGATCATAGCTGAGGTAACCTAATCTTCACTCTGTTTCATCATAGTCACAAGAGAAAGATTTCTCTTGTGACATAGTATCAAGGTGTCAGATAATGTTACAATAGAATTCGCTACTTTTCATTGACACCTAGATACAAAGCAATTTGTGATTGCAGACAAAGGGACTTCCATGCTCGGTTGATCAAGTCATAAACAAAAACAATGCATTCCGCGAAAATTGCCCTGAAACCTGGGTCGCTAGCTCGGTCGTTGCGTTGTGCATTCCAGAAATGGTTTTAAAGAGCAAATGTTAGCACATATGGAAAGAAGAAGATATATCTAAACTTCTGCCTCGGGCATTTTATTTTTTTCGTACAGAAGCTGAGCAGTCAGTGTTTTAATTACAACTAAAAATTACGAGAATTGAATCCCCTCCCAATTGGCTTCTGCACAAAATAAATAAAATGCCCGAGGCAGAAGTTTAGATATATCTTTCTTCTTTCCATATGTGCTAATATTTGCTCTTTAAAACTATTTCTGGAATGCACAACGAGCGAGCTAGGGACCCTGGTTTCAGGGCAATTTTTGCGGCTTGCTTTGTTTTTGTTTATTTCTTGACCAACCAAGCATGGGATTCCCTTTGTTTGCAATCACAAATTGCTTTGTATCAAGGTGTCAATGAAAAGTAGCGAGTTCTATTGAAACATTATCTGTCCTTGTTGTGTTATCATAAAAAATTTTCCTGCTTTATCCGTCATATAGTATACAACTTGGAACTTTTCAGCTTTGCTACAGATCTTTGCAAAATGCTACTTCTCTTTTGGAACTTACCAGCATAAAAATGAATGCAGCAATGAAGGCTTTCATCTTGTTTGTTAGTTTTAGAATAAACCTGCAATATTGTAGAAAGAATAGTAATTAGGTTTTAAGAATACTGTTGTAGGCTTAAGTCATAGCTTGAAATCTATCTAGCCTAATTGAAATAAAGAAATGAAAAAAAGAACAGACAAACCTTAAAATTCGTTCTTCGTTAATCTTGATGTCTTCTGTATAAGTTGCAAATTACAAATGGCAATTCTCAAAAACAGTGTCGTTTTATATCCTCGGATTGATACTGTCTGAGAATCCTACAGCAGGCGTTCTAATCAAGTCACTCTATGAAGCCCTTTGATCTTCAAAGTTATTGTTACGTTTTTCATAACATAAATAGAATTAGAAAATAATACGACGTTTGAAGTATGAATACATAAATAGATGTACAAACAGAATGGAGTAAATATATCAGTATCCTGTAGTTGGGGATCCTGAAACTCGGCAATAAATAAATGATATGACTCATGATGTTTCAAAACTAGAAGCTGATAATCTCTTCTTTATAGAGCCTGAGAAGATACACAAACGGTTGTTCTGTCTGAAAATTCAAAGATGCGAGAAAGTAAACATCTGGTATAAAAACTATTCAATAAATGTGAATAGAATAATTTCATTTCAGGACGCGGAAGATTCAAATCTCACAGGGCTTTGACAATTTTTATTATAACAGATGATTTGAACTCATGGCTTGCAAAGTCAAGATAAATCATTTGTGAAAATGAGCTGATGTGGAAAACAAAGACAGGAAATAAGGTGCAAATTGAGAAGAATTAAATCCTTCATAAGAAAACGGTTTGCAAGGAACTCGGTTCGTAAGTGAGAAAAAATTTGTGAAACTCCATTCAAGTTCATCTGAAAACAAATGTCCGTTTGCAGAAGATAGAAATAAGTAAAACGCCAATTGTTAGACCATTTCCAACCACGGGCAACATGAAGATCAAATGCTGGCCTACCTCCTGGAGGCGCATTTTAAAATTAGGAGTATAAGTAGTGATATGGCGGGTTGCTGGATCGCTTACAGTGTGACTTACGGAAGAAGAACAAACATTGGTGCTTTTAACATTTAATTGATGCTAAGCATGCTTTAGTCAACAAAGGACTGGAGTTATGCGAGGTATGTTGCGAAGGTTGTTGATTATTGGGCATTAGGCTGTAACGGACAAAAACTAATAAGGTAGGCCAACATTTGATCTTCGCGTTGCCCGTGTTTCAACGAGGGGGTGGATTAAAACTTCCATTGAAATGCAATTTGGTGTGCGGTCAGTTTTTTCACATTGTTGGGTGAGTAGCTGGGAAACACAATAATGGGAACATTTTGCCAGAAGGATTTTGAAGACCGGTTTCATGATATCTGAACGTTTTCTGATCAAATCATTCGATAACTCTGGTATCCAACAGAGAATTGTAGCTTTTAGCTTAGTTGCTTCAAGATTTCTGTGAAACATTTTTGAAAACATTTACCAAACTTTGAGGATCTAAGACCGACTTTGAAAATAGTTTTTACTAGATTTGTATCAAGACATGAATCAAAGTAATCCAATAGATAATCGTTGTTTTATCCTTTCGGGAGAGAAACAACAAAATTGTCGCAGGAAAAAATACTTTGAGCAATAGTATCATCCAAAACATTGTATCTTAGTCAGAAAGCCATCCCTGTTGATTTCACATGACAGGTCAAGTCTTGATTGAATTAACAGCTTTTTGAAGACCTAAGCAGGCAAAAATTCAATTTGATAATCATTTTCTAGCATGCTTCAAAACGAGATTTCTGGTACAAGCATACATTGCAAAAAATCCGATGCCATTTAATAACTTCGCGGTATGTCCAAGGTGATTTTTATCTTTGGCACAAATGCACATTAAGAAATTTTCATGATTGGTAATTTAATCAATGTGAACAATTTTCAAAAGTTTTACCCTTTATATTTCGGTAGTTGCAAGCCTTCTATTGTAGATCATTATCTCAAACTCCCCCTTTCAATACTTTTCCTCAAATTTTTGCCGCCCTACAGTGGCCTCTTCACTTCGATCATCTGGTTTTTTCTTCACCTGGTAAATCAGTAGATTGAATTTAAGCCCAATAATTTGCTTCATTGAAGTTCACATATTTGACATCATAATGCTTCGTAGGGTTTTAACTCTTAAAGGGTAAAATAAAGAAACTCTTCTGTATCTATGTCAGGTTTATTTCTTGAACAGGTCACTTTGAAAGTAGAAATACAGAAGAAAGAAAAAAAACCAGCTTCTATTTCTATGGTCATGTATTTATATATTCTCTACATCTACCTTGTTATGCTTGATTTATTGCTTTGTCTTAACCCTTCACCTTAAACTGACATGCAGATTACATATTAGGTTAATTCAGTAGACAGAAACAACTCCCTTGATCCAATCTCTAAACTTTGAAACTCTGGCATAGTGAGCATACATCCTTTCTGCTCGACACTGTGGCTCCATCCAACCTGAAACCCCATAAATAGCGTATCTTCCATCAGATCTTTGGTAAACAAAAGGCCCTCCAGCATCTCCATAACAAGGACCTTTGATTGAACCTTGTTCACCAACACATATCTGTTTATCTGATGCTCCAGGGTTGTAGGCTTCTCTTGTACAAGATGCTTGATTTATAACTTCAATGGTCTCTTGTTGTAGAATACTGGGATGTGAATGTGCATTATCTCTTTCTGGGTTGAATCCCCATCCTAAGAAATATGCAAATTTTAAAATTCATTATACTTATTTGAACCGCGATTTTAACATTTCAAGCAACTGGTGATTGTTGTCAAGAAAATTGTGAAAAAGTATAAATTATGATCAAGAAATTTTGGACTGATTACTTGTTTCTGACTTACTTACCTGTTTATTGAAACGTAGCAAATTTTGTCAGAATGTAAGACTGAAATTCCGGGGGGGGGGGGAGGATGAGAACGGAAATCTCATGTAGAACGATGGCGTATTCACTGAGTTTTTTTTAGCTTTTTAGCTGAGTGTATAAGACCCCCATATTTCACACCCGTGCACGAACTACGTGAGACGTGAGTATATAGGTGAGATCATTTTTTTGAAAAGAGCCAGAGAAAACTTAGGGGGCAGGGCAAACATTTTCATCGTACTTACTGCGGAAATAGAGCTTTGGGCGCCTCAATCGTGTAAATGTTTCTTTGTGTAATGGAATGAGCCCACCAGTTATGCCTAGGTAACAAAACTTGTGCACAATCTTCATATCTTGGCCCTTAATTTTGAAGAGAAATTTCTTTGGGACTCTCCCTTGTGGGCTGAAGACCATTATTCTACATTTTGAATATTAACATAAAGTTGCCAAGATTTGCAAAATAGTACTGAACATAGTAATTCCGAGATCGACATAGCTATATCTCGTAACCACTATCACGCCAACACAGAACACACCCGTTCTTTCTTCAGCTACACAATTACACAGCTTCTCTCAAAGTTGTCTTATACAATACATTATTTGGTCCTAGCCAGCTCTTACCTATGCCGATTAACAAGGACATATAATGTTACAATAGCATCCGCTACTTTTGGTTGACACCTTGAAAGCGATTAGCGATTGCAGACAAAGAGAATTCAATGCCTGGTCGGTCAACTTATAAACAAAAACAAAGCAAGCCGCAAAAGTTGCTCTAAAACCCAGGTAGCTAGCTCACTCGTTTTGCATTCCAGAAATGGTTTTTAAGAGCAAACATGATCATTCATCCAAAGGAGGATATATCTAAGCGTCTGCCTCGAGCATTTTATTCGTTTGGTTCAGCTACTATTTTGGGTGCAATTAAAACACTTACTGCTCAGCTTCTAAACCAAAAAAAATAAAATGCCCGAGGTAGAAGTTTAGATATATCTTTCTTCTTTCGATTTATGCTGATATTTGCTCTTGAAAACTATTTCTAGAATGCACAACGAGCTCGCTAGCTACCTGGGCTTCAGAGCAATTCTAGCGGCTTGCTTTGTTTTTATTTATGACTTGACCAACGAGGCATAGAATTCCCTTTGTCTACAATCACTAATCGCTTTGTACTTGGGTGTCAACAAAAAGTAGCGGATCCTATTGTAACATTATCTGTCCTCGTTATGCCGATTCTCTTTAATAGTTTTAATCCTTCAGACAAAAGTTTACAGCTCTGGAGCAAAGAATAGCGAGACTTACCTGTAATAAAGCCCATTGATCCAGCAGGTAAGATTTGGCCTGCATCTGGCAAGCAAACAGTATTAACGTAGCTGTTCAAAGTAGCCGGACGGTTCAACTTCATCAGTGCGATATTATTGCTAAGCCTCTCGTTATCGAAATTTCTGTGAATGATTGTTAACGCAACGCTGAAACTTTGTCGATCCTGTTCACTAGAGGCAGAAATGTTGTGCACACCAAGACCAATGGTAAATTTTGACTTAGGCCTTTGTGTCCCATCTCTGTACGAAAGACATTCAGCTGATGTTAGAACCCAACTTGGTGATACCAGTGAACCACCGCAATGACTCCAATGGTCAAAGAACAAAGCAGCCTGCCATGGCCAAGACCCTTTGACTGCATCCGTTCCATCAACAATGTAAGTGGATGGTCGATTTTGCATTCCACATGATGAGGTATTTAACATAACTACAATGAATACATCACATAATTTCAAATGTTAACAGTAAAGGTGATCCACAATCACTTTATTTTTGGAACAGTTTATTGTAACTACCAGGTGTCCTAAAATGATATATCGGCATTCTGATGGCCCAATTTGAATGAGACACCAATCATTCTGTAGCAGAAAGCCTAACGTGCGGAAATCAATTTCACTAAAATTGGCCATACCATCAAGCACAGCATAGAAATCATTTGTCGTATAATATAGCTGAATGCTCGTGGCCCAAGAACTCTTTTACGATCGATTCTAGTGAAATATTAGTGAATAATGTGTAATTAATAGAAATCAGCGAATCATTTATGAATTTGCAGCTCAGCAAACGCTGATATATCATTTTGGAACACCTGGTAGATAGGTATTCTAGGACTAGGCACTGGCAAAATTTGTGACTTCAATGATGGCACGTTCGATCGTCAACTTCTCACTAAGGTTAGAGGCAGTTAAAGAAGGTACCCAGCAAAGAAACAAGGGGCTCGGACAATAAGTCTAGTGATAACATACCTGACTCTCCATACATGGCACTGAATCCGGAATATTGCCTATGATGTGATCCATCTGATGTGAATCTAAGAAAAACTCTGCTTCCACTCGATTCAAAATATTCGGCACTCTCGCTGCATTTCACTCTGCCAGTCAAATTTGTCGTAGAATCAACATCATAAATTTCAAGATTTCCATAACTGCAAACAGGCATCTTATTTTGGTAGAATCCTGAGAATTTAATGAATGCTTTTTCGCCTTGAGGCACTGTGATCGAGTATCCACAATCTGTATTAGCTGGTGCATTTGAAGGGTAATTAGGAGTTGCAAATGCGCCTTTTTGACCAGTGAAAACATAGCTGCATGCTGTAAGCGAAAAAACAAATTCTAGCGGTACAAGAAAGTTTTCAGGAAATGTTTCAAACTTTCTAATAAAGGAGCTACAAATCCCTCGTTTCCTAAAGAGGATAACTAAAAGACCAAAATACGACCATACTACAGCAAAAATTTCTCAAATACTAGGTATCTGAACACGTGATGTCTATACCTGAAGGTATTAGGGGTAGACGTATTATTTTTACCTGTTGCTTCTTTAAAAGATTGTCATAACGTGAGAAACATACAGTATCAGGAATTTAAACGAAAAACTGTCGTGTCGCATTTAAGAGTTTTCTGTCATATATTCTATGTTTGAGTAACTGAAGTGACCTTGCAGGTTTTGGAGTCAGAGGGAGGTAGTAGGAAACATACAAGTTGGAAAATCAATTCTTACCATTTGGAGCTGATGTCGTGAAAGTTGCGAAGAATCCTTTTCCAGTGCCACTGTTATCAGTTTCGAGTTTTAGAATAAGTTGGTTGCCAGTGGACACGATTCGTCTTTCATTTGTACTTTTATCACAAAGAGTGATAGCTGGAGTGTTACTACCATAAACTATCAATCTGTCGTAACTACATCCTTTAGAGTTTTCAAAATCGTAACCAAATATCCGTAAGTGTAAGATGTATCTCGCTGGTACTTTTATTGAATACGTGCAGTGAATGTTATGTGGGTATCGGTTTGGATAGGATGGCGAGGAGATTACTCCGTTATCTGATAGCAGCTCTTTGCCACAACCTGTTGATAGAGCATACCACTGATAATTTTATTTCAAATTTGTTAATCCTTGTGTCGGGCGAGTGAAAAACTATACACCAAAATTTATCCAAATCATAGATCTCTTGCTGTTATTCGTTACAGTTAAAGGGCATGTGTCATGGAGCTGATTGGTTCATGCAATACAATTCTCTCTATTGTATATTACAAAGCACAGGATCGAGGCTGAATTTTGATTTGCAATAAAAATTCATGAAACAGAAATAAAAATTCACGCAACAATGGAATTCCACTCCATACTTGTTTGTTATATTAACCAATTGCTAATGTGACATATGTGCTTTACGTTATCGATACAATTCATGCAAATTGACTGTTGAGGCAAAGATGGCTTCGGGATCGTTTTACGAAAATCGTTTTCATTTGTGAAATACCCACCAATAACATTGATTCCAATTTGGTGAAGCAAAGGGGGAATGTTTCAGAACTTTGCTTTCAGCAGTTCTTAATGTATCTATGCTTTTTTTTATTTAAAAGTGCTGTATTTTTTATCGTTCTTGCTCTCTTTTTTGTACATCATTCTGTAATTGTTGTTTATTATGTGCTATGCAATTACCAATGAGGAGATATGCTCCTTTGCTCCCCATGGTATCGTCCCAGCAGTATGATATACCAGTGAAACAGCAATTAGCAACTTCAGTAAGTATTAAGATGTATTGTAAAGTTTTATCTCAATAATAGAAAGAAACTCTTTTGATTCCTTACTTTGTGAAGAGGAAATTGTATAGACTGCTTGAAATCCTTTCCTTGTGCCACTGCCATCACTTCTAAAAGTGACAAAGAGCTCATTTCCAGTGGTGACAAATTTTCTTCCACTTCCTGTTGTTCCAGTTAAAGTAGCAATCTGCGTTGAAGTTGAGCTATGCCCATCATAAATGACCAAATTGTCATGAGAATGTTCCAACTCAAGATGTAAGATATACAGCTCGATAGTCTTTCCGGCAGGCACTTGAACACGGTATTGGCAGTCCAAATTATGAGGATAAGCATTTGGAAAATTTGGAGAGCTGAATATTGCACTTGTTCCAGTCATGATTGAGCGGCAAACTGTTGTTAATTAGGAAAAAAGAACATCATTAGAGGCTAGCATCTCTTTTAGAATGTAATATATTTGGTACTTGGAACCCCATAAAGGTCAATCAATACACACTGGTCAAATTCGTTGGCGACATGTTCGCTGACATTGTTTCCCAGAAATACTGAATCTTTATGTACTGTTCCCAAATGTCGACAGCATGGTGAACGAGAATGAATGTGTTCGTTCACTCTGGCCAACATTGTCAGCAATTTCAAATGGAATCGAGCCAATTGAGAGCAGTCTTTCCAATCATGTTATCTCTTGAGATACCAAGAGAACGTGGTTTTAAAAATTTTGAATAAATTTTTATTGTTCGTCTGTGTTGGATATGATTGACGAACGTGGGCCACAAAAGTTGACTCGTGTGTCATGGTCTTAAAACATGAAAATGCAAGCGACCCTTTTCATCAGTTGATGAAAAACGGTCAAACACACATTCAGTGTCCCAAAAAGGTTGGTTTGATTTTAGTGTGACTGCTGTGGAGGAGCTGTGATTTCAGTTCTCTCTTCTTGCTACTTTTGTAGAGGACGGGCTTCACATTGATGCTTAAAGGCAGTCTGTCACGTATCTGATTGGCCACAACAAACTCACAGCTCCATACAACGGATTTCTTTGTGAATCGGCATATTTAGAATAAAGGAGGGCCGATCGTTATCATTTTGCAGCCAATCAGTTCTCCTATTCTTAATTGTATTGTCATTATCACCCAATTGGATGCATGACAGACTGCCTTTAAGATCCTTTTGGGTAAATCAAACAAATAATTATATCTGTAGATATTCAAGTTACTTTTTACAATTTTACTTGTCTATCTTTTAAGAGAGGATGGGTGGAAATGAGTTAGTTGTTAATGATCTCTTGACTATCTCATGGAATGGTAGCCTGCGCGCAGACCCAATTAGCTTTTCGTATGTTTATTACTGCAAGTTAAGATCTTCCATCTAGATAATATCCATCAACAGATATAATATCAACATCATATTTTGAAACGGTAAGAAATGATTTAAAGGGAATAACATGAGTTAAAAGATGATATCTCATAGATTTATAAATAGCCTATTGTATTTGATAATCCAGCTCGTGGCGAATGAAAGCAATGCAAAAGAAAATAATAGAGGGATTAGGAGTTTCTTTGTCCTATTTATAGACAAGCGCTATATATCTCAGGTCATTCACTTTAAATGCATATACCTGGTGGAGTTGTAGTGTAACTTGCTCTGAACCCACTTTTCGTGACACTGCCATCTGACTTGAAAACCACCAATAGCTCACTTCCTGATGAGGTAAATTGTTTTCCACTATCACTATTGCTGCAGAGTGTTGCCAATTTCGTCGCACTCGAGTTTGACCCATCATAGATGCCAAGCTCGTCACACGTGCAACCACTGTTGGTTTCCAAATCAATGTTGTCAATACGAAGATTGATTGTGGTCCCTCCAGGGTGGGAAATTCTGTATTTACATGTTGCAATGTGAGGGTATGCTGACGGGTAGTTTGGAGATTGGAAGCTTCCAGAAGTAGATGTCATTATGGAGTCACAATCTGCCAGGTAAACAAACAAAAATTGGTTCTTCCTTAGCAAGGTCTACCAGGTGCTCAAAAAGGGACAAGCATAAAGTATAAAGTATAGTTTAGTTGATTAGTTTAGATTTAAATTTTGTTTCTTTGTTGCTGACATGCATAATTCTTTTATGTAGAGCACTACAGCGTTTTGGTGATGATGATAAGCTTTTGAACAGCTCAAAAAGTTGAGGATGATACCAAAATCATGTTAATTTGTGAATGAATCAATTTGAGCTTAAAATTTACCATCATCATCATCATCATCATCATCATCATCATCATCATCATCATCATCATCATCATCATCATCATCATCATCATCATCATCATCATCATCATCATCATCATCATCATCATCATCATCATCATCATCTTCACAATTAACATCATCAACATCACCATCATCATCATCATCATCACCATCGTCATAATAATATTTTTGTACATCGCTGTTAAAACCTAAACTACAACAAAATACAATATTCTGTGCTGTCCATAGCAGAAATAGACATGACGTCATTTTTGGTTCTGGCTATGAATGGCACTTAAAAAATTCTTTAACAAAACATAAGTAGACAAAAAAATATTATTATCAAGCAATTTATGTAACATAGCACCATTCCATTTTAACAGGCGTTAGAATGCACCAGCTTAGGGTAGGTGAATTGTTGTGAAAAACTATGCACATCATCATCATCATATAATCATCATCATCATCATCATAATCACCATTATAATCATATAATCATAATCATCATCATCATCATCATCATCATCATCATCTTTTCCTTGATGTTCCTATGTGCTGATTGAACATTTCTTCTTCTGTCAGAGTTTCGATCAATCTCGATCCATTGCTTGTTTTATTGCACTCTCATATTCGCATCTCATCATATGTCAGTACCATTTTAATCTTGCTTCTTTATCTTTTCCAAAAATTCAAGCCCCAATCCTTCTCCTGAATTCAACATTTTTCATTTTGATTTTGATTCTGCATGTGAAGTGAAAGTTTTTCCTATCGTCTTGATAGAACTCCTCGGAAAATCTTGCGATTTAGAGGTACAAAATTGCAAAGTGTTTCCTTTCATGTTGGTATCATCATCCATTTTACAGTCTGAACCAATGTACTCAAGATAATACTAAAAGATATTCCAATTTCAACTTAAGATTTAACAAGACCAGCTGTTTGGCAGTAGGGTCGATACCAACCATGACTGCATAGGAGGGCAAAGAGCCAAATATTTCAGACGGTAAAATCACCAACAACAACAGCAACAACTTCAGCTTTAAATCATGTTATATTCATGCGTAGCATGAGTGAGCCAATTCTTCAGCAACTAAAATCTAGCCATCTTTCGCAATTCAACCTTGCAACCCCCTTGCAACCCACACAATGAACAAATATTCATCAAAAATATGCCGTAAATTCAATTATTCCTACCAGAATGTAGCCTGTAACGTTAATAAATTAATGTTCTATGTATCTTTTCTCCTACAAATCCTCCAAAAGTAGACATTTAAATCACAGAAATCTGACAAGGGAGCAAAATTTCGACAAATAGTCTTCTGGGGGACACTCCGCCCCCGACCCCCCTTTGGCTTCGACCCTGTTTGGCAGATAACTTGGATTTGGGGGTTTGGTTCTCAATCGATTAGGAAAAAACTTTAGTCACAAGCCAAGGACTGAAAAAGATATAATAAGATGCAACGTCATACCTGGTGGAAGCGCGGTGTAACTTGCTTGAAATCCACTTTTAGTGACGCTTCCATCTGACTTGAAAACTGCCAAGAGAGTGTTTCCAGATGACGTAATATTTTCACCACTATCACTGCTACTACAGAGTGTTGCCACTTTAGTTGAACTGGTTGTTGATCCATCATAAATGCCTAATTCATCGTATGTGCAGCCACTTGTTGTTTCTAAATCAATGTTGTTGATATGCAGCCTGATTTTGTTGCCCACAGGCAGGGAAATTTTATATTGACATGTTGCAATATGAGGGTAAGATGATGGGTAATTTGGAGATTGGAAAGTGGTAGATGAAGACGTCATCAGCATATTGCAAGCTGTCAGGTAAGCAAACAAAGTTAATGATGCTAGCTAGATAAGGTTGAAACCAATCAAGACTACGTTTGACAAGTAGTTTGAAATTGAAAAGCTCGTCTTTTTGCATGCAGTGCAATTGTACAAATATAAACATACTGAGACTGATCTAAGGCTGCTGAAAAAAAGTCAGCAAAAGTACAAAAAATCCTTTCTTTCCAGGAAGCAAAACTATGCAATACAGTAGAAATCCGCATAAAATAACCAAGGTTTTCATGAGGCAGAAATTTCCAGCCTGTAAGGTGCTTAAAACGGTCCCTTTAATTGCTACAGCCGAAATATGCTTTTATAGATGCCAGTGCATTCCTCCTATCTCTTGAATAGTTTTTCAAAATATTTCTTTCAATAATGTTTTTACTGGTCTTTATTACAACAGATTTCACAGTTGTCAATTAAGTTACCATCTTTTAATCTATTATTCAAGAAATTTTATAAATTTCAACCTCTTGTATGTTCTTATTTAAGAAGTACTAATCATGAAATTTCAGCCCCCAAAGTTCTTGTAAAACTAGGTTCTTTTATGCAGGTTTCTAATGTAGCCTTCCCATTGCACTGAGTCTTAGACGGCATTCTCCCTGAATGATTTTAAGAAATCAATAAAGGGATGAATTTTTAGTTCTACTGTGAATATTGTATAATAGTAGATAGGCTTTAAAATTATGTTTTTTATATTCTAGTTTCTTCTTTTCTGCTGTATTTTTAATTAAATTACATTGGAGG
>REGL01000041.1:139178-165145 GCA_004194395.1 Aurelia aurita complex sp. Pacific
AAAATTGCTGAATCAGCAGCCTATAAATATTTAGGGGTCATAATGGATAAAAGCCTGACGTATGCAGAACACATCGAAAAAAATCTTAAAAAGGCAAGCTCGAGAGTCAAATTATTGTCCAGGATAAGACCGAACTTGACGCCTCATGCAGCAGAAACAATATACAGAGTTATGATACTGCCACTCCTAATATACTGCAACAACATTTTTATAGATATGTCAGAATCTAAGAAACAACGATTTGAGAACATCCAAATACGATCGTTAAAGATTATAAATGGTAGAAGAAATAGTGTAAAACTACCATCAGTAAACCACATCAGAAACAGAATGTGTGCAGTTGAGGTCTTCAAATGCTTGAACGGTCTTGCACCACCTGACTTTAGGGAATACTTTCACCGTGTAAAACACTGCAAAGGAACTCGTGGAAATGAACACAATTTATTGCTCCCAAGAGTAAAATCTGAAGCAGGACGGAAAACTTTTGCATTCCAGGGTGCAAAAATATTTAATAAAGTTTCAAACAAACTAAAGAGCGAAACATCAGTTTTGAAGTTCAAGACTTCCTGCAAGGATTTTAACTTTGACTTTTAAAATTTTCTTTAAAATCTATTATTGTAAATAACTTTTAAAACTATATTGGTGTAAATTATATATTTAGGTATTTTAGGTGGACAGGTCCTTGGTTGATAGCAGCAAATCCATTTTGCTGAACAAGTTTACCTGTATAAATATGGTTTTATTATTATTATTATTATTATTAATTGGAGGTACCAAGATTCCTGGCCAGTGATAAGATTTCAACTCAGTAGGCTCCTCCGCATGGCAATATGGTCGTTAGAGGAATAATTATCAACAAATTTTGAAGTTTTCTTGCTTGTTCAACCAGTTTTTACAATAGAAAAATTTAAAACTGTAGAAAATTTTCACTACCAGATGCTACCAATTGGCCCAATTTTAGGTCCACGAACTACCATTTGGGGTTTCTGTAAAAAGATGCTATCCTTTGAGGGTATTTTTCAAAATCTTTACTTTGGCCCTCTTTAACCCTGACTAGACTCCCCTGTCAGGCCACAAAGGGAGTATCCCCCCCGGATTTCAACAACAGCTTTGTTTCCAAAAATTGACCTCAGAGAAATAGCATTGTCTGTTGTGCCCGTAAACAATACGATTTGTTGGATGTTTGAAGAAAAAATATGCTTCTGAAGGTTATATAAAAATTTTGCTTTGGTTCAATGAAATGAAATTAGATAATGTTCTCAACAATTCTAGGATGGGGCTCATTTCAACGCCAACGCCTTGGTGACTTCCATGTTATGTTGCAACAAGTGAAGCTACCTGTTCTTGACTCAAGGATATGTCAAGCAAAGCTGGATACAGCGAAGGCGAAACTGAAAATTACTGACCAAATGGTGTGTGCCGGAAAGGAAGGCTCGATCAAGAGTGGTTGCCATGGTGACAGTGGTGGTCCGTTTGTGTGTCCAAACAAAGATGGCCGCTTCGTCCTGCATGGTGTTGTCAGTTGGGGTTCCCCGCGATGCGACACGACTCAAGCATATTCAGTGTTTGCAAGGACGACAGAGTTCGTTGATTGGGTGGTTGCCTCATTACAGGCCGATTAATATGATTACAATAAAAACCCGCACATAAGAATCTAAGATTTTTAACTCAGCTTGTTTAAGTTCTTATGCAATGAAGTACACCCAATAATCAGGGTGTAGGTTGTTACCATAGGGAAATCTGTGATGTAAATCTTACCCAAATTCATTCACACTCTTGGCCCTAACCTACGCTCACCCAATAAGAATAATTTCACATCCAGATTACTCCTGCAGGCCCTAGTGCAGCCCCTGCCCAACAGAGTTCTACAGGCATCTACATACCGGGTGCGCCAAAATAAACTATGCACGTTTGGCAGGCCACAACAAATCGTACACTAGACCGATTTTAAAGATTTATGACTTAATCTTTAGCAGAAAGCCTGAATTAGATTCTTGGACTTTTTGCAAATTTCTCCGTTTTCAGCTTTCAGAGCGAGAAGCGAGATTCTTAAAATGTTCGTTTTCGAACATTGANTGCGTTCAATCCAACACTGCGCAGAAGATAGGGCTTGTTCTGGTTTGTTTACCTTTAGCAAGGATGTACCGTTGGTGCCAAACTTCAGCAAGGAACTCATATGATATAACAGCGATGTACCGATCTAGTCAAGCACAAGTTCCGGAGAAAAGAACATGTACATGTTCCCCTGGGAGTTCTTCCCACCTGATGTTTTGCATATGCAAAGGAACATATTTGCAGCAGTGTTATAAACTGTAATATGATTACTAAGAAATAACAAAGTCAATAGGAAATAAGAAACAGCGTAAGAAACTAAACTTAAAATTTGAAAACTTTCATGTTGAAATCACAAAAAGACGAGAGTGCCTCCTATTTCTATGGTAAAAAGTATCAAACGATGCATAGGGACTTCCCCATGTGAAGGGATCCCCTCTAAAGTACAAAGTTCTCCCATATTTGCATTGGGATTGAAATTCTTTGCAAGCTGTGACTGTATGTGACTCAGGATCTTTTCATTGATCAGGTATGATTTCACAATGTATTTTTCTTTTTGTGACCTTTGTGACAATCTGCGTCACCATTCAATCCATATAAATGATTCAATCCCATCGGTATTGCAAGGGTTTCGCTTGATGGATTGCAGCGGTGATGAACTGCTGTCACAGCAGAAAAGCTCATAGAAACTGGTGACTATCGCTTTGTTCTGTACGAAGGGCTCCTTGCCGCATACAACAGCCGTTTGTATGTGGCCATGGAACATACATTCAAAGAGACCCGCAGACCCGCATTTTATCGGACCTGCGGACCCGCATTTTACAGAAGCCGATAATAAAATTACCATCTTTGTCACAAAAAGTGAAGGAAAATTGATACCAAAAAATTTAAAGCAAAACCTGGTGAGATTTATATTTGGCACAACCCTGCCTGAACAGCTGAACTGAATGTCGATAGACAACTACATTAACACTAGCTAGAGACTGAAATTCAAACACTCAAACATTTAAGACACTAATAAAACAATGGGATGGGCCAACTTGCAGATGTTGTATTTGCAGCTAATCAATTATTGCTAGTAGTATATGGTTTAGATATTTGATTTAGATTGGTTTCGATTTAGAAGCTAAAATGAAATTGAATCAAAATAAGATGACAAACAAAAAACCACAGATCATGCACATCACAAATCAGTGTGACATATGGCCAATTCCAATCTGGGAAGATTTTGTGTTATGATTGATGTTTGCATAAAAATTTAATTCATAACCTGGGTGGAAAGTTTTTTTGCCACACCAGAGCATTATTTATGCCACACCTTGTTTTTAAACAATAAGCCTATTGTTCTACTATCCTTTCTAACATTGCTGCATGCCAGAGATCTCCTGTATAACACACATATTTTCACACCAGTATGGATTCATGAAGTTCATGTTGATTTTGGGCTGATTGATTTGTTTCATATATGCATGTGTAGTATGTACTCAGCAGCCTCTAGCTAGCTTGTTAACCAAACCCAATTTCAAAGGAAATAGTGGTCTGTTCAATACCGCCTCAAAGCTTGTTCAAAGCCTCTATTTCAAGAGGGCTGTTTTCCAAGTTTTGTGGAAAATGTATGCGCATAATTATCTTGCAGCTCAAAATATTGTCATAAAAACAAAGAACGAACTATTTTAGTGCAGCAAGGGGGACAGCTTAATCAATTGCATGATTAGACCCTTAGGTCAGAGATCAAATTTCTATGCAAGGCGGAACAAAGAGTAATCAGGGCGCATTCAGCTTGCAGTATTCTTTTTCAGAAAAATTTCAAACAGTTTCCTGGGTATATGGTTTCTTTACAAATAATCAGCAAATTAATCTGAGGAATTCTCAAATGAGGTTTGAACAAGCTTTATGGCAGTATTGAACAGACCACTATTTCCTTTGAAATTGGGTCTGGCTAACAGGCTACCTTTAGCTGGCTTATGTGGATCTTATAAATGAAAACAAACGCACTGACAAAATTCGCCTGCCAACTTTTTGCCAGCTGTGTACTCATTGCCAAAATGTGGTAATCTGGCATGAATTTTGTGCTAGGTAAATTTGGATACAAATTTATGATCACTGATTAATAATTTGAACATTTACCTTGATCATGCCAGGTTTTCAGTCACCAGAAACCAAATATGTCATGTCTTTATCTGACCTTTCTATTCTCTTTGTCATCCAGCCTAGTGGATTTAAAGAATTCTTAGAAACAACACCATGTGCCAGAAATTCACTGCTTTATGGAGTTGCAGGGGGGATGGCCACCGGAGTGGGTACATTTATGCTCACAAGTATGTATGTTTAATGTCTTGAAGCTTATTGCAAAAGGTACAATTCTCCCTTGCACTACGCAAGCAATGCAATGTCTCAAAATGAAAAAAATTTACAATTAATTTTTTACCTTGATCTTACAGAATGGTATCTCTTAGCAGCTTGAGTCATTCAACTTTCCTTCCATTCTCCACAGAACACATCAGGAGGTCATGTGATTTTACCGTGGTAGCATTTGTAGCCATGGCAATAGGTAGCTGGTAAGTGATGCTTGTTAGGATAAAGCAAATTACTGTAAGCTTTCTTTTCTCATGGGGAATGATGTGGTCCAAATCTGTTGAAATGGGGTAGAGAAGTTTCAGTTTAATGTTGTGATCTGCCAAATAATTGGAGAGACACAGGAATTTGCAGTTGAAATGTGTTGAAGGTGCAATGCCTATGGTTAAAGAACGTATAGTAGTGTAAAGATATTTGAAGTATATGTTAGTTANGGTACGGCGCAAGGAAATCAACAATTTTTGGAGTAGTTTTGGAGATGGGGTAATCGACTTTTGTGAAATAAACAGAAAGTTATTAGAAATAGTTTGCTAAGCCATCAGCGTTGACGGAAACATTGCGGCCGATTTATACATCTTTCGACTGCCAGGACTATGCAGAACAATATCTTTATTCCGTTTTTCGAGAGGTCGAATTGGAGAAATTGAAGTTGCTTCTCTTTCAAAACCACTCTCCCCAGAACACATGGGCGTGATTAATTTATTGATTGATTGATTGATTGATTATTACTTCTGCAAACGAGGCAGTTACATAATAGGAGACAAAATGGCGGGGAATCCTGGAGAAAAAGGAGATGAAGCGAAGTCATGGAAATTTAATATTAGCGTATGTTGTGGTATTTATGATTGGTACTTTATTGTTACAAAATAGAAGAATAGCTTTTTTTAGATTGTTAGCAGTAATTGCTACTGAATACCAGGGCGAAACGGAAGGTAATACATGTCTCAGATCTCAAGTCGATCAGGACGATATGATTCTGAGTTGAGACTGCAGAGTATGGCACTTTCGACGAGATCTCCGGTGTGCAACGAGAAATTTATTTTGTTCTCTATTGTCTAATTTGAATAGCCTATTGAAAATCTCCGGTGTGAAAGTGCCATACTTTGCACACCTGAGTTGAGATGAGCCCTATTTTAGATAGGCGAGTAGGCATATTTTTCATTATTTGGAGGTACCAAAATTGCATAATAAAATTACCATCTTCGTCACAGAAAATGAAGGAAAATTGATGCCAAAAAATTTAAAGCAAAACCTGGTGCGATTTATATTTGGCACAACCCTGCCTAAACAGCTGAACTGAATGTAGACAGACAACTACAATACTAGCTGGAGATAGACTGAAATGTGTATTCTTCTTCTTGCTTGACTGCACACAAGTGGCATCTGTACATGATCATGCCATACAATACACCACAGATTTACACAGGGGCGGATCCAGCCCAAAGTTGAAGGGGGGGCAACTTGCAAAGTGGGCGCCAAATATACGATAGAAATTGAGCGCGCGAAAATTTTTTGGACGCTTTTCAAAGAAAATTCTTTGATTTACTGCTAAATAATGCCTTGAGTTATATGTTTCCCCCATATTTAAATCGAAACAGTTGAAAAATTACGCATTAGAGGCAGGAAGAGGGGCGCTTTTCTCGCCAAAAGAGGGGCGCCAAGCTGAGTTTTCATCGTGAAGGGGGGCAATTGCCCCCACTTGCCCCCCTAAATCCGCCACTGGATTTACAGCAATTTCTTCCGTTCTCTTCTTTTTTCTATAGTTTAAAACGAGTCTGCACATCACAAATCAGTGGTGTTACAACTTGTAACATACGGCCAATTCCAATCTGGGAAGATTTTGCGTTATGATTGATGTTTGCAAAAAACTTAATTTATAACCTGGGTGGAAAGTTTTTTTGCCACACCAGAGCATTATTTATGCCACACCTTGTTTTTAAACAATAGGCCTATTGTTCTACTATCCTTTCCAACATTGCTGCATGCCAGAGATCTCCTGTATAACACACATATTTTCACACCAGTATGGATTCATGAAGTTCATGTTGATTTTGGGCTGATTGATTTGTTTCATATATGCATATGAAAATATAACCTGCAATATGTGTAATGGAGCAATGAACTACATCGGACAAACAACAAATTTGCAAAAACGGCTAAATAATCATATTTCTGAATCAAGGACCGGTACGTCATGTTGTAATTTCCCAAAACACATCTACGAATGCGGCAAAAAGAACAATAACTTAAAGGAACCTGTCTTTAAAGCCTACGCATTTTTCGCATTAACCGATCCTAGAATGCTATTACGTGAAGAGAACAAACTATTCAAAGCCGGACATAGCCTACTTAACAGCTAAAATATATCTCCTTTATGAATCGCCGAACAGGAAACATAAAAATAGTTTTACAGTTTATATAAATCGTTACGATAGATTTCATTTTCAAATGTTAGTCACACTCTGAAGAGAACATAAGTTTGAAAGGCCTTAGTGTGCTGATTTAAAGTCTCTTTTCTTTGCCTCCATCTTCTTAGCAATTTTTATGCATATGTAATGTACTCAGCAACCTTTAGCTGGCTTATGTGGATCTTATAAATGAAAACAAACGCACTGACAAAATTGGCTTGCCAACCTTTTGCCAGCTGTGTATTCATTCCCAAAATGTGGTAACCTGTACGAAAATACAAGGCCATGTAATAGCCATGTACAAGCCTTGTAGTTATGGCCTTTTAACCTTGTAATAGCCTAGCATAGCCTTGCTGTAACCTTGTAAATGGCTTGAAAAATGCTAATTAGCCTTGTGGAAGCCTTGTGGAAACCTTGTGTTAGACTGGTTGCAACTTGGAATCTTACTGATAGCCTTGTAATTTTCTTCAAAGGTTAGTACAAGGTCATAACAAGGTTATAATCCCAGCTACAAGGCTAAAACTTGGCCTGTACAAGGCTAAGTTTAGCCTTGTATTTTTGTACAGGAATCTGGCATGAATTTTGTGCTAGGTAAATCTGGGTACAAATTTATGATCAATGATTAATGATTTGAACATTTACCTGCATGCCAGGTTTTCAGTCACCAGGAACCAAATATGTCATGTCTTTATCTGACCTTTCTATTCTCTTCTTTGTCATCCAGCCTAGTGGATTTAAAGAATTCTTAGAAACAACACCATGTGCCAGAAATTCACTGCTTTATGGAGTTGCAGGGGGGATGGCCACCGGAGTTGGTACATTTATGTTCACAAGTATGTATGTTTAATATCTTGAGGCTTATTGCAAAAGGTGCAATTCTCCCTTACCTTTCACTACGCAAGCAATGCAATGTCTCAAAATGAAAAAAATTTACAATTAATTTTTTACCTTGATCTTACAGAATGGTATCTCTTAACAGCTCGAGTCATTCAACTTTCCTTCCATTCTCCACAGAACACATCAGGAGGTCATGTGATTTTACCGTGGTAGCATTTGTAGCTGTGGCAATAGGTAGCTGGTAAGTGATGCTTGTTAGGATAAAGCAAATTAAACTTCCTTTTCTCATGGGGAATGATGTGGTCCAAATCTGTTGAAATGGGGTAGAGAAGTTTCAGTTTCATGTTGTGATCTGCCAAATAATTGGTGAGACACAGGAATTTGCAGTTGAAATGTGTTGAAGGTACAATGCCTATGGTTAAGAACGNAGTCATTCAACTTTCCTTCCATTCTCCACAGAACACATCAGGAGGTCATGTGATTTTACCGTGGTAGCATTTGTAGCTGTGGCAATAGGTAGCTGGTAAGTGATGCTTGTTAGGATAAAGCAAATTAAACTTCCTTTTCTCATGGGGAATGATGTGGTCCAAATCTGTTGAAATGGGGTAGAGAAGTTTCAGTTTCATGTTGTGATCTGCCAAATAATTGGTGAGACACAGGAATTTGCAGTTGAAATGTGTTGAAGGTACAATGCCTATGGTTAAAGAACGTATAGTAGTGTAAAGATATTTGAAGTATATGTTAGTTACAATCTGAATTGCTAGTCACACTCCTAAGGGAACATTCTTTAGTTCGAAAGGCCTTAGTGTGCTGATTTAAAGTCTTGTTTCGCTGCCTCCACCTTTTTACTAATTTAAAGTATGTATGTGCTATGGAAGTCAAATATTTCCATGCTTGAACCTACTGAAAGCTTTTGTATGATAATTGAAGGTGCATAGAGTTAACTGAAATTCCTTTCCAAACATAGTACATGAATATCTATTATTTACAACTATTTACCAATTATCAATCATTTTCAAAACTTTTTAAGGTGATTTTCTCTCTTGACAGGGAGATTTGTCGATACAGCCATTGGCAACAGAGGAAAGAAATTGACAAAACTGTAGAATTACTTACCAAATATTCAAACACTAAGGAGAATGAGAATGACAATCCAAAAGTAACTTGAGGCTCTTTTAAGAGATTAGAACATGTTTTGTGTGTGTATTTTTTGTAAAATAATGAAGGAATGTGTTATCTGGAATATGCAGAAACAAGGTATAATAAATGCTTGAGTCTCTCTTGCAACAGTCAAATCAGCATGATATTTGATGTTGATCCGCAATACATAACACTCCATTCGCACTTGCAAGTAAACCAGCTTAAACTGAAATAAGTCCAAATGGACAAAGCGATTTATGTTCTGAAGAATGAAATTTTCCATTATTTGATTCAAATCTTACTCCCACTATAACAGAAACGGTCTAATACACCACTGCACCAGGAGCACAGTTACCCATGACCTCAAAAAAAATTCGAAAATTTTCCAGTATTGACTGGAAATCTTACACCCGCTTTAACGGGAGATGAGTATACTAAATGTATACACCGTTCCCATTACAAAGCAAGAAGCACATTTTTCCTTGACAACATAAGCATACGAGCCTGGAGGCCGGAGGGGGGGCAACTTTAGAAATTTTTTCGAAAATCAACCCCAATCGGGCAAAAAAATACTCTCAATCGGGCAAAAATTGTGGGAAACGAAGGACTTGTGTCAGGCAGCCCCCCTATATTTTTTCTTCCCCTATGCTTATGCTTGACAACACAAGTCCCGTGATTTAAAATCTGGTGATGAGTATAAACCAAAATGAACTTGTAGCAAAATGTCTTTCCATTAATGTGCAAGTAAAGTAAATCTCGAAATATGACTTATTTGCAAAAGTCCGTGTACCAAGCATCTAACAAGTTTACACGGTAATTTTGTTACGAATTAAATCTCAACTGACATCATTTTGAGACTTCAATTAAGTTCAATATAACTAATGCATAATTCTGACACAATACTAAAACTCCAAATCTACATAATGTATTTACAATTTTGATAATCATTTTCATCAAACCCAAAACATTTAATAATAACTTTAAAGTTATTTTTATTCGCTGTGAAGAGTCCTTCGTTTGTTTTGATAGTAGACTGTCCAAAAACATTGTTGTATTCTGCTCCAAAACAAAACTGTTCATTCTTTGAAACATTTCCTTATACTTTGAATTTCTGTCCTGCTATCACATAATCAAATAGTGTTTTCGGATTTGGCAACTAAAAATACATTGATACATGTACGCAACGACTTATTACAAAGATGTTAAGCACCTAATTTCAAGTCAGGAGAGCACCTCTATTTTCTAAAACTAGAGAATGAGGGCCCAACTAACTAAAGTTGAAAATGTTGCTGCGTAGTGGTGTAATAGGAATTTTCGAAGCCAATAGTTCATGATAAATGAAAGCTACTTCTGTGGACTCCATTAGCAAAAGGCTTTGTTGCCATCCAAACACTTGAGGCTAGAATCACATAAACCTAGCGTGTGCAGATGGACTGGACGACTGGCTGGGACTGTCGNCACAGAACACATCAGGAGGTCATGTGATTTTACCGTGGTAGCATTTGTAGCCATGGCAATAGGTAGCTGGTAAGTGATGCTTGTTAGGATAAAGCAAATTACTGTAAGCTTTCTTTTCTCATGGGGAATGATGTGGTCCAAATCTGTTGAAATGGGGTAGAGAAGTTTCAGTTTAATGTTGTGATCTGCCAAATAATTGGAGAGACACAGGAATTTGCAGTTGAAATGTGTTGAAGGTGCAATGCCTATGGTTAAAGAACGTATAGTAGTGTAAAGATATTTGAAGTATATGTTAGTTACAATCTGAACTGCTAGTCACACTCCTAAGGGAACATTCTTTAGTTCGAAAGGCCTTAGTGTGCTGATTTAAAGTCTTGTTTCTTTGCCTCCAGCTTTTTACTAATTTAAAGCATGTATGTGCTATGGAAGTCAAATATTTCCATGCTTGAACCTACTGAAAGCTTTTGTATGATAATTGAAGGTGCATAGAGTTAACTGAAATTCCTTTCCAAACATAGTACAGGAATATCTATTATTTTCAACTATTTACCAATTATCAATCATTTTCAAAACTTTTTAAGGTGATTTTCTCTCTTGACAGGGAGATTTGTCGATACAGCCATTGGCAACAGAGGAAAGAAATTGACAAAACTGTAGAATTACTTACCAAATATTCAAACACTAAGGAGAATGAGAATGACAATCCAAAAGTAACTTAAGGCTCTTTTAAGAGATTAGAACATGTTCTGTGTGTGTATTTTTTGTAAAATAATGAAGGAATGTGTTATCTGGAATATGCAGAAACAATATATATAATAAATGCTTGAGTCTCTCCTTGCAAAAGTCAAATCAGCATGATGCTCGATGTTGATCCGCAATGCATAACACCCCATTCGCACTTGCAAGTTAAAGGCAATCTGTCTCATTCATAATTGACTGAAGATTGTATAAGGGGATTAAATATTTGTATGGCAGGATTAACAGAAAAGAATTGGAAAAGAGATCGTTTCGAATTGAACCATAAATTGCACTGAATTCTTATCATGCGAAAAATTCAAAGAGTCTGGGCTCTAGCTCCTTTCCTTTGTCTGAGCTTTGTTCTCGAAGCCAATCACCTGCATGACAGAGCTCCTTTAAACCAGCTTAAACTAAAATAAATGGAGCCTTCTTATTGGTCAGTCCAATAAATGGAGGGCATTTGATTGGTTAACAATTAACATCAATTAACGTGCTTTGGATAAAATTGGTTTAACTGCATCAGATCAGTATGAATGAGGTACTAGGTAGCAAAACGTCTATGAATGCAAGGACAAAACTTTTAGAAGAAAAGAATAAGGTATCCAAATGGACAAAGCGATTTATGTTCTGAAGAATAAAAGTTTCCATTATTGGATGCAAATCTTACTCCGACTATAACAGAAATGGTCTACACTAAATGTTGATATACCACTGCACCAGGAGCACAGTTACCCATGACCTCAGCAAAAATTTGATAATTTTCCAATATTGGCTGGAAATCTTACACCCGCTTTAACGGGAGATGAGTATACTAAATGTGTGTAGACCGTTCCTATTACAAAGCAAGAATCATATTTTCCCTTGACAACATAAGCGTACGAGCCTGGATGCCGGAGGGGGGGGGGGCAACTTTAGAAATTTTTTCAAAAATCAGCCCCAATCGGGCAAAAAAATACTCTCAATCGGGCAAAAATTGTGGGAAACGAAGGACTTGTGTCAGGCAGCCCCCCCCCCCCTATATTTTTTCTTCCCGTATGCTTATGCTTGACAACACAAGTCCCGTGATTTAAAATCTGGTGATGAGTATAAACCAAAATGAACTTGTAGCAAAATGTCTTTCCATTAATGTGCACGTAAAGTAAACCTCAGAATATGACTTATTTGCAAAAGTCTGTGTACCAAGCATCAAACAAGTTTACACGGTAATTTTGTTACGAATTAAATCTCAACTGACATCATTTTGAGACTTTAATTAAGTTCAATATAACTAATGCATAATTCTGACACAATACTAAAACTCCAAATCTACATAATGTATTTACAATTTTGATAATCATTTTCATCAAACCCAAAACATTTAATAATAACTTTAAAGTTATTTTTATTCGCTGTGAAGAGTCCTTCATTTGTTTTGATAGTAGACTGTCCAAAAACATTGTTGTATTCTGCTCCAAAACAAAACTGTTCATTCTTTGAAACAATTCTTCATAATTTGAATTTCTGTCCTGCTATCACTTAATCAAATAGTGTTTTCGGATTTGGCAACTAAAAATACATTGATACATGTACGCAACGACTTATTAAAAAGATGTTAAGCACCTAATTTCAAGTCAGGAGAGCTCCTTTATTTTCTAAAACTAGAGAATGAGAGCCCAACCAACTGAAGTTGAAAATGTTGCTGCGTAGTGGTGTAATAGGAATTTTTGAAGCCAAGTTAATTCATGACAAATGAAAGCTACTTCTGTGGACTCCATTAGCAAAAGGCTCCTTTTTGCCATCCAAACGTTTGAGGCTAGAATCACATATACCTTGCGTGTGCAGATGGACTGGATGACTGGCTGGGACTGACGCTTCTGGTCCTTTCATTTAAAATTACTAAAGTTCATCTTTAATTGAATCTTTGGTTGCAATGATGCAGCAGAAGTATTTTGTGTAACGGACTGTCTTTTTGCTGTTTCTTGGTCAGCTTTCAACGCAGTTTCTAATTTTGTCTTGATGGCAGGAGATTGTTCAATCACCGATTTAAAAGGTAATGGATACATTGGGCCTATCTTTTTAAGCCGTTGAAGAGAGTGTTCATGAAGAAGACGTGAGAATTTTGTTGCTTTATTTTGTTGACTGGAATCAATCAGCATCTGAATCAAGCATGGGATCAGTATTAACATCATATTGATTCCTGGAAACAAGAGAAATTTAATTGAGAATACCTTTGCTAATCTTCGATATGTTCTTATTCTATAAAAATTTAGGGAATCTTTTGAAACTCATTTCCGTATTTTCCATAAACAGTAGACATGTCTTTGGAAGGTTGGAATGTTGGAAAATGTATCACCCCTCCCTCGTTGCAATGATATAGAGGCCCTACTCCAAAGCCTCCTTTTCAATTGCGAAATTACGATGTAGACTTGTAGACGTAATGCCAAGCGAGAAACCGACAGAGAGGCGAGAAAGTTATGATAGGCCTCTATATCATTGCACGGGTTGGTACATTTTCCAGGGGGCCCTGTGAATGTATGCTATTTTTTGTATAGCTTCTTACAACAATGAGATTTCCGAGAGACATAAATTCTCCTTGACTTCAAGATACTCTTTTGTATATTCGTTTTTATACTTTCAGTCAGACTTTGAATAAGTCGGCACAGTGCTTGTAGTCTAAATAGGTCCAACATATACAAGTTTAACTGCAGATATTCAACGAATCACTAGGCTTCCTTATTGACTGATTTCAGCTGCATGTACTCGTTTGTATTCTTTTTTATTACAAGCTATATACAGTTAAGCCCGAAATTATTCATACCAATGCCAAATTCTGAGTATTTTGCATCGTTCTATTTGAGGACCAATTTTACTGTGGCTGAAGTTTCGTAAGAATGTGATAAAAGGCTGAAACAAGTGCTACAAGAGACATTTCAAGGAATGAAATATCTTGTGAATTGGCTAGCAAATATAACGATTGAAAATACTCCAAATTTGGCATAGGTATGAATACTTTCGAGCTTAACTGTACGCCCCACAAAAAGCTAAGTTTATCACAGAACAGAGAATGACGTTGCTTATCTCGCGAAATCTGTCTTGAAATAANACTAACAACGTTTGATTGATTGATTGATTGTTGATTGATTGATTGACTTATGTATTAATTTATCAATTGATTGATCACTGCTCGATTTAAAAGAAGATTACAAGAAGGCCAATGTAAAATATTCTTTGTTCACTTACGTAAGTTGTCAGCTGTCATTGCCACCAATGTTTCCAACAGTATAAACAATTCTTTATAAAAATTCAATTCTAATTCCGAATTGACGATCACTGGTCTTTCAACTTCTGCAACAATACTTGGAATACATCCATGGATGAAAGAATGAGAAATGCTGGCATCGCATGATTTCATGATTGAGCCAAGAATCTTCATAGCACTAAGTTTTAACTGTTAAAAGACAAGATGAGACATACAGGGTGGTTCAAGAAAAAATTCAACCCAGCTTTATTCGAGATTTTTCAGCAAACAATGACATTTGAATCAATCTGAGGCATAGAATCTGAAAGTGCAATGTATCTTCTTTTCAATGATATCCAGGTTGCGCGTATCAATAGAATTATTCACCATTAAATTTGCGTTTTCGTAAGTATGGCTTATTTCAGATACCAATAAGTGATAGGACATTTACATAATTGAATTTCATTTTCTTTTTCATTTTTTATTTATTTAGGCACGGTAGCCCCGTCAGTCCATAAGAACTGCTTTTCAGGGGGCCATGGCAAAGCATTTACTAATTAAAAGATAGATACTACATAATAATTAACAAAATAGGCTTTCTCGTCCTAGCCTGCGTTGAGTCTGCATGCAGGCTATCTCGTCCTGGCTAGTTTTTGATTCTTCTCTTAAAGGTGGCAAGGGAGGGTGCCTGAAAACCCATATTTGCGAGAGCTTATTTTACCATCTTCGATAAATGCACCCGATGGGAATCAATTTGCCTGTTCCTCCTAGGGCAACACCTCAAGTGCTTCTAGGCCTGAACTGTTTCGTAAAAAGCAATTTCGTATTTTTTACAGTAAAGAAGGTGCTAGTTTTGCTCTTACAGCATGCTGCATTTGAAATCGAACATATGTACTAAAATATCAATTGAATAATAAATGATTCCATCAATGTATTCAAACTGCATATCAATAGATAGAAGACAGATTGTACTTTCAGATGGTATGTATGACATCTATTAAAATTTCATAATTTTTTTAAGAGTTTCAATTATAGTTGGGTTGCGTTTTTTCTGAAATTTATCCCTGTATAAATCAATATTAAAAATAAAGAATAAAAAGGTAAAAATTTAGGAGATCTGCTGTGTGTTCCAAAAATTCACGCTTTTGAAATTTGCATTGAATAAAAACAGACGGGATGAAGTGGAATTAATCGAATGCTGCTTCAAGGCTAAAACATTTCGTAATTTTTGGTACATTTTTCTTTTCTGAGCAGGCAAATGTACGTGTTTCAAAATTTATGAAAGATCCTTGATCTTCAAAAGAATAAGGTAAAAAAGGGGAAAATGGGAAAAAGCCTTTGATCAAATCATATAAATATTCAAAAAGAGTAGTCAGTATTGCAAATCTTTTTACAGCCTTTCAAACTAGCGTAGGTCTCTAGAATTTTAACGTGACATAATAGAGAGAGACTACGCAGTGAAATAGGAAAGCCATATTTGTTAAGCCTTTAAGCAATTTCTCATGGGTTACCTTAAAAGTTTCAACACCAAAAATTGCATTCACACAGCTTTCTCGTGAAAAAAGAGCATGTAATTTAATTTTAAAATACAGCGGAAGAATAGAAAGAAAAACACACAAAAATGCTATTGCTTGTAGGTATGATGAAATCTTTCTCCGACAAAATGCAAAGGGGACTTACCTTGAAATCATCACCACTGATTATTCCAACAAATAGATTGATAATTCTTTGAATAATTTCTGGAACAATTATGATATCCTTTTTCCCGGATAATATGAATATTGATAACACAAATAATAGTTTTTCTTTGTCATAATTCAGTTCGGTTTGTTCTGAAGTATCCAACACTGACATCAAAGCACTACGAAAGAAATACTTTGAAGTTAAACATGAAAAACGTTGTTAGATTAAAGTTAGTTGACGGAGATAAATGGCCAATTCAAAAGTTGACAATTATATCACAAATGCTTAGCAATATAGTTTAGTTATTACAGAATTTATATTTATTTGAAAATATGATGTTGGTTTTAATTACCTGCGCAGGAGCTTAATCCACTCCGTAGCGAGATCTTCATTTTCAAAATGCTTCGAAGTGAGAATATTCCTAACACTTTGCATGACTCTTTGAAAGGATTCTCTCTCAATTGTCGTATTTTGGCTTCCCATCTTGCATTGATACTTGATGATACCATTAAGAAGATAAAGTACACTGGGGAGACATCCTACACCAGCAGAAGGTGTGCAAATGTTTGGGATGTCAACAAGCATCAAAGAAGTTTGAGATAAAAGTTCTGAAGGTCCACTTGATGAGCCTGTGAATCGAGAAGAGAAGAACGATATATTTCAATATCATAAAAAAAACTTTCTTTTAATACGTATTTAAACATGAGCTAACGCTGTTGTTTGTTTTAACCAATATGCCTTGCAATGCGTCATCTCTTGGTTGGCCTTTGTTGTCACCATATTTATGGCCCATGAACATGTCGACATTAGGCCAATCAAGAGATGGCACGCGCAAGGCATGCGGTTAAAACAGTATTCTTGCAAGTAGTTGATTGTATATTATATCCAGGAATAAGGATATGAGAAAGGCAACAGTAACTGGCTGTTGAAATGTAACATAACACATAATACAATTGACATGAAACAGGGTCAAGTAAGAATCGTACTAGATTTAAAACAACAAAGGAATTACAACTGACTTATAAGTCGCTGTTACAGAGAAAAACCCAGATCTGTAAGCGTTGCCAGAAAAACTAGTTTCTTAAAACTGAACCATTAACCAACCTTTTTAACACAAGTCTGCTTTCACAAAATGATGTTACACAGTTCAGTGGACAGTAGCTGAAGTCTGTTTTAAGTAGATGTCACTTAAGCTTTGCGATAACGCAGAATTTCCCACGCTAGCCTCTTCAACTGTATTCATTTGCGGAATTTCACGTGACATCTAATTTGAGACAGACTTTAGTATGTTGGATTCTAAATACCCTTTCTCATCTGCAGGTGCAACCTGTTACCTTTCGCCTCCCTTTCTTGAGTCTAAAGAGTACGATATGAGTAAGAACAGCCTCACAGTTTCTGTACCTCTACGCTACATCTGACTGATACATTTCGCCTCTTTAATACAAATACAGCTTCCTTGAAAATCATTGAAATACCCATACCTTTGTTGGATTTCTTTGAAGAATGCACTTTTGGTTTTGTTTTTGCTGCTGGTATCATTTCTGATGCATATTTTGATACAACGAGCATTGAGATCTCAAGTAATGAGAACGCCACACTTTTGCCCTGTGCGATCTCACCCTCTGCGCCATTCTCTCCATCTTCTTGCTCTTCATGTCTTTCAATTAATTCTAATGAAGCTTTTGAAACTTTCTGAACAATGCTTAATAATGTCTTCTCCGTCTCAGTGTCATCTTTAGTCAATAGTAATCGATATAGTACTACCAGAAGTTCGATTGATAATGCCTTGAAAGGAAAGAAAACAATAACTAAATCGATGTGAATCCGAATAAACAGACTTCGAATAGTTCCCAATGAAATAACAACATTTAAAATAGGAGCAGAGAGCAATAAAACTCTTTTCGTCGGCAAAAAGCCCCATTGAATGACAAAAAGAATTCAACTAAAAATAATCACTTCCAACGGTGTATATATTTCCAACAGTATTTGGCTACCTATCTTCCAAATAAATTGAAATAAAATGTACACCATAATATGTTACTTTCTATTTCAAATATTTCACTTGTTCTTTTATAGCTTGTATCAAGTTGCATAGTCCGCTGAAAGTAGCCCCAAACTAACATGAAATCCAGAGAAAAAGCTTTCTAATGTCTTCCGTGAATTTACTCGTTTAGTTTTGCCTCCTGGCAAGCCTACTGTCTTGTCTTGTCTAAATCATTGTTTTTGTTTTGTTTNCCATCTTCTTGCTATTCATGTCTTTCAATTAATTCTAATGCAGCTTTTGAAACTTTTTGAACGATGCTTAATAATGTCTTCTCCGTCTCAGTGTCATCTTTAGTCAATAGTAATCGATATAGTACTGCGAGAAGTTCGATTGATAATGCCTTGAAAGGAAAGAAAAACTAATTAAAGCGATGTGAATTAATAAACAGACTTCAAATAGTTCCCAATGAAATAACAATATTTAAAATAGGAGCAGAGAACAATAACATTCTTTTCGTCCGAAAAAAGCCCCTTTTAATGACAAAAAGAATTCAACTAAAATAATCACTTCCAACGGTGTATATATTTCCAACAGTATTTGGCTATCTATCTTCCAAATATATTGAAATAAAATGTACAACATAACATATTACTTTCTATTTCTAATATTTCACTTGTTCTTTTATATCTTGTATCAAGTTGCATAGTCCGCTGAAAGTAGCCCCAAACTGACATGAAATCCAGAGAAAAAAGCTCTCCAATGTCTTCCGTGAATTTACTCGTTTAGTTTTGCCTCCTGGCAAGCCTACTGTCTTGTCTTGTCTAAATCATTGTTTTTGTTTTGTTTTGTTTTGTTTTGTTTGTTTGTTTTGTTTTGTTTTGTTTTGTTTTGCTTTGCTTCGTTTTGTCTCGTCTTGTCTAAATCATTGTTTTTGCTTTGATTTGTTTTGTTTGTTTTGTTTTGTTTTGTTTTGTTTTGCTTCGTTTTGTCTCGTCTTGTCTAAATCTTTGTTTTGTTCTGTTTTGCTCAGTTTCGTTCTATGTCTTACCTTGTCCAAAGTCAGTCGTTCCCTCCCAATAGATGTATCCAAAAGGGCTTCAACTGAACTCAAACAATAGCCAGTATCTTCTTCTGAATAGGAAACAAAAGGTGTGCAAAGCGCTTCGATGCAAATTCCTGATAACATGTGATATCTGTTGTTATTAATCTCTTCTGGTTTCATTTGAGAATCCAACATGCTTGATGCATCTGCGCTTGATATTACAGGGATCTCGTCAGCTGCGAACATGAATGATAAACCAGGTTCAACTTTGAATGCTCAATATGCAGAACCTTTCACTACATTGCCATGGGTACTTTTCAGTAAAAGTAGTTTCTCGTGCAACGATTTCCCAACGTTTTAGCCCATTATCAGTATAGACGTTGAATTTTCGCAAAACTTCCAAATAAATCGTGTTGAAAATTAATGTCCTTTACTTTCAAATGAAATTTCTGCTTCGAGAAAACTTTGGCTAACTCATCAAAGTCCCAGGAAAAGCATTTTAATATCATCAATACTTTCAGAGGTGCAGCGTTCTCATTTTTTATCAAAGGGTGTACGATACGAAGTATCTGGAGTTACTCAAAGTCAATTAAAGGCAGCACAAATTCTAAACTGATATAGGAAGTTCAATACAATCAATAAAAGAAAAGCTCAGTTTTTGAAGGTATACAACATGGTAGGTAGCAAGCAAAAGTTTGTAGCTTTTATGGTTTATGATCCAATCGTTAGTGCAAGAGGCAGGACTTCGTTAGTACGAGAGGCAGGACTTGATACAATTACATCATCTTCCAACTAATAGATCGATTTTTTTAATCTAGACCTCTGTAATACGGCGTAATTCTACATTTTGATTTCAAAGATATGCAAGAAATATGTAACATTTGATTCCTAACCGCAAAAGATTTTACCTGCTCCAATTTGAGTCTCTTCGGGTGACTTAAAACCATGACTAGTAAGCCATAACGTGAATGCGTAAGCAATGGGAGGCCAAGAATTACGGTAATGAGGGCGAACTTCTTCAACTGTTTCATGCCTAAAAGGAAGATGAAAATGATTAAAAATATATATACGGTGGAACCTCCATACAGCGGACGTCTCTCTACAACGGACAATAACATTGGTCTCACAGGTGTCCGTTATATGGAGGTTTAACTGTAGTTCAGAAATGATATTTCAAATACACGGTGTTACAAAAACACTGTGCATTGTTTGAATGGCCGCTGCAGAGGCCCTATGATGTCACTTGTCTCACTTCTGAAACTTTTCAATAGGAAAGACTTCAACTTGAAGTTTAAGACCGCGTTTGAGTAAATCAGACAAGTAATTGGAGCCTTAAGGTATTCAAGAAAATCGACATCAGAGATTGCTTGAAAACTAGAGGTTCCTTTATTTACCATCAATGCCAAAAGAAAAAAATATTGTAACAGAACTTTCTAGCGTGGCTTTTTGTATCTATAATCATTTAGCAATGTCCTAAACATACATCAGCAATAAAGTAAGGGATCTGGCATTCTAAACGTCCAAAGGTGCCACACTAGAGCCACTGGCAATGGTATATGTATAATGTATGTATCTATCTATCAAGTAATCTTTTTTCTAATTTAGAATATTTATATACACAGTTACTCGTTATCTCTATTTTTCAAGCTTCTACGTAAGTTTATTGCAAGCATATGGCCACAAATTTCTTTCGTTTATTTTAGAGAGAAACTGTTAACTTGAAATGTTGTTGGCGCCCTTGAACAACTGAACTGAAACAACTGAAAACTAACCTGTAAAATGTTCCTCCTTCACTTGGCAATTGGGAATGATATTGCTTTGGTAACAGCAAATAAGCATAATCCTTTAAAACACCCATCCAATGTTTCGCAAGCAATCTTAAATCCTTTTCAACCAAGTCCAATAACCTTCCACCTGATGAAGCTTCATCCAGTTCATCTCCTTCTGGTTTTGCCACAACGTCTTCATGTTTCTTGGCCATTATATAAATCTACGAAGTTAATGGTTTATAGAAATCGTATTAAAATCGTATCGTACTCAACACACTGAAATGCAGTCAAACTCGCATCAGTCGATGTCGAGTCCCTTCGGACCAAGAGAAATAACCCAACTTATGCGAAGTCTACAGGGTTTCCCAAAAAATGGTGCCCTGTTTGCCTAAAGATTGCAACAAAGCGGCAAAAGATTCTCACCAAATTTTTATATGATGTTACTCTTCAGATGTTCAAATAAAGTTTGCTGCCATCCCCGTAAAAATCCGTTGAAAAATGATGGAGCTATGACCTTCAGAACACCAAATCTTCCTGATGACTAAACCAGCGGTCGGCCATTTTGTCTTACTATTTTGCAGTGATAATTGGCTTCACGTGAGCATAGCTCCATCATTTTTCAACGGATTTTTACGGGGATGGTAGCAAACTTTAATTGAATATCTGAAAAGAAACATCATCGAAAAGTTTGGCGAGAATCTTTTGCCGCTTTGTCGCAATCTTCAGGTAAACAGGGCACAATTTTCTTGGGACACACTGTAAATTAAACCCCTTTTACACTGTACCAGTACCAGTTTGAATCCGCAACAAAAGTGTAACAGATCACCTTCCTATTTACATCGTTCTTGCTAATCCGTAACACATTCGCTCCTTCTGTCTGCAAACAGAATAATTTAGTTCTGGAACAGTGCAAACACTTTTGAACCGTAACAATTTATTAGTGGATCAAAATCCTACTGGTGCAGTGTAAACATGGTGTCAAATGTAAGTTGCATTCCTCCGACAGACAAGTCAAACTGTTTCCGACTTATGCAAAGGCTGAGAGCATAGGTTCCAAATCTTTAAAAAGGTTGGTGTAAAATTTAATGACCTATTTCTTTGAACCGAATGGCTTCAAAGAAACTTCAGCTGTTTTGCTATAATTCTACCGTTGGACTTTTCAGAAATCTTCGATATTTTCAAATTTAGAGTGTTTTTCCTTCTTTTCAAGAATTCGAGAAAAATTTTCAAAAAAACTTAAAACCATCGTATTTTCTAAACTGTTTGACGCAACATGAAATAATTTCGAAGAAAACCATAGTTTATGGATGTCTACAATATGGCCTCAAGCAAAAGTCTGTCACTCTTTTCGTTTATGATTTAGAAATTTTATGACGTCACATTTTCAAATGAGTTGAAATGTAAGATACACTGTAATTTCGAGTTATATTCAAAACTTCTTAAAAGCCCAACGGTAGAATTATAGATAAGTAGCCAAAGTTTCTTTCAAGCCAGTCAACTGGAGGAAATAGGTCACAGAATTTTACACCCACCTTGTTATGCCGATTTAAAGATTTGAAACCTATGCTAAGGCTGGGAGCTTTGGAATCGAGGCTCCAAGAAGAATAGACATTTAAAGTAAATTATTCCTCAGTCAAAGCTTTTCCCATCTTCACTATCAAAGCACAAATAGAATAAAGAACACGCAAACCACACAAAGAGCCTTCTAAATTCAAAGAGATCCAACGTATACCCCATTCCCATTGACACCTTTAGTATACGCTGTAGTATATGCAATTTTAGATTTGAAGAGGCGGTTTGCCCCTTGGACAAAGGGGAGCTGAATCGCACTGCTGAAAGAAATTATCGTCCTGTCAGTGTTCTAAATACTTTTTCAAAAATATACGAAAAAGCTTTAAAACAACAGCTTGTCTCACATCTAGATAAAACACTCTCTAACTTTATCTCGGCTTACAGAAAAGCATACAGTACACAACATGTGTTGATAAATCTAGTAGAAGAATAAAGGGCAAAACTTGAGCCTTACCTTCGCCCATGCTTTAAGTACAGCTAAACTCTCCAACGTATAAGCACTCTCACTGTAAATTTGTTGCCCCCCTGTTTCCTGTGACGTTATTTTCCCAAGAGACGTAGCCAACATTTGTTGAATGCGACGAACATCGTTAATGTCACGTGATATCCCACTGCCAATCCACTGACTACAGACCTGTCAAACAGAGATATAAGTCAAGAAAGCAAACAACTGATACAGTATGTTTTCAAGTATCATCCCTAGGGCAGATAGCTTTCGTTGTCAAACACGGGGCAGATTTTGTAAAAATTATCATCCGCTGCCCTTTGACGGATATGCATTTCAAAGCAATAGACCTTTTACTTGTTGTGAAAGAATCAGAATCGAGCAACATTTTGCTACATTCTGTAGAACTTTCGAATGTGTACAATAGCAATAGAAGCTCTAACGCCACTCGATCGAACGTCGCGTATAATAATGTATAAAAATAAAGCTCGATCCAGGCTCTTTTGTAGAACAGCTAAAAGTTCTATTTGCAATTGCAGACAAAGGAAATTTAACGACAAAGTAAACAAGCCCTGAATGTAAACAAAGCAATCTGCAAAAATACCCTTAAACCAAGGTAGCTAACTCCGTCGTTGTGCAAGCGAAATGGGATTTTAAAAGAAGACACGAATCAATATGGAAAGAAGATGATTTCATTTATTAATCTCATTCACAAGCAGAGAATTTTAAAATTTTTGAAGTACACGAGTATTGAATAGCCTGCTTTTTAGTTTTTGAATGCATTAAATATTAATCCTAAACGTAACAGATGTCACCAAAGGCGATTATCACGTCAATCAAGCATGTGGCAATAACAAGGGTATCATACTTGCTGGCGATGGAGATAGGAAAATAATGCAGTATGTGTTCTATTCATTTATACAGTGTTCTGTTGCTCATGATATAATTGCTAGATCTTGGATGACATAATCGAATATACACTGAGGCATCAAAGATAATGAAATCTGAAAATTCGTTTTACTCTCACCTCGCAAGCCATTGCAGTAATATCTGGAGGAGTTGATGGAGTAAATGCAGGTCTTAATGCTGTTCCAACCTGATATAAATAAAGGAGATATAATGAACCAGTTTCATTTTAAAGAAGAAGAAAAATTCACATGATTATTAGCAAGTAGGGTCATAGTGGCTCAGTGGTAGCACGCTTGACTACCAATCTGAAGGTTGGTGGTTCAAGTCTTCGCCCTGCCGAACGTGCTACGTAGAAAGATGAGAGTCGCCAACTCTCTGTAATTCCAGGCTAAAGGAATCAAGAGGTGTGGTCACATCGAGAGGAAGGACCAGGACGCTGCTTCGATAAGCTTAGCTTCTCAGCGTCCTAGAACTAGGGAAAAAACAAAAAAGCAGAGGACAAATGATAAGAGAACAACTAGCATGAAGGACAACTAAAGGTTACACTTACAGAATGTTTATGACAAAGGCTAGCATTTTTACCCGCATTTTGCACCAAGTACTATGAAAGGAATTCGGAAAATATTGTAAGTGAATAAAGATGTACCTGTGCCTGAAATTGCTCCAAAATCACGTGACCTGGTATGTCTGGATCTTCTGCTTTTGCAAACAATTGAACAACATCCTGCACAGGAAATTTCAATTTAAAGAATATTAGAAATCTAACAAGAAATATGTATGACTACAATTAGAAGCCTTCATAAGTCATCAGCTCAATTCTAAATCATTGGATTGTAGGCGCCAAGATTGAAGCACAAAAAAACATGAGTCACCATCCCTTATTTCATGATCTTTGGTATCGTTGTCATACGTAAGGTTATATATTAATTCTTTTATTTGAAAACCACTGATTTAATTCATTAGCAAAAAGACAGTGTCCACGACGGGCATCAGTCCTTAATTCATCACGTTTTCAAATGGATTCAGTTGCGATTCCATTAAGATTTTGAAATAGCAAGAAGGCCAAGAATTGTGGGGGAATGGCCGTTGACATCATCTTTTCTGCAAGCCCCTTTTCCCTTAAATAAACATTAGGGTTGTTGTAGACTCATAACATAGTTCCTCTAGCTTTCGTTCGTTGTTGTTCTTGTTGTCGCTTCAGAAGAGGGACTCATGTCCAACTTACCAATAAAGCCTTGATGCCTTCAAGTTTGAGTTGATCGTTGTTCGAGGTCCCGGCAATGAATGCCATTCTAACAAGCTCCGATAAATGCATGACCAAAAATTCTCCATCTGAAAGAAATAACAAAATTAATCATCAAATATCCTAGCAAAATTTTGTCGAAGGATGAATCCTGGCAGGAAAATATATTTTACTGCATTAGGTATTTTTCCACTCCTGTCTAATTTGACTAATTTGATTTTAAAGGTAATTTGTCCATGTAAGTAAAACTGCTTGGCGGGGGGCACGCTAACTTCACGTGATATTTTATGTGATGACAGTAGTAGAGAAACTCACTAGGTGGTAACGAATAATCTAAGCAGACTGATGACTTACTTGCGGTTGCACTTTCACAGCAGAAATTTTAGTTTGCACGTGATCAGTTAAATTCTGCCAATCACAGAGCGCTCTTCAAGGCTCTTCGTCAGCATCATGTCAGTATATTTTGACAAGAGTGTATACGCGGCTGTACTTACATGGACCCATTGCCTTTAAGAGATACTTGATGATAAGGAAATGGCATAAATTTATGAAAATTCGTGCATTTTAGTGTTGCTTTTTTGGAGCACATTACCAAATCGCATAGATGATTATCAGATCTATAAATGTTCTCCTACCTTCATCCTGTAACTTAGCTACTTTTGTCTTTGATTAAGCTCTGTAATAGTTTTGGGTTCGGAATTTCGTATGAAATCAAAAGACATAATTTACCAAGCATGAAACATATGGCGTTTCACGAAAGTATTAGTGGTAAAAGACAAGTATATCAAGCTATATCATCATCTCTTCAATGCCGTGATTGAGAAAAATTACGCAAATAGAAAATGTGGAGAAACATAAATTAATCAAATATCAATATTTTCGGAAGAATGTTTGCCATTAATTATGCGTCACACCTGGTAAATTTCTTGAAACACTTTGAATAACGTTTTTGCAGCATTATGCCACAAAAAGCCCATCTGATCGAAATAAAAGCTTTCAGACGCTCAAGAAGCTACAATTAAGAACAATCTGGTTCGTGGCGCAGACTTACGACCACATGGTAACAAGAAACATGAAAACTGATCAAACTTTCATGAATAACACATTTAATAAAA
>REGL01000041.1:168949-209266 GCA_004194395.1 Aurelia aurita complex sp. Pacific
TGCCTTTTGGGGAACTTATATATTGCTCTTTGTGAAATTGTACATTCAGAATTTACAACATTTGCTAAATATCAAATGCTAAATAACTGCGAACATGAAAACAGAGTCTTGCCAGGACCTGCTCTATGGTGACAGCCTTACAGGGTGTGATTTGCTTGCCTTTTGGGGAACTTATATATTGCTCTTTGTGAAATTGTACATCCAGAATTTACAACATTTGCTAAATATCAAATGCTAAATAACTGCGAACATGAAAACAGAGTCTTGCCAGGACCTGCTCTATGGTGACAGCTTTACAGGGTGCGATTTATATGCCTTTTGGGTCACTTTGTGAAATTTTACATTCAGAATTTATAACATCTGATAAATATCAAATACACAATAACTGAGAAAAATGAGAAAAATAGGCTTGCCAGAACCTGTTCCGAAGTGACAGCCTTGGGTAAACAGATCATTCTTGTTCATGTGGGTGGCAGATGATCGTATAATCCAGTTATGTTAAATAAAGAGAGCCATAATGAAATAAAATCGGCCGAAAAATATCACAGTTGAACAAAACTTCTGGAAAAACTGATATCGAGGTTTAGGCTGATCATAGATGAAAAGTATATACATGAGACTTTTAGAGGGGTAATAACGCATTACCCTTAGAAGGGGTAGGTTATCAATTCCCAGTGAGAAGTAGGAAAATTTCATGAAAGAATGAAAGATGTCGGAGATAGGAGACTAATGAAGATAGCCTAGAATAAGTTTAACACGTTTCACTTTCAACGATAAAGTAGAAATTAAAGTGAAGGTGCGCTTTTGGCTACAAGCGCTGGGATCGCAGGAGTACCCAAGCACTAATCGAGTCCGCGACCCCTTATCATGACGCTCAAGAAGTGTTCTTTCAGTGGAATTCGAACGCGATCGAACCCTGTCCGCCTGACTGTTCTGGCGGCTGCAGTCAGCAGATTATTATACGCCTTCAATAACTCCATGAAGAGATCAGATCAGAAATCAGATCCAAAGTATTGCAAATTGGAAAGTCCCTCAGAACAATTAAACTCCGTCTCAATCTAGATTTTATTCATCTACGGAGCTATACAACAAAATCTAGAATCCGTCTCAAATTAGATGTTATGTGAAACTATTCGCGAATGAAAAAATTGTGGTCTTTTGGACGAGTAATTCTGCGTTTTTGCAAATTTCATCTGACACCCAATTTGAGAAAGACTTAAATATATATGTCTATAAGATGTAATACAATCTATTGAGACTGAATGACTTCATGGGATGGCAGAAAGGTTTAAGAGACACGCAGCAAAAATGAAATCTCAACAATTAACTTTAGGGTTATCAGTCAGCTAGATAAAACAAAAACAAGCTAAATAACTTTTGCGAAGTCACTTTCCATCTCCCCAGGACGGAGAATTCCTGCCACAACGTTATTTTGACGGACAATTTACGAGAGATATGAAGAGATATTGGTAGATAAGCCAAAGAAAGGCGTCCTTTTGAAATTGATACAATTCAAGCCAAGAAGAAACACATGCTTAATGCTCCCTTCCCTAGGAGAATAACCTCAAAATCCTGGCCAGAATTCGACAAAGCCAGACAAAAACCACCATGATCTATCGCTTTAAATGACTTTACCACAAAACACATTACAGCTAACATCATCAAATCACAAAGCAAATAGGCATGTATTGATGTTTATCAACGGACTTAGATGAGCTTATGTATAGCAAGTTTTGAGTTGGAAGCCTTTAAAGGTAGCTTACTTTCATCTTGTTAAAGCTGTAAGATATATCCGTCTGGTTTCCCTGAACAAAATGAAAAGCTGAAGTTATTTAGAGAAGATTCTTTTGAGAAAGGAAATCTAGATGATCTTCATAAAGTGAAATGACAAAATTAACCGACTAAAAATGTTGGTAATTGAAATGAACCTGAAATGGTATAACTATAGTTAAGCACACATTAAGCTTCTTTGTGAAATATTTCCGGACTTTCCATTGATTATGCTCGAAAATAGTTATAGTTTCATCTTAAAGAGAAATTTTCACCAAGGGTCCTTTGCAGGCACGCCATAATTTCTAACTGTCTGAAAATCAAATTTGCCCTGAACGGAAACTATAGACGCACAGTGCAGTAGCTGAGCTGACAGAAAAGTTCCTTTACGGACCCTGGGTGACAGTAGCTCTTTAAAAGACCTACATTTCACAGTCAAAAGTGGCGACCTTTTAAATTCAACTCAATTCTCTTCTGACATTATCATCACTTATGTTGCATGTAAGGGTCCTCAGCGACCGCCATGCACTGGGGGCTTTAAATAAATCAAAGCAAAGTATTTACAGCTTTTCTTCCGATCAACATTTCTGCCATATCTCTTGTGGGAGAAATTAAAAGCTAAGGTTTTAGGACGTAAACAGTTGACAATAATATTACGGGGCATTTTCAAACGCAATTTCTAACACATAATTTGGGACATCTTCTGAATCATTGAATATCCTACATTTTTGTGTGCAACGTGAGAGTTACTTTTTATCAATCAAATTCGAAATCAGCATTTGCAAGTAGCACTTCGAAATAACTTGGAAAAGAAAAAAACTCGTGAAAGGTGAATTATTTGGTTGCAGCCACTAGAGTTAAATTTCCGTTCAAGATTAAAATCAAAGACATGTATTTGCAGGCCGACGAGAAAAAATTGGAGACAAAACAATGAAAGTGAATTACTTAGCAGCATGATGAAAAAGTTCAATCTCCTTTTTAAACTTAAAATCAAAGTATTGTGCAACTATTTACCGCCAAATGGCAAGATAAATTTGAAACAAAATCATAGCATGACAAGTGAATTACATGAAATTACTCTGTAGTGGCCTGATGTAATAAATACGAGTTATTTTTTGAAGGGGAAATCAGAGGAGACTGGAATAAGATTACAAGTTCATCAGTAGAGATGGCCGCTAATAAAATGATAAGCTGGTTACCAATAATTTGATCTGTTGTTGAATAAAACTGCATTCAGTGATATTGTTTTACATCTTTATAGACTATATAACCCCACAACAGTCACTCAAAGTAATAAGCAATGATATAATGCGGCTTGGTAAGGCCAAAGGCCAACCAGATAAGGCTCCAATGCTTCAAATTTCACCAAGAATGACGCTAGCACCAGAGTGTCGTCCATTGGAATCTGTATAGTAAGCAACAAACATAGCTCCTTTTCAGCCACCAGAAACAACACAATGTGGGGTGAATGGCCGAGCTTCTCATACTGTTTCCGTTAGGTGACTGAGTTAAGCTTGGTCGCGTGAGGTCGAAATCCGGATGGGTGACCTTCCAGGTGCCTGAACAAGCAACTCACTTCGCAGTCCTTCTGAAGGGACGTTAAACTAAGGGTCCCATGCCTGGATGCTGCATGCATAGTAGGCCTAAATCAGCTTCAAATAGCTAGAATCTTTCCAGCCCACTTTGAATAAAGTAGTGAGGTAATGAAGTAATGAAGTAATGAAGTAATGAAGTAATGAAGTAATGAAGTAATGAATGAATGAATGAATGAATGAATGAATGAACACAAAAGTATAGCAATCAATCCATCCTGATCGACGGAGATCCAAGTCCGTTACAGCTCCACAAAATGTGACATCCACAACATCCACCAATGAACAATATATCTTGAGACAACTTATTGGCAACTTTATGAAAGCTCGTTACCAGCTGTAGCCAGCGTGTAACAGAGCAACCACCATCATTATCAGATGAAGCCTGGTCCAAACCAAAGACTGTCAAGACAATAGTAAAAGGAACTATGTGGTTTACCGCAAAATCGTTAAAACAATTTGTAATGAACCTGTAACAGGGCTTAAACAAGACAGAAGGATATAATGATATTTTTTGGAATTTAGGGTCTATTTACACAGCAAAATCTATTTGGCACAACATGAATAAAAACTTGTACCCGTACCAAAATTCATTCGTGTTGGGCACAACTGTGATGCAGTCCCAACACGGGTAAATCTGGAACGCGTACCACAACTAATGGGACATCTCGAAGAAAATTCGTACTGTGAACATGATGCAGAATCAAGGTACCAAAATAAATCACTGCCACACCATAAAATGGGGCTTTGAGGCAATGGGCTTTAAATTTTGGTTCGAAGTGTTAAGAAAAAATTGTGGCTTACCTTTTCCTTCCTTCTTTCCTGTTGATTTGCCAGCCTCTTCTTTGGATGCCAATAAAACTTGCTTACACATGCTAAGCCAATGGTTGAGATTATCACTTGACAATGATTGCAGTAAACTCACAATGCTTTCTCTGATGTCAGCTCGTAAGCGTGGATCTACTTCAGCATCAAATAATGTAAACAGTACACCTGAAACAAATAAAACTGTTATGAATAAAGGGAAAAGAGAATAACGAACAAGCAGGCAAGGCAAGTTTGGCTCAACTGCTTTTCACATGTATCAAAAGCAGTACCAATAAATAGATCAATTCTCTCGAATATCTGGATCCAAAACTGTATCAAACGATAAACAATAAACCTTAAATAAACAATAAATAATGAAAAGTAAANTTACACATGCTAAGCCAATGGTTGAGATTATCACTTGACAATGATTGCAGTAAACTCACAATGCTTTCTCTGATGTCAGCTCGTAAGCGTGGATCTACTTCAGCATCAAATAATGTAAACAGTACACCTGAAACAAATAAAACTGTTATGAATAAAGGGAAAAGAGAATAACGAACAAGCAGGCAAGGCAAGTTTGGCTCAACTGCTTTTCACATGTATCAAAAGCAGTACCAATAAATAGATCAATTCTCTCGAATATCTGGATCCAAAACTGTATCAAACGATAAACAATAAACCTTAAATAAACAATAAATAATGAAAAGTAAACAGTGATTAGTAAACAAAAATCCTAGACAACAGATCAGAGTTTCCTTTTTCCCAGTCTACATACAACAATATAATCTTCTCTCAAAGATAAGTTATTGTCATATTGCAAATTGCTTATTTCCCCAGATTCTAACTGTTTTTACAGTCGATTCGTTGTGGAAATGATGCAATGCTTCCTCGCCCATACAGAAGAAACAGTCGGAAGAGACAGATGCTGTCTAAAGTCCTTCTCAAATTATTTGTTAAGTGAGATTTGCAAAAACGCAAAATTACCCATCCAAGCCAATTGAATTGTTTTCATTCGTGGAAATTTTCACGTGACATCTACTTTGAGACAGACTTTAAGTTTGTCGGGTAAGATGAAAGTGAACGGGGTAGAATGAAGAGACATATAAAAATACCTTCTAGACTTTCTTCGCCAACAAAGACCTTCTTCCTTATATTTGTCCATCGTTTAACTTCAAGAAGACCATGCTCACAGACATCACGAGCCTCTCTTTGAGCCAACTGACGTAAGCATGCAACACTTGCTCTTCTTAACAACAAATGCTTACTGAACAACGTCTTGCATAGTTGAGGTATGAATGTACTCAAGTTCAGGAAATTCGGTGCGAATATATGCAATTGCTGCAAACAGTAAATAGCTTCGGATTGAACCAAAGCATCCGGATGACTTTGCATTACTGAGCAAGCTGTGATACAAAAAACTCGCAGTCTTTGCATCTTCTTTGATGTGTCTGAAAAAAAATCATAAGAATCATAGATATAATCAGACAAATCAAATGTATCGATTCGTTAGGACCCCTAGCAAACATGTTTCTGAACAAGTCAGGAATTCTCTTGGTTATTTAACGTTCTTCGATTTCCTAAACATATACAACTCTATCAATTCAAAGTAATCAGATTCCAATCACTATTTGCCAACTTGGCACAAATTGCCGGGAACATATATGTTTCAGCAGTAACAAATTCTGGAGAAAATCTTTTATGAGATCATGAAACTTTTCTTAAACCTACAAATGGTCGAAGCAAAGTAGTAAATATACCTTACAACAGGAATATCATACTTTATACAAAGTGCCCAAAGACCAAGTACCCCAGAGAAAACGATGAATTTTCAACAGGATCTTTGGAAATTGCTTTTAATATTCGATTGCACGTGTACAGAGTTCTTTAACATTGTTGTTTCAAAGAATAAATCGTTCTTTGTGTTTTGAATTAAATTTAGGCCCATTCACAGGTAGGTATATTCATTTGGGAAAGTAATTATAAAATCATCATTCGGGAAAGCAATTATAAAATCAACCTTGGAGTTCTGGACCAATTGATGTAATCAACGCTCCCATGCACTTGCCAAGACATTGATGCACCTCCGTCGACGATGGAGGGTTTTTCAAGATGAGTTCAAGCACAACAGACATGGTTGGTTCAACACATTGACGAAACATTGGTCCACCAGAGTCAGCAATTAATGTCAACGCATGCAGTGCCCAAATCTAACAAAAACATATCGATCATTAAAAGCAAATAATTTGATAATATGAAAACAAGCAAGGAATGAGCAAATCAACCCTCTTTGGTGCGAAATCTATGGTAATGAGATGATATTTTAAAGAACCTGGATCGAGCGACATGTTTATACCTTTTCGTACGAGAGTTTCGACTTAGTGGCGTTTGAGCTTCTATCACTATTATGAGCATTCGAAAATTCTTCAAAATTTACAATGCATCGTTCGATTCAGATTCTCATTCCATGCTGAAAATTTCCCGTGGATTCGGTCAAATTTCAAAATCAATGTGATGTCTTGCAAAAATCAGTTCTGCAGGAAACTGCGCTGCTAAAAATAACTGTGATCCACTAAAATGCAAACTAGCCGTAGCCGCACCTATATCGAGTGGCCACTATAAATAGGCTAAAGAAAATACAAGCGTACCCATTGTTTCTTTAGCTACACAATGAAATGGCACGTATCAAAGCTATCAGATACAATAGGGTATATCTTTAACTTGGCCTAGGCCACCTTTAAACCATGTCGATTGCCTTTAAAAATCATCAGTACCGTTCGTTTTATAATAATGATAATGACAACAGAATTATTTCTTTTGGTTCATTATTTGTCCTACTTTGTAAATTAATGAAGCTACTTGTTTCTGCTTGCTCTGTATCTATCCCTTCTCCTTCTTTCTTTATCTCTTCATCCTTGATAATAATAACAATAACCCAACTACCCTCTCCCCAACTACCTCCTCCCCTACCTCCTTCATATAAATTATACGAGACATCATTCTGAATGGTGAATGTGAATATGCTAATCATTATCAACATAACAATATCAAAAACATAAAAGCAAGGGAACAACAAACCTGGACAATCAATGAGCTTTCATCTTTCGCCAATGCAAAAAGAATCCCAACACTGTTATTTAAATGTTGCCCTGAGCCCATGCCTCCAACATACCGATGCAAGCATCCCAATGCCAAAGAATGCCCTGATCGGGAAATACCATCTCTAGCTGCCTTTGCCTTTTCAAAACTCAATAATGCCATTTGTGCCACGAAATTTGGGTCATTTACAACTTGTGCCATTCTACCCAATGCTTCTCCTCCGGCGCATCGTAGAGTTGGCTCCGCGTTCATCAATGCTTCTTGAACCAATGTGTTTGCAGAATTACGAAGACTCTCATCGCCAAACGTTGCTTTCACTTCTGCTAGATTCTGGGGAGGTAAAGAGGCAGACTCAAAAATACCAAAATGAGTAATAAAAAATGTAAATTAATATTACAAAAGTATATCTGTTGCGAGCTTCATACCTGGTTTAATGCAAATGGAAATGAAGGATTTTCGTACAGTCTGATATGCCTATTCATCCATTACGCACTACATCTTAAGTAGCTTTTAAAGGTTCCTAGCTATATTACTGCTAATTTAAATCAACTATGCATGCCACATCCAGGCGTGGGACTCCTAGTTTGACGAAACTATCTTTCAAGTGCTCATAAGATTATTAGCAAATCGCAAAAAATCCTCCGGCCTTTTGGCCATCAGCAAGAATTTCCATCAATCGAGTGCTACACGTAACAATAAATTTTAAGAAACTCAGCTCCCAGATCGCCAAAAATCAAGAAACTCCGCCATTGGGAAAATATGACGAAAGCAATCCCTATTTTCATTTGTTCCAGTATCATATTACACTGAAGGCACTCAAAAATCTTCGTTTTAAAATGTTCACGAGGGCACGGGAAGGAAACATGAAGATTGATAGGACCTTTAAGAAACTCGTAAGAAACTCTGACAACTCAAATATGATAGTTTCTTATAAAAAATACGAGTAGCTACAGTGTCAAAATCATTAAGCATATGAAACCTTTCTATCATAAAGAAACTGCCTTGAGGGATGTTTAACTTCCGTTCATTATGTACATAAAACCAATGCTGCCATTGTCTATGAAGCTCTTGCTAAGAAATGGGTGCGCCGTAATTGAATGCCATGATAAAGTCTTGGTCAATACACAGAAACAAGGAAGTCAATCACTTAATTATAATTGTAAACTAGCAGATATGTAAATTATTTGGGACTTTCATTTTCAAAATAGACAATTTAGGTAAAATGAAGTATGACTTGTGGTCTTATAATTTTTGATAATATCAGAGTTACAAAGAAATCAAATCAGAACCACAAACCAATGAATATATATGAGACAATGTGCAAAGGGAAAAGTAAGAGATAATAAAATTCATAATGAAACAATAATATAAGACGGTTGTTGGTGACACCGAAGATTTTATCAACCAGACCACATCCCTAGAACGAACCCCAAATCCTCTAAAGTTATACCTCCCAACCGAGTGTTAAGAGGGGTCAGAAACTTGCGCTATAAAATTTGTTTATCACAGTAATTCTAATCACCTTGAACTTCTTAACTTCTATCTTTAGACATTGTTATGTTATTCCTATTGGCACTAGATTGGTACAAAACTCAAGAGACTGATTCTGTCCGCATTAGAACACTTAAAGCGGTTTCATCAGGCCTACAGAGACATTCAGATACATCGATTGTACAAAAATTTCTGATAGAAGAACCACTGCTAACCACGGCGCCTTGCATGCTGTTATTGTCCCATAATGCACTGCGAAGGGACTTTGATATCATCTGAAAATCTGCGAAGCAAGGCCAGAGTTTTTAGATTCCATAACAAATGAAAAGTTAAGTTATAATGAACACATAGAAGAAAATGCGTCGTCCAAGATGCCCAGAGGAAAGCAGAGTCGTAGATTCTTCGTATCATGTTTTGAACCTGATAGGAAAGCCGTAAACATTTACCACCACTATTACTCAGCTTATGTTCGTGTTGTTTTTCTCCCTCGCAGCGCTCAAAGCGTAATGGATAGCAGAGGGTCTTAAATTACATCAATAACTCCTAAAAGTTGGCGAGAGGGTTCTTTTTTTATCACAAATAAAAACAACTAACGACAACGAAATATAAATATTCTGTGGCTGCCATAGCTGGAAAGGGCATGATGTCATCGAGTTCCAACTACGGCAGCCATTTACATCAATGGAATACATTGAATTTAAGAAAAGAACAACACAGGCGTCTCAGAAAGAAGAACTCCCTCCACCTTACAGCAGTTGATTGACTCTCAAACAGGCACAAATAGATGAAACACCTAAAGATACCACGAGTGTCCTTTGATAGATTATGTCTTCTAGTTTTGAAGAAACTAGGGGGGGGGGTATTTCCAACTTCTCACAAATATGATGCTGGTCTGCCTCCAGGAAATGGAGGTGTCAGCGGGCTCCGTTGCTCGAAAACTATTAACTTTGTAAATCTCTGCATAGTTTAAACCTACTGAGGAAGCCGAGTTGCTATGGACGACCACCAAAATCATGATGGCTCGCAAAAGTGTATTTGCATTTGAAAATTGAATTTGCATTGTAATTAACAATATTTATTTTATAGATTGATATTTAAATAGTTTTAAAATGACAGTGAATTTCTTGATTCACAGCTGTAACAACTACCCATTGAAACAAATCATTTAGCACTCGAAAAAGATCACAAATAACGAAGTGAGACTTCTAAAACATCACACTTGACGTCATTTAGGGGCAATGGATTCAACCAAGTCAGGTCAATTCAATTCAATTTAAAGAGATAGCAAAGAACGGGTCACCTGGTTTTAAATATTCTAAAGTTGAAACCAGGAGAAATATCATTATGTTGAAGCATACAAGGGCCGTCATCATTTGATTTTTTAAGTTTTTGGTGAGAATTGACCGCTAAATCGAGACCCCCTCTTTCCCCAACTACTAATGACCATGCCCTAAATCTTAGCAGAAAGCAAGGTCTAGAACATTTAGGTCTAGGCTACCGGGAGCCGGCAAAATCTGGCTAGGTCATCTCAATATGTAAGGTGTAACCTTCAAAAACTTCAGTATTATGATAAACAAAATCGCTAGCAGCCCAACACCTAACCCCGTCCCCCAAAACCGAAGAAATACCGAGGAAAAAGATAAAAATCGACTGTCAGCAACCCCAACTGAGTTATGCAGCATGATGGATTGCTATGTTAGTTAACGGCCCAGGCTCGATGAGCTATGCTTCTCCTGGGTCGTATAGAATACACATTTTTAATACTAATGCTGCCTTTGTTGAGATGCGTTTCACATTATTCGAATAGAAGATTAACATAATTAGCTGAGCGCCCGTAGCTAGTCTGCGCGCTGCCTTTGATCACTGGGGAGGAGAGGAAAGAAAGTGCTAGCCGTAGCAAGCTTTATCTCTTTATTTCGTAGACCCTTTACTCTTTAGGATAATGGGTCCACTCGTCTTCGATTAATATAAAAAGATACCTTTAAAGCAGCAAGAAATCCAGTGAAGATGTTAACTTGTATTGCTTGCTGTCGTGGGCCTTTATTCTTACTGATACATTCATTAAAATGATCCATTAATTGACCACGATGCTTGTTGACTATAAATGGAAATAACTGGCCAAACAATTCAATCGATGCATCGATCACACTAACACCAAGAGGCAACGGTCCTGGAACATCTTCATCCTGAAAGTATCAGAAAAAGAAAATCAAGAGAACATGATATTTTTGTGATAAAAACAACTTTGGAATCATGAGTATCAGGAGAGTTAGGAGAGTGTAGCATTCTTGTGAGAAAAAGTTAACAACTCCGTGCAAAATAACAAAAATAATATTATACCCGGGACAATATGAATACGTTGGTTAAGAAATACGTTTAATAGTTTGTTAAAACATTCTTCATTTTTCGGTTTTTATCAGAAGCTCTTTTCATTAAATAGTGCCTGATGGCAAAGCTTCCAGTCTGTTTTATTACGGTTTAGCTTTACCAACGTTGGAAGTCAAATTCAGGTTACAACACGAGCTTATCTGCTCGTGAAGTAAGATTNGATGAGCTATGCTTCTCCTGGGCCGTATAGAATACACATTTTTAATACTAATGCTGCCTTTGTTGAGATGCGTTTCACATTATTCGAATAGAAGATTAACATAATTAGCTGAGCGCCCGTAGCTAGTCTGCGCGCTGCCTTTGATCACTGGGGAGGAGAGGAAAGAAAGTGCTAGCCGTAGCAAGCTTTATCTCTTTATTTCGTAGACCCTTTACTCTTTAGGATAATGGGTCCACTCGTCTTCGATTAATATAAAAAGATACCTTTAAAGCAGCAAGGAATCCAGTGAAGATGTTAACTTGTATTGCTTGCTGTCGTGGGCCTTTATTCTTAATGATACATTCATTAAAATGATCCATTAATTGACCACGATGCTTGTTGACTATAAATGGAAATAACTGGCCAAACAATTCAATCGATGCATCGATCACACTAACACCAAGAGGCAACGGTCCTGGAACATCTTCATCCTGAAAGTATCAGAAAAAGAAAATCAAGAGAACGTGATATTTTTGTGATAAAAACAACTTTGGAATCATGAGTATCAGGAGAGTTAGGAGAGTGTAGCATTCTTGTGAGAAAAAGTTAACAACTCCGTGCAAAATAACAAAAATAATATTATACCCGGGACAATATGAATACGTTGGTTAAGAAATACGTTTAATAGTTTGTTAAAACATTCTTCATTTTTCGGTTTTTATCAGAAGCTCTTTTCATTAAATAGTGCCTGATGGCAAAGCTTCCAGTCTGTTTTATTACGGTTTAGCTTTACCAACGTTGGAAGTCAAATTCAGGTTACAACACGAGCTTATCTGCTCGTGAAGTAAGATTCCTACTTCTCTTTACTCGTTCACGTTCCTAACTCTCGTTATCCTTCGATATCCTTCAGGTTAGGCCAAACTAACCTGAAACGCCAGCGCCATTTTCTGCAGGAGGCAAGACTTATGTCAAAGTGGTTCATTATGATAGAGATAAGCCTCGTTCGCATTGAATTGCAATGTCACTTTGTACTTTTATTGATTCAAAATTCGCAAAGTAAAGACAAGAAATGCTACAAAAAATGCGACACACTGTTCACAACAGTAAATACTTCATATCATCATCAATCGTACCAACTCCGAATTTATAAAACAGATTATCCATTCATATCCACATCTTTTAACAAATTAACATTCCAATTCATTAATACCGAGAAGAAAGATTTGAAGAACGCATGACTTACCTTTTCAAGCCTGGCGTAAATACAAGACTGATCGTGCTCAAGAGCTCCCGATCCCGATGCACTGTTTGTCTGAAGCTGAAAAAGGAGACTTCATGAGAAAACAACAAATGAAACAATTGAGCAATTTGATGAAATATCCTTCCAATTAAAATAGGCCTATAAACAACTATAATGCTTGCCAAAAGTCCTTAGAACATTTAGGCCATTTATTGATAAAGACATACTTTCCCGCATTCTTATCCACGGCGATTAGTTGAAGCACACCCCCCTCCCCCTCCATAAGAGTCACAAATTGCCCTATAATCCTCAGAGGGGTGAGGGGGGGGTCGCAAACCAGGGGAGAACCTGCTAAGGTGTTCCATGACTTTTGATAGGCATTGTAGCAGTTTAAAGATGAAAGTCAAGGTTTCAGATATATCTTATATATCTCAAAGTTTATCTCAAGTCTGTGTCAAATTAGATGTCACCTGCAAATGCCCGCGAATAACAACAATAAAAGTGCTTTGCAAAGGAATTTTGCGTTATCGCCAATCTCAGGTGACATCTACTTTGAAATGGACTTTAGATAAACTTTAATACCTGCTCTTCGACTTTTCGATGGTCAGTATCTTGTAACCAGGCTCCTAGAAGGATACTATCGTCTTTATGACACATCGATTGTAACAAGGATGTTGTAGTTGCTCCTTTGTGATCAGCAAGGGTGAATTCAGCAACGATTTCTCTTAGCAAAGCACCAAATGAACCTATCACAAAATCAATATAAGTTATCACTTAAACTGAACAATTTTGATTATTGTTTTGTGTTAATTAAACAATGTTTTAGTCATGATCCTAGAGTTTGGTTCGCGCCTTTAACAATAATGGGCACAATTTTGTTCATTTGACTTACTGGGGGAAGGCTAGGCGTTGAAATAAAGGGAAAAAATATTTCACTGCTGTTTCAAAAGGTCCTAACAGTCAATAAAAATCAGGGGAAATATTGTCTCGAAGATTCCTGCATCAAGACAAGCTTCGAGACAAGGATTACGACAATAAACATTTCCTTTTCCTTTCAGTTCATATTAGTATCTTGACTCAAATCGCGTTATTTTAAAAGTACAAATTAACATTTATTGGCCCGTAGGCCTTGACATAACCGGAACCTTTCAGTAACCATTATCAACCACAATACTCCAAGCGTTCATCTATTGAAAATTGTTTCTATCGTGAACAATAATAATTGTTCATTAAATTCAAAATTAAAAACTGCAAGTTTTACAACCAAGGACACTTTTTACCTCAATTCTAGAAATAAGAAAGGGATCCATTTTTGCCCTGCTCTGACGAAATTTGACCCCATTCTACCTATGTCCTACCAAATGAATTGCCGATGACTGCTAGCTAATTCACTGCTACAGCATAACAGTGATTCACTACAGCAGTGAAGATTGATTCATTGCTGCACATTTGGGAAACATTACACGTAGATCTGCAAAGGTCGTTCATGGATAAAGTCCCAAAATAGATCCACATGTCATGCAGGCTTCTATACTGAAGTGTGTCTGGTTTGCGCTCTATACTGTGGGCTACCATACTTCCCTTTGCCATTCATTCTAATAAACACTTTATTTCCCACAAACCATTATTATCAAAGGCAACTAAATTGAGCTTTTATGATGTAATGCTTGGCTGTAAAAGAAACATCATAAACTACCTCAGGTAAAAAAAAAATTTTCACTGAGTGAACTTTTTTCTGTTGAAATGCAGTTGGGGTCAATCCTCCTCCTCGCAGTAATCTTTTTTATAAATATTTTGCGCGACGTTTGTTGCTTCGCACAAATTTGTCGCCTGGTTGAAACCCAGCTGTAGTTTTAAATTGATTCAATTTGTGATAAAAAACCAACTCTGCATATGCTGCACCTAATGATAAGCTCCCTAGAAATATTTCGCTTCCTGCAACTTCACTGGTGGTTGGCGTGAAAACAAATGAATTTCCTACTCTAAAAAATGAACATTCACTGAAAATGAAAAATACTTGAAAGAACCGAGATACAAATGCGACTATGATATACCGAATTATACCTACAGTGCTGATGTAAAGAAAATCTTCATTGTTATTTCCTAGGATATGCTAGTTTAGGGGGGACAGAGTTCTGCACGTATCGCTGGTAAGCATAGGTTCCAAATCTTTAAATCGGCGTAAAAAGGAGTGTGTAAAATTCTATGACCTATTTCTTCTGATTGAATGGCTTGAAAGAAACTTTAGCTACTTACCTATAATTCTACCGTTTGACTTTTCAGAATTTTGAATATTTTTTTAAATTACAGCGTATTTCATATTTCAGCTCATTCAAGAATATGACGTCATCAAATTTCTAAATCATAAACCACAAAAGTGACAGACTTTTGCTTGATACCATCTTGTACAAATCCATAAATTAAGCTTTTCTTGGAGATCATTTCAAGTTGCATCAAACAGTTTAGAAATTAAGATGGTTTTAAGTTAAGAAAAACACTCCAGTCCTGAAAATATTAAAAATTTCAGAAAAATCTAATGGCAGATTTATAGCAAAATAGCAAAAGTTTCTTTGAAGCTCTTCAGTTCAAAAAAATAGGTCACTGAATTTTACACCAATCTTTTTATATAGCTGGAACCTATGCTTCCCTAGGAGAGAGTTGATTTCAAACCAAGGCATGTTGTTTAACAAATATGAAATAAAATAGGATTTCTATACCTTCAAATGATTTTGGAGTGAGCAATGATAAAGTCTTGTAAAGTCGTAATTTGAACATAGCAATGATTGGTTTAAGGTGGCTGCCATGAATCTTCAGAACGGCATGAAGACTGAAAGGAAACAGAATCAACATTGAGAAACATTGAACAAGAAAGGATTGATAAATTGATAAGCTTGAAGGCAGAAACACCGCCATACGACAAAAACCACAGCAAATGATTGAATTTATTTAATACCAATATTTCGTCCTACCATGCAGNACAAATATGAAATAAAATAGGATTTCTATACCTTCAAATGATTTTGGAGTGAGCAATGATAAAGTCTTGTAAAGTCGTAATTTGAACATAGCAATGATTGGTTTAAGGTGGCTGCCATGAATCTTCAGAACGGCATGAAGACTGAAAGGAAACAGAATCAACATTGAGAAACATTGAACAAGAAAGGATTGATAAATTGATAAGCTTGAAGGCAGAAACACCGCAATACGACAAAAACAACAGCAAATGATTGAATTTATTTAATACCAATATTTCGTCCTACCATGCAGGACTTCTTCAGGGATGTAATGAAGAAATCTTCTTCTTCTTCATTACAGCCCTGAAGAAACGAAATATTGGCATTAAATAAATTCAACTAATTGCTGTTGTTTTAGTCGTATTGCGGTGTTTCTGCCTTTAAATTTATTTCATTCTTTCGTCACCACAAGCATCTTCGGATCCGACAATCGACGCTGGTATCGTGGCCTTTCCTTTTTCAAATTATTGATAAATTGGTCGTGTAATTTTATTGACCATATATTTTTGAGATATTAGACACTAACCAAAGCTTCAACAGACTCAACATCTAAATCACTAAACTAAATTCTCGTTCCCAGCTCTTTCAGTGAGTGACCAACTAAAATTAATGCCTTGACTCTGACATTGTTTGCGTTAACCTGCAATTTCATAAACAAAGACCATCCATCAGAAGTACGAGTTCTAAGTCTACTGAATGTGATTTTGAATCTCTCATCATCAAACTGTTTCCGAGACAAGAGCAAGCAATCTTCCCTGGAGTCCTAACTATCTAGTGGAGCTCTAACTATCTAAAGCGGCATATTTCACCATATGCAACTAAATTTCCAAAAAAAGAGAATCGGTAACCAGTCCACCCACAAAAATTATGCCTGTGAACAAGTGGTTGGGACAACTGTACCTGCAATCAGATCATTTTGACTTTGATAAAAGTGGCGTGACTACACCGTACAAAACATTGGTGCTCGCATGTGAAATATCCTTCCTCCTTCCTTAAAGTCAATCTCAAAACAAAAACATTTCAGTAAAAAACTAAGAGAAAACATCGATTCTAGTACCAATATAAACTACATAAAATTTACATGATCAAGACTTACAAACCAATAACGCTTCTTACCAACAAAATATATCTCACTGTTGAATTCCTAGCTTTGTACTATGACGTAATTTTTTCTCTTTTCGTATAACAAAATCTATTACTTACAACTTACGAAAACAAGTATTATGTGAGCTTCCTCAGAGGTCTCACACGATAAAATATGGGATAAACTCCCTAAGATTTAGGGGAGCTATGCTGTGGAATACCCCAAACGATGATGCAAAGAATGTAGCGTCTGTTGCAGCTTTCAAAAAGGAAATCAAAACTTGGGATGGAACCAGTTGCTTTTGTACAATTTGTAAATAGACACTGAATTCCTTTGATTGTAAATTAGCATGTATTACTTTAGGTTTATTGTAAATAGTTGGTGTAAATTAGCTTTATTCTTTTAAAACTATGTAAATACCAACTTTGAGTGAGTGTGTGAGATGAAATGAAATGAAATGAAATGAAATGAAATGAAATGAAATGAAATATACCCCTTTGAACTTTAATTTAAGACCTAGGCTAGATAGGCACCGCTTCTCTTGGGTCGTGTAGAATACATATATTTTTATCTTACATTGTACTAGGCTGTTGTATTCTGCATATAAAATTGGATTGAATTGAGTACAGCAAGGATGCTAGCAACTTATGAGTAATGATTTTTTGTGGCTATGGGCGGCGCTCGTGCACTCACGCATATTTACGAGGGATGCTTGTAACGTTCTGTTTAAATCAAAATATCAAATTCAGATAAATATGTTGACGAAAGCACAGACATGAGCCTGTGATACAATTACGTTAGCCAATAATCAGAGATACTCAGAGGAACTTTACAGACGGTCGTTCAAACCTTAAGACTGTTCAGATATTTTAAATAAATTTACAGACATCCTTTACTCAATATCACGAAACTTAATAACTTCCAAAAAAGATAAAAATGTTTCATTGAAACCGAAACAAAAATTATTAATTCAAGTTTGATCAAACTGAAATCAGTGTACATAAAGCAATCTCAGGAGTATATAATTTTGAAAAGAATTTTCAATAAAAACATGTCACATTAAAACATTTTATGTTCCTAAAACCAACCATATTTGACAATGATTATCTCTCTTAAGCGAGAGCTTTCCATCAAGACTTAACCGTAATGTACGCTGAACAAAGACAGAGTACAGCAATTTAAGAGTTAAGCTTCTTAAATACAACAGATCTAGTAATCAGTTCTTTTGCTGGTCTTTATTTTATAAAATCGTCGACAGCCGATTAAGCATATTTGTTGTGGATTTTCTTATTTTTTGTCTCGGAATACTGAAGGATATTTCAAATGAGATTGCTGTTTGTGTCATTTAAAGCCTAAGACACTATTTTTTGGTAAATCTAATTTAGAATTCAGATCCTGAATCAAATAAAACAAGCACTACTTATTTTTTGTGTTTAATTTGAAGGCTGCAATTTCTACTTGAAAGTTAACTTTAGCCTACATCTCTACTGGCATAGACTTTAGCTCTCTCTCTGGTGAAATAAAAATCGTAACATGGTACGTGTTTCACAACGCGTGAACAGAAACTCAATCGGGCCCTAACTTTAATCTATTTTAATTGATGCTCGCAGCTCAGACATTGATGACTTACTGGGTGTCCCAAAAAATGCCCCCTACGTTTGACTAGCCTCGGGTACATAATGAATAGAACTAACAATATTCATTTTCAGATTTCTAGTCTATAGATTCTTTAGCTATTCTACAAAAGAGAAGAGTCTGGAACGAGCGATATCTTCAAAACATTTTTATACGAAAGGTTCGATTGAATGGCGCAAGAGCCTCCGTCACTGTTGTTCACATTCCAAAATTCTACAAAATACATCAAATATCGTTCGATTTTCGATTCGGATTCTTTTGTAAACAAGCTGAAAGGTCGATTGGTAGTTTGATATGAACTTTGTCATGCGCATTTCCTAACTAATTAGCTCCAAAATAAAAGTAAATAATCTCTTCAATAAAATTGAGAAACCTCTAACGTTTGTTTCATAAAAAGAAAGGTCTGAAATGTATCTGTCCAAAGCAAACGTAACGAGAATTTTTAAAACGTGGTCCTTAGTTAGCTGTTAGCTCATGTTGCTCTGAAGATGCTCTAATGGGCGAAACGAGTGAGCACGGATAGAAAAAAGAAAAGGCGCTAAAGACCAAATTGATGCCTGTGTTCTTTGAGTAGTAAAGGCCCTCTTCAACGCTACACTTTATACTAGAATAAAGCAAACATCTTTGAGATATCTGTTAGATCAATTCCTACAATTTTTAAGCGGTGCAACTTTTTACCTCACCCGAGAATTCTAATTTCTTTTACCTGCATACAGTGTTCATTCACAGCTTTAGAAATTTGTGCCATTCCTAGTCACAAACAGATGAGGTCATGTCCATTTCTGCTATGAATGGAGCAGAATATTGAATTTTATAGTATTAAGCTTTCACTGTGATGTGAAAACATTTAGAAATTCTGCATTAAAAGTAGAATTGAAAAATACCTACGTTGGAATCATGGAAATTGCTGTTTCATTCCTAGTCACAAACAGATGAAGTCATGTCTATTTCTGCTATGAACAGCCCAGCATCTTGCATTTTATTTTAGTATCAAGCTTTCATTATGTTTTAAAAATTTAGAAGTTCTGCATTAAAAGTAGAATTGAAAAATACCTACGTTGGAATCATGGAAATTGCTGTTTCATTCCTAGTCACAAACAGATGAAGTCATGTCTAACTCTGCTATGAACAGCCCAGCATCTTGCATTTTATTTTAGTATCAAGCTTTAATTATGTTATAAAAATTTAGAAATTCTGCATTAAAAGTAGAATTGAAAAATACCTACGTTGGAATCATGGAAATTGCTGTTTCATTCCTAGTCACAAACAGATGAAGTCATGTCTAACTCTGCTATGAACAGCCCAGCACCTTGCATTTTATTNATTGTAAATTAGCATGTATTACTTTAGGTTTATTGTAAATAGTTGGTGTAAATTAGCTTTATTCTTTTAAAACTATGTAAATACCAACTTTAAATAAATATATGAAATGAAATGAAATGAAATGAAATGAAATGAAATGAAATGAAATGAAATGAAATGAAATGAAATGAACCCCTTTGAACTTTAATTTAAGACCTAGGCTAGATGAGCTCCGCTTCTCTTGGGTCGTGTAGAATACATATATTTTTATCTTACATTGTACTAGGCTGTTGTATTCTGCGAACAAAATTGAATTGAATTGAGTACAGCAAGGATGCTTGCAACTTATGAGTAATGATTTTTTGTGCCTACTGGCAGCGCTCGTGCGCTCACGCATATTTACGAGGCATGCTTGTAACGTTCTGTTTAACTCAAAATATTAAATTCAGATAAATATGTTGACGAAAGCACAGACATGAGCCTATGATGCAATTACGTTAGCCAATAATCAGAGATACTCAGAGAAACTTTACAGACGGTCATTCAAACCTTAAGACTGTTCAGATATTTGAAATAAATTTACAGACATCCTTTACTCAATATCACGAAACCTAATAACTTCCAAAAAAAGATAAAAAGTTTCATTGAAACCGAAACAAAAATTTTTAATTCAAGTTTGATCAAACTGAAATCAGTGTACATAAAGCAATCTCAGGAGTATATAATTTTGAAAAGAATTTTCAATAAAAACATGTCACATTAAAACATTTTATGTTCCTAAAACCAACTATATTTGACAATGATTATCTCTCTTAAGCGAGAGCTTTCCATCAAGACTTAACCGTAATGTACGCTGGACAAAGACAGAGTACAGCAATTCAAGAGTTAAGCTTCTTAAATACAACAGATCTAGTAATCAGTTCTTTTGCTGGTCTTTATTTTATAAAATCGTCGACAGCCGATTAAGTATATTTGTTGTGGATTTTCTTGTTTTTTGTCTCGGAAAACTGAAGGATATTTCAAATGAGATTGCTGTTTGTGTCATTTAAAGCCTAAGACACCATTTTTTGGTAAATCTAATTTAGAATACAGATCCTGAATCAAATCAAATAAGAACTACTTATTTTTTGTGTTTAATTTGAAAGCTGCAATTTCTACTTAAAATTTAACTTTAGCCTACATCTCTGCTGGCATAAACTTTAGCTCTCTCTCTCTGGAGAAATAAAACTCGTAACAAAGTATGTGTTTCACAACGCGTGAACAGAAACTCAAATGGGCCCTAACATTTAATTTCATTAATGCTCGCAGCTCAGACATTGATGACTTACTGGGTGTCCCAAAAAATGCCCCCTGCGTTTGACTAGCCTCGTTTGACTAGCCTCGGGTACATAATGAATAGAACAATATTCATTTTCAGACTTCTATTCTATAGATTCTTTAGCTATTCTACAAAAAAGAAGAGTCTGGAACGAGCGATATCTTCAAAACATTTTTGTACGAAAGGCTCGATTAAATGGCGCAAGAGCCTCTGTCACTGTTGTTTAGATTCCAAAATTCTACAAAATGAATCAAATATCGTTCGATTTTCGATTCAGATTCTTTTGTAAAAATAGCTGAAAGGTCTATTGGCAATTTGATATGAACTTTATCTTGCACACTTCCTGACGAACTACCTCCAAAATATAAGTAAATAATCTCTTTCAAAAATTGAGGAACCTCTAACGTTTGTTTCATAAGAGCATACAAGGAATGTTTAGAGAAAAACGCTCTTGAAATGTATCTGTCCAAAGCAAACGTAATAAGAACTTTTAAAACATGGTCCTTGGATAGCTGTTAGCTCATGTTGCTCTGAAGATGGCCCAGTGGGTGTAACAAATGAGCATGGATAGAAAAAAGAAAAGGTGCAAAAGACCAAATTGATGCCTGTTTTCTTTGAGTAGTAAGGCCCTCTTCAAAGCTACACTTTATACCAGAATAAAGCAAACATCTTTGAGATCTCTGTTAGATCAATTCCTACAATTTTTAAGCGGTGCAACTTTTTACTGCACCCGAGAATTCAATCTTTTTTACCTACAGCGTTCATTCACAGCTTTAGAAATGTGTGCCATTACTAGTCACAAACAGATGAGGTCATGCCTATTTCTGCTATGAACAGCACAGAATATTGCAATTTCTTGTAGTATTAAGCTTTCACTGTGATGTGAAAAAATTTAGAAATTCTGCATTAAAAGTAGAATTTAAAAATACCTACGTTGGGATCATGGAAATTGCTGTTTCAACGCAAAATAAAATCTTCTTTGTAACTTCAGTTGTCATCAAAATCTGGCAATGTTTGATAAATGAACCAATTGCTAAAAAATGATAAAATTTGCATGTAAAGATAAAATCAACTTATGACAAAATTTAGTCCACCCTTGGGCCCCTTAAAAGGGTCTTTTGCAGGCATGCTCCAGTTTCAGACTGTCTGAATATCAAACATTGCCCAAGCCGAAACCATGGATCCACACTGCAGGAATTGAACTTATAGAATAGTTTTACTTTGGTTGAACTGCTCTATCATTTTCAACTACTGCTCTCTGGATCTATAGTATCCGTTTAGGCCAAATTTGATTTTCAAATAGTCGCGTGCCCGCAATGGACCCTGAGCGACAATTGTTTCTTTCAGACTCCAGAAAGTATCCAGACTTTTTTCGGACGTAAAAGCGTTTCATGGAACCTTCCTCATTTTTTAATAGAAACTGGGTTTGTTTACGATTTTGCATAAAATATTCCTTTGCTTTTGAAAAAACCTTCCTCGCGGTTATTACCAATAGAAAGGCTATAGGAACAAAGCTTGAACTAAAGACAGAAAACGGAAAACAAGAAAGGTCAAACACAACAAAGGAACAGGAACAAAATTGCCTCTAAGGGAAGGAAATAAAGGTTTTGTGGTAAAGCCTAAAGCCTTATAAAGTTGTAAGTCAAGGAAGAAAGAAGCCAGCCCTGGACCTCGAAAAACAAGGAATAAACACTGGGGAAACTTCCAAAAAACTCATCAAGAAAATCCTTTCAGTGAGGAAGAGATGTTCAGGCTCCTATGAGATTGTTCACGTAAAAGTCACATGACCTTATAATCTACGTGATGTGAGCCTTTAGTGGATTACAACAGAGCCCCGTTCCCCCACAGTTCTCAGCATACTACGATGTTATTGTCTCGTCTCTCCCTATGCTTTTTAAACAGTCTTCTAAAGTAGCATAGCGAAGAACTGCGTATCATACAAACAAAGTGTCTGGCCTGGCGTTTAACTTCATATATCTTCTCATTGCTGACACATGAAGGACGAGGCAAACTGCTGGTTCAGTAATGTCAAAAATATGAAAAATACAAAGTTTGCTTTGGAATACGTAGCCAAATTAATTTAAAATTCGAATATCGCTTTTTTAGAAGAGATAGAAAGAAGAACACAGCGCGCAGAAACAACTTTAAATACTTCGAAATTATTTTTTCACTTTATACACGCCACCGGTTGAGTAAAAAAACAATCCCCGTTCGAAAGGGCACCGTTTCATCTGGATATCAAAACGATGATATTGATACAGATATTATTCAATTGTGGACATGTTTATACCCATTTTAAATTTTCCTGACTGAAATCGGCCACTCCGTTCTGAAATTATGAAGGATACTGTCGAGAGTACCTCCTCAAGAAACCTTCAAAACAGGCCTAAAATCACAACCAAATTTTCTGCCTTACAGCAACTACTTTTATATTATTAGTTTTACGCATTACCCCTCATAATTTTAGAATGGATTGGCCAATTTAATTCAGGTAAATTCTAAAATGGATTGGAACATGTCCGTAGACTTATGACGATGAGTCTCTCGTTTCCCTGTGCTCTTTGACTTGATGATGGCGCTCTCAATTAGATGAGCGTAACTAGAGGTTCCTTATGTAGTGAGGCTAGCATGTCCGATCGATCCGATTTAGAATTGAATGTTGAGTAAATCGAGGAAACTGNGAAGAGTAGAAAGAAGAACACCGCGCGCAGACACAACTTTAAATACTTCGAAATTATTTTTTCACTTTATACACGCCACCGGTTGAGTAAAAAAAAAATCCCCACTCGAAAGGACACCGTTTCATCTGGATATCAAAACGCTGATATTGGAAAATGTATTGTTCAATTGTGGACATGTTCATACCCATTTAAAATTTACCTGACTGAAATCGGCCACTCCGTTCTGAAATTATGAAGGATACTGCCGAGAGTACCTCCTCAAGAAACCTTCAAAACAGGCCTAAAATCACAACCAAATTTTCTGCCTTACAGCAACTACTTTTATATTATTAGTTTTACGCATTACCCCTCATAATTTTAGAATGGATTGGCCAATTTAATTCAGGTAAATTCTAAAATGGATTGGAACATGTCCGTAGACTTATGACGATGAGTCTCTCGTTTCCCTGTGCTCTTTGACTTGATGATGGCGCTCTCAATTAGATGAGCGTAACTAGAGGTTCCTTATGTAGTGAGGCTAGCATGTCCGATCGATCCGATTTAGAATTGAATGTTGAGTAAATCGAGGAAACTGCGCTATAACGTAGTCCTGATTAATGAAACTGCACAGAAATATCCAGCTGAGGGTTATAACTGATGTCAAAAGAAAAAGGGACACGCTGGGACAGACCACACAGTTCAATTCAAGATTAATACCCAACTTCCCTTGCGCAGCAGCTCTTAAGAAACACGATCCTAACGGTCTTACTCTATTCGTGAATCATTTTGAAACTGTTGCTGGTTAAATTGGAGCATTCGACAGTGACAACCATGGTTACTCAGTTGGATCACTGCTTTGTTGGTGGCTTAAATCGCAAGATTAATTCGATCATTTGATAAACTCCAAATCCTGGATCATGAAAACAACACATTTTAGGCCACATAAGGAAGCGCTTGGAGATTTACGATCTCTGATACAACAAGTCATAAAGCTCAAACAAACAGTTATGTATTATTCTTGGAACGCCACCATTCCAGAAAAAATATTTGGACACACAACAAAGTTATGACTTTCATCCCCCAACTCTAGAAATACCGACTAAATTGAAAGATCATCTTTCTTATCCTCGTATGTTACTTTTGGCAGTCTCAAAAATCGCTTGAAGCGGTATTTCTTTGAAATAATAGGTATTTAGTCAAAGATGGCCTCTAACCTATTTAGCTGTTACGTTTCCTGCATATCAAACATCCACCATTGCTTTGCCACCCTTAAAGAGTTTGTGCAGGGCTAAAAGCTAGCATTTGCAAAAACCAAACAATCTAAAAATTTCCCATTCAAATCGAAGCTGCACACGCACCGTGAACAATGGATAGTCAAAGAAACAATGCTGTGTCTGAGTGTTTTCTTTGTTCTATTCATAGACAAGATTATTTACCATTTCCTTTCCATTTCCTTTAAGAGGTATGTCCTAAAATCATTATTTTACTTCAAAGACTCAGTTTAGATAAGAAACTAGAAACCTTCAGAAAATTGATAACATTATCACACCTGTTAATGCTCCAGCTCTATTTTCTAATGTCAGCTGCCATGTTGCAACGTTGCCTTTATTTTTCTCGACATCAATATCTTTTGCATTCTGAGGAAATGATCCTATCCATAGTTGAAATAGTCTTGGTAAACTGCCTTTCGTGAAGGAAGGTCCTAAAATTGAAAATAAATATGTTAGTACAGTTAGCTGGGAACATCAACATTGCTGACTACAGTTTGAAATACAGCAAAGTACAAATTCCAAATCAATAGATGAATTTCGCTCTAACGGCAAGGTTGCATTGATTTCGATCGGTCTTCATGTACAGTTGTATATAGCAAGCAGACTACGTTGATAAACAAGTAAATAAAGTGAAATATAAGCACTTTGATGCGAATTGAAATAAGCACGACGTTTCGAGCATAGCCTGTTATGGCTTGATAACGGGCTTTGCTCGAAACGTTGTGCTTATTTCAATTCGCATCAAAGTGCTTATATTTTACTTTATTTACTTGTTTATCATTGTACAATTGCACTACACGTAACAAGAAGATTTTTTTGAACAGACTACGTAGCTTACTTAAAATCGATATAAAAAATAAAGATACGACAACAACAGCTAAGGTTGCGTAATTATGACTTGAACAAAATGGAAGCTTGACTTCGGGCACTTCTCGGTGGTGAAAATTTGAGTAAATTTAAATCTATAATCAACAGCATCATATGAAGACAGGAAATTTGATAGAGGCTGCACAAAAAATCTAAAGGGATTCAAGATAAAAAAAACATGATTTCGACCAAGTAATAAACATGGGTGATACCGTTGTGTTACGGTTTCTCCGCGTGACAAAATCTGAGCCGAGTATTCGTTAAAATATAACATGAATTTTAAAAAGCGAAAGATTATCTACAAAAATCGATAAACAAAATGAGACATTAAACTGTTTTATTTTGTCAACTTCAAGATGAATTCCACAGAATTTTTAATATTGAGAATGTGACATGATTGGCTTAAACTGATCAGACTATTTGGTTTTCAAACCAACAATGATGCTCTCTTTCAAATACTGCTTTTCCCTTTAAACAAGCTTTACTTAATAAAGTATTTTGTTTTCAAACAATATTTACATACAGTTCTTGAATTATTGTAACAACAGAGACAATTGTTTTAACACGCCTTAAGTGAAGCAGATTCCTTATGAAAACATTAGGCCGTTTAGATATTCGCATCATTTCTGTTTCTGTATGAAATTCACAATGAACTGACAACGAACGAACATTTCTGTTTCTGTGTGAAATTTAACCCATTAAAGAGCCATTTGTCATCTGGGGTCCTTTGAGGGTACATGTATTATTTTTATAAGAAACTGCGCATAAAAAAACTCAACCCTCAGATCGCCAAAAAATTAGGAAGTTCCAGTAATGGGAAAGTATAACTTATGAAACTATTTATTTTGATGAAAAAAATCCTTGACATATTCTTACTTCGTTTCAGCCTGGATCCTGTATCATATTACTCGGAAGGTACTTGAGTAATGCATAAACATTGAAAAATCGTTGTTTTGAATTGCTTACAAGGGCATAGGTAGTCAACATGAAGATCGTTATGGAACCTTTAAGAACCTCGTAAGAAACTCTGAGTACTCAAAATCTGATAATTTTAAGAACATTTCAGTACTGGCCCAAATTCTTAGTTTCTTATGAAAAAAAATACGTGTACGCTACAATTTCCGACTGTTTGAAAATCTAATTCAGCCTGAGGAGAAAAAATGGATCCAAACTGTAGCAACTGAACTGATACCAAAGTCAACTAAAATCTAGACTTGCCCCAAGTCTATTTCGTCAACTGTAATAAGTCTACCGGAAAGTATATTACGAAGTTTTTTGACAAAATAGACTTGGGGCAAGTCTATTTCGTCAACTGTAATAAGTCTACCGGAAAGTATATTACGANAGCAAAATGGCCCAAAATTTTAAGAAACTGCCTACCAGCCCCGGACCTTAGTTTCTTATAAAAAAAAATGAGTGTACAAGGGCATAGGTAGTCAACATGAAGATCGTTATGGAACCTTTAAGAAACTCGTAAGAAACTCTGAGTACTCAAAATCTGATAATTTTAAGAAAATTTCAGTACTGGCCCAAATTCTTAGTTTCCTATGAAAAAAATACGTGTACGCTACAATTCAGACTGTTTGAAAATCTAATTTAGCCTGAGGAGAAAAAATGGATCCAAACTGTAGCAATTGAACTGATACCAAAGTCAACTAAAATCTAGACTTGCCCCAAGTCTATTTCGTCAACTGTAATAAGTCTACCGGAAAGTATATTACGAAGTTTTTTTGACGAAATAGACTAGGGGCAAGTCTAACTAAAATCAAACTTTCCGATCAGTTCAGTTACTGCCGCTGCGTGGACCCATGGTTTCCGCTTAGGCCAAATTTGACTACAAGGCTTTCTGGAATTGACGTGTGCCCGCAAAGGACCCTGAGTAACAATGGCTATTTAAATGTGACAATGTAAAAATTCCGTTTACCTGTTAATTGTAATAACATACGAAATACACGTTAAATAGGACGTTTTACGGTTTTATGACGAATGGAAGCCTACCCAACCTCGTTCCCAAGGGTATCTGTTGTTTTCAATAGGAGGCTAGCAGGCGTTGCAGTTTACAGAAAACCTTCATTGTCACTGGGTACGAGGTTGAGCCTACCCCAAAATATGACTGTACAGCATATATTAAAGTTCATCACAACAAAGGCAGAAAAAGTAAATTCGATGAAATTGATCAAATTAGTTTGACAGGGTTTCCTCAATACGAGCTGGATCGAGAGTTCTACTGAAGTAAAGTTTGGTCCACTATCCGAACTCTCGATAATCCGTCCGGTCACAATCCGGTTTAAAAAATCAAAATTGGACTTTAAAAGGACAGTTCGATGCACGACATACCTAAAGTCATGAGAGATCCAACGAGAACCCATCCAGTTTGTACTTTACTTTGCACTAATTTTCCAGACTGTGTTGAAGTTTGTAGCAAGTCATCAGCAAGGTTTAGTAAGGCCTAGAACAAACAAAGTCCATTAAAATGATCAGTAAGTATTACCTTTGAAGCTTGTTACAAGGATTCATGGCTAACTTAACGGTCATTTATGAGTTGTGTTTTCAGAAAGCTAACTTCGATGTACTGCTCTATCACTAATTTTTAACATGTTTACAACTGGCTCATAGAAATATTAAACACTTGTGAAAATCTCTGATCTTATAATTCCCTGATGGTCATTCTTCAGAATACCCATCGTTGGCCTAACTAAAGCTCTCCATATTCGATTGAAAACAGCGAGACCTAATAAGTTAAGTCTCGCTAAAGAAGAGCTCTGAGTCTTTTGGGCTAATATTCCAGTTGGGATTGGTCTTCCTGCCTTTAATAAACAGCTATCAAGGAATCTTTGAAGGAACAATATACTACCAAAGCTACTGTGCAGTAAGTCTAATCTCAGGCGGGCCTTACACTTCTTGTATCACAGGGCATCGATTCGATGCAAGGTAACAGACATTTAGGTAAAAAGAACTGCAAAACTCGGCAGTGCCTCTGGCATAATTTTACGGCGTCATCATACCATAACATATCTTCGACAAACCAAAGTCATTAGCTTCTCTACAAATATTTTCTTTAGCAATAATGTTAACTGAACATCAACAACAACAACAACAACAAACAAAGCGGCTTTCCTGTTCAAAAACTTCTCGGAAATTCCTTCATTGAGTAACGAAATACAATTAGTTATAAACATCCAAATCTTGTTTTATCATGGTTGAAAATAATCAAACAAAATAGGCCTAACTCGCCACAAATAATCTAACTATCTTTGACAGAAACCTCAGAAATTAGATCAGCGAAAGGCCAGTGAATAGTGGTTTCGTCTGATGGAAAAATGGAAAAGGATAACATTCCAACTCATTTAAGAAGATATAGAAATACTAAGGTAGGTTTAATAATGTTTCCATTTTATCGATACGTTTTCATACAATCTACTTTTTTGTGTAATTAAGTCTAGCTTCACTATCACTTGATTGCGCTCTGTTATGAGGGAACTCTGTTTTGATCGCTTGAAAATGATTCTTTCTTTATCGCAATAGTTTGGACGTTGATCAAGTTTTATCGATGTTAAATATCATGAAATCGGTATGGGCATAACAGCAAAAATCAACTCAGTTTCTATCTATAATTTACATTTTTCTTTCAAAACGAAGACCTGCAACAAGTACTTAAATAGTTAGGCATTTGCCCAAGTAAGTAAGGCCTGTGCGGCAAAAACGCAAGGCTATGCGTCACGAAAAATCGTTGCTCACATCAGGTGAAAATTTCACACTGATACACACTCAGTGTCCTANTAAGTCTAGCTTCACTATCACTTGATTGCGCTCTGTTATGAGGGAACTCTGTTTTGATCGCTTGAAAATGATTCTTTCTTTATCGCAATAGTTTGGACGTTGATCAAGTTTTATCGATGTTAAATATCATGAAATCGGTATGGGCATAACAGCAAAAATCAACTCAGTTTCTATCTATAATTTACATTTTTCTTTCAAAACGAAGACCTGCAACAAGTACTTAAATAGTTAGGCATTTGCCCAAGTAAGTAAGGCCTGTGCGGCAAAAACGCAAGGCTATGCGTCACGAAAAATCGTTGCTCACATCAGGTGAAAATTTCACACTGATACACACTCAGTGTCCTATCATCCATGCCTAAATATTGAATAAAGGTAACACTTCTTTTCATTGATGAAATTGTTGGTCCTTAGAGCTTCTGAAGACAAAAACAAATTCCCCGTGCTCATCAGCTATGCACATTTCAATGTTTTCAAAACTGATTCTAGCCTAAACATAAAACACAAGTAAATCTGTTTATTCTCACTGCAACGAAGAATCTCGCTGTGTTCTTTAAAGAACGCAATGGGAGGATCAAGTCTTTAGACCTTAAAAACAAAGAAAGCAACTTATCATAGCTTCACGTCATAACGGATTTAAAAAGCCATGTATCGCAATGAAGTTGTTTCGCTGTTCATAGTTGACCCCTGCACAGCTTACCACCAAAAGAACAATTGAGCTTGAAATTATTTGTAATGGCCTGTCTCCAAACATTACATCACAATTTCCGTATATGTCCGTACGCCCTTGTCCACTCTTTTAGTGTTGGGAAGATCCTGGTGAGATTTGAGTCATTTTTGTGAGTCACAGTCAAAATGTTGTAAACAAGTTAAAGAAATGAACAGCGAATGTAACAAAAAGAATCTATAATGATAAATAAGATCTTCCTGGTATATTGAAATGTGATTAGAAAGTTTACGCCAAATGCAGGAAGTACGTTGCGCGTGATATGCATACGCTCATAGAACAAATGGACAGTAGTCAGAAATCCACAGGAGTCTTAGACTTGCCCTAAGTCTATTGCATCAACTGTAATGAGTCTATCCATCTATTTGAAAGTAAATTTTTTTGAAGAAATAGAGATGGGGTATGTCTACAAGAGCCTTAAAATGGCAATCACCAAACGTATCCTTCTATTACTACCTAGCATCTGAAGGTAGTTTTAGGACACTGGCAAGCTAAACTTATCGATCTTAAGCAGTGTCCTGGTAATTCATTTCAAAGTGACCAGACCTCATATTTCCTTTGCCCTCTGAAATTATAGATACTTGGCAACTCAATCTATGCAGCAGGCTGCCAGAGAGGGGATTCGAACCACCAACTCTCAGATTGGTAATAAAGCGTGATGCCACTGAGCTATCCCCACGAACAGTACTAAAATTGTGGCGTTGTTGGATTTGCTGGTGATTTGAAGGTGTTGTGGCGCAGTGGTGTAATCCACTGACTTTGCAGCCAGAACAGTCAGGCGGACAGGGTTCGATCCCAGGTAGAGTACCACCACTTAAGCGTCATGACAAGGACTCGATTAGGCCTATTCTACTTCTGTGATCCCAGCACTTGGCGCTAAAAACCGCAACTTCACCTTCACCTTCACCTTTACCAAAATGAATCAATGAATACCATCAATATATATTTTGCTGAATTTAGCAAAGCAAAGCACAGATATCTATCAAAGGTATGGTACTACAAGAAAGGGAATTCAAATTAAGTTATTAACCGATGCGTTGCCTCCATCTATTTGGAACTAAAGCCAATGAAGCTTCTGAAGAAAGAGGACACTATACGAAGCGTAAATTGTGCACAGCATCTTCTAAACGAAAAGAAGAGGACTTCTGATAATTGCTTGAATAAGTTAAGATTAATAATAGATTATTCTCACACTTGAAAAAATCAACCTCACAAAGTTCTTGGGAAAAAAACTTCAAAAAGTGCATTATTTAGTTTCTTTATGTACATCTATAAAAGTGATCAGTTGTAATGCGAATACAGAAAATCAGTCCCACAAATATCTTCCCATTAGTCCATTCAATCAAGACCCATCATCAGAAGTGAAGGTGAAGGTGAAGGTAAAGTTGCAGGTTTTAGCGCCAAGCGCTGGGATCGCAGAATCAGAGAAGACCAAATCGAGTCCGCGACCTGACTGTTCTGGCTGCAAAGTCAGAGGATTACACCACTGTGCTACTGGACCTTCAACGTTTAGGTGCAGCTGTTGCTTTTCGTATATGCACTGTAGTTAACAATTGTAACCAGCCTCCATGGGTATTGACAAAGTAAATGGACAGTAGATATATGGGACAAAAGAAGGCAATGGCACGAGGCTCTTGGGTAGGAATATCAGAAAAACGTCAAAATTGCCGCACACGGAACAGGAAGACGATGCGAAACAAGAAATAGAAAAATCTCTAAGAAATCAAAAACTAAAGAGGAAGATACATCAGAGATTTTGTTGACAATGGATTTCTAAAATCTTCCGAGATTTACAAATGAAATTGGTTCTGAAGACATTTCCTGCAGTCCTTTATTACAAAGACAAGGTATGAGCTTCCCCATGCTCCAATCATTCGTAATCACAATGAGAAAGATGATCCTCTGAAATTGAGAAAGGGCAGGTCTGTGGTGCTGAGGCCGCTACTAAACGTCATCAGCAAACATTGAATCACATTATCCTTAGCTGAATAACGTACAAATAGAAGCATATTTAGGCCTTGAAATAGACTTAAGACATAAAACAGTGCTGACATAGAGATTAGCGTCAGTTCACTTTGTCTATATGAATTCAATTACTTCAAATATCTCAGCATTTTTATTTACGTTGAACAAGAGGACAAGATCCTACAAGTCACGTCCATGGAACTGAAGTTCCCGTTAATCTTGGTCTAATTCTAAGAATGTTAGCCTGTTAACAATTGAGTTTAAAAAGCAGGCTAACAGAAAGCTTGCTCTCTTTGAAGTTGCATATTAAACAGCAACGCAGCCGCACTTTTCAACAAGGACGCCTGGCTTTACTCGATGCAAAACTCAACTCAACCAGGCCTCCGACAAATTCTGTTTTTGCCTGGGAACGCAAGATAGGTCAACAAAGGAACAAATAACATGGCCTGCACGATAACAAAGGAGCATTTTAAATGTGCCTGCTAGTGGCAGAAGACTTTGCTCTATTTCATAATGTGCTTGGGAACTAGGTTCCTGGATGCTCGGAATCCAGCGATTTGTCATGGTCTGATAGCTCAATTCACTTTAACATTGATAAACACGTCTCATGTAATGAGCCTAGCCAAGCAAACCCTGCCACTATAATAAAAAGAATAGTAAGATTACCGTAACTTTCTTACATGGAATGCCAAGCAGACATTGATGTAAGCCACTAATCATGGAAGCGACAGATAATTTCAATTCACTTTAACAAGGATAAATACCTCTCATGTAATAAGCCTAACCGAGCAAGCCCTGACAAACATTAAGTATCTATAATAAAGAAATCAGATTAGACGTCACATGAGATTTGCGATAACGCAAAATTACCCATGCAAAACAATTCCATTCTCATTATTCGGAGGCATTTTTACGTGGCATCTAATTTAAGACAGACTATGAATTACCTTAGCTTTCTTGTATGGAATGCCAAGCGGACACTGATGCAATCCACCAATCATAGCAGCGAGAGTGTGTCCGTACCCAGTCAATGCGTCCGGTGAAGCTTTTAATGAATTCATCTTCTTCATGCAGATATCCATGAAATTCGTCAGCACACGAGGGATAGCCAATGCGCAGCATCGAATACACCACGCAGCGGACAGCCACGCAGCGGGAGCTGGGTGTATAAGCACTGACAACACTGCATTGGCTACTTTATCAGTTAGCAGCGACTCTACAGATGAGCTCAGGTTCAATGCGAGGCTTGCAACGCCGTTCAAAGCACAGACTAAAACATGTTGAGTGTTAATCACATCAGGGTTATTTGTGACGTCAGAAGAAGGCTCATTTGTAACGATATGATGCACAAGGTCCATTTGTTTTGTGATGATTTTGCAGAGTTCTTTCATAGCTAATTTCTGGCCGGATTCAGGCAGCATACCGAATAATACTGAGTGTAAAATGAAACTGATGCATTTGCGTGAGTACACAGCTTCGATATGCGAAGGAATCGCCCTCGGACTGGCAACGAGTTCAAGTATATGGATAATAACAGCGGGTAAATATTTCTCCAGCCAAGGTGTTCCAAGTTCACGAAATAGCACAACATAGGCCTGAAAGACAAAACAAAAAGCGGTTAGTTGCTGAACAGTACTGACAGTACAAAATAAGACATCTGTTACTACGAGGGACAAATAAGTTACATCGCATGTTTGGGACTAAATAAGGTCAGGTTTTTCAGAGTAATATCATGAGTCTCTGTTAACCGAAGCGCCATCATCAAGTCAAAGAGCACATGGACACAAGGGACTCCAGGTCATAATTGGAATAGGTTACCTGTGTGACACCGACTCTGACATCTTGACTCATTCCACTTTTCAGCAATTCGCCACCACCACTCTTAAGAAATCCAACACCACCTCTGAGAAATGCCACACTCATCACATTAAACACTTCTTCCAGGGGAATCTTCTTTGCTTTCGAAGGGTCTGGTTTTTGTGATGATGCTAACAGGGATCCAAGGAGTTCAGCTACACAAACTCTGACGTCATAATTGGAGCCTTCAAGAGCTTTAATGCAACAAGATGCCATTGTATCCAGTTCTGTTGTGTATAAGAAATTGGCTTGTTTTGATAGTTCCAATGCACACTACGGGATAGAAGTAGAGCACTGAAGAATATGACAAAGTGATTCCAGCCAGACGTAGAAAAGATAAGAAAAATCTTTCAAATACGCTAGAAAGCAAAATAATACTATATGTTTTAGGACTGAGATTTTATTTCTAATTCTAAAAAGATAGGAGGGGTCAATAGCACCTTGAGAACTGTAAGTACCACACTGCTCAAAAACAGATATTATCGGTCATTGACCTCAGTATAAACAACGTTTCGGCCAAAATACAAAATTTACTCATGTCACGATACCTTATCACTATTGATCGAAATCATATTGAAGGTTTTCATACCGAAAGAAAAGCTATTTATCGGGCACAAGTATAAAGGAAACTGAAACTTGAAACTGGTGAAGGTATTCTAATAAATGATATTAGATAAACGTATTAGATAAACTTATTTTCTATCCCTCCTTAGACCAATTCATAAATCAAATGCATTGAATTCCCTGAGAAAATTCTTGTTCCTCATTCTACAAAATTTTTAGGCCCACTTCGACTTCACAAAACTATTCACGTATTGACATGAATCGTATCATGAGGCATGTGCAGACAACCATCTTCAAATTCTCTTTATGACTTGCGCATGCTCAAAGGTACCACTTGTGTCAATAATACCCACAGAATTTTTTCAAGTGTCAGTCCATGGCTTCTATTTTTCCAAACAAATGCAAAAATTTTGAATTCTTCTTTTCTGAAATTTCTACCGGGTGAGTAAAAAAACGATCTCCGTTTGCTAGGTCACTGCTCCCTGTATATCAAAGCAATAATATTTGAAACTGCCTCCTTTTATTGCCAATATGTTCAATTAGGTTCAGTAATCTAACCGGATTTGATCGGCCATTCCTTCCCGTGGATATGGAAGATTTTCTGCAGAAAGTCCTTTTCAAGCACCTGTCTAAACAAGTGAACACGACGAGCAAAATTTCCTTGGTATTCCTTGCTAACATTGATGACAACTAAATGTATCCATGTATTTTGTCTTCTTGGGAGAATGGAATCCACCTAAATTAGTTATTCATACTAGGGGGAACACTTGGTCATCCTCCAAAAAGGATAGCAAGTGCTAAAGCGTGCAAAAGTCATTGTTGTAAGGCATGTGTAAGGCAGAAATGTTAGGAGAATTTGGTCGTGATTTTGGGCACGTTTTGAAGGTTTCTTGAAGAAGTTTTCTCGAGAAAATCCTTCATAATTTAAGAACGGAGTGGCTGATTTCAGTCAGGTAAATTTTGAAGTAGATTTGAACATGTCTACCATTAAATTAATTGTCTTTGTCTTAAATTGTCTTAAATTGTCTTTCAAACGGGGGATTTTTTTTATTGAATCACCCTGTAACACTTTAAGGATTCAATGAACAAAGCTGCATCAATCAAACTTACTTTTCCTGCTGCACATCTTACAGCAAATGATTTTCCAACCAGGCATGTCTTGCAAGCTTTGAAAATATCTTTGAAACCAGAAGATGCTGAATACTGTAGTCCAATCAACATTCGTTCAAAACAAAACAGTATTTCACACTTTGCTTCAGACTGCAAACAAAACAGAGAGATAGGAATGAGCATGGATTTTGGCTAATCCTGTTTCCTCAACTAGTTTTCCAACTATGAGAGCTCCATCTGCAAGAAATTTCCTGCAAGCAAAAATGTGCTGGTCTACCTGTCAATTTTTGTTTCACTTCAAATGTTTTCGAGAAGTTGCATCTTTAACCCACAGTACAGGCCTTGTGCACATTAACATGACAAGAATTCTCAAGAATTCTTAAGAATATCCAAGTGTTCTTCACATTATGATAAGAATTCTTGTGGTGTGTTGTCCATGGGAAGGGAAGTTAAACTAAGTGTCTATGCCTGGATGCAGCCATGCAATATGGGCCTAAATAAGCTTTAAATAGCTAGAAATCCTTCCAGAGCCCACACAAAATGAAGTACTGAATGAAAAGTATGAAAGTGTTCTGAAGGATTCTCAAGAATTCTCAGGCAGGAAAACTATGTTTATGTGTGCAAAGGGTGATATTTGTATTGATATTCATATTTAATTGAATTTATTACATTGAAGAACTGGAAAAAACTGAGATGATGCTTTATGAATATTGTTTGAAACAAAACTTTATTGACAAGACTACTGGTGATCACCTTTTAAGATAAATAAGACAAAAAAGTACCTCAGCTGATTTGAGAAACTTTGTCAGTGACTGTTGTGCATCTGGAAAAAATGTTCCAATCTAGAAAAGAGAAGGTCACATTTAGTTGAAACAATTTTGGATCAAATGGAACCTTTTAGGTTTCTCAAATAGGCCTCAAAGTCTCAGTTATCTATTGCTTCCCAAAAAAAGGAGAATGGTTCCACCATGAAAGATCAGGAAATCATATGTCACAGGAGCACAAAGTCTAGGATATGAGAACAACTTTGTAATTGCAAAATTAAGCATAGATTTTGCCAGTTCTTTATTGTTGAAGATATTAAAAGAGCACAACATTTGATATAACTAGGAAAGAACTTACCATCCTGCCTGTCTTCTCAAAAATTGCACCCAAGCATGATATGGCAGCTCTGCAATGAAACGAATATACTAAAGAGATGGATAAGGCATCAAGATTCATAGCATCTTACAGTCAATTAATAAACTGATTTTGATACCTGATTTGACTTGATACCTGATTTGAAATCAACTAGATTCTAAAAGAAAGAATTAGAAGCTATAGATTTCTTCCGAAAAGTTATTTGGGACAGCATAGGGCTCAAATCTTTCAAACCTTTAAAAAGGTGGATGTAAAATTCTATGACATTTTTCTTTGAATTGAATGTCTTGAAAGGAACTTATGGAACTTTGCTGAAAATATGCCAATGGAAATTTTTTGATATCTTGATTTTTTTCAAAATGGTGGCAATTTTTGAAAAATTCATAGAAAATTTTTAAAAAGTTTAAAAGGTCCCACCAGATTTACAGCCAAAAACCGCAAGTTCCTTCCAAGCCATTTATTTCAAAGAAAACTGTGACAGAATTTTANNNTTTACAAGAAAAATTACTAATTATGGCACCTATGAGAGAAAACAGAGAAACAGAAACTTACAGTTTCACAGGCAAAGATTGCTGTGAATCATCTCTGTTTTTGATGATTTCAATGCATTTTTCAACAGCACCAAAGAGTCCAGATGTATCTGTATTGTAAAACGATGCCATACATTTTGATAATTGCTGTCTGGTGGCTGGCGTACAGCTGCATTTGATTTGCTTCAAAAGAATATCTGATACCTTCTTCTGGCATTTCTTTAGTTCTTCCTGAAAGAAAAGAAAGACAAATTACAATATCAACAAATCCATGACTTTGTTTCATAATGATTCAAGATTCAATTCCCCAGCATATACAGTCCTCCATATGGCTTATGAATTCTTACCATAATGTAATGAATTCTTTTCATGCTATTGCGCATAAGAAGAGTGGAATGGATCAATATTTTCCATCCAGGCCAAATTTGATTTTCAGACAGTCTGAAATTGCAGTGTACCTGTAAAAGGCCTTGGGTTACAATGGCTCTTTGAGATGGCATTTGTGAATTTTTACTATGATCCTTCGCAACTCAAAAAAAATGACTGACTCTATGGACAATTCACCATGTGACACAAAGGATCATGGCAAACAAATCCTTGACACTATTTTTAGTGCAGTCATCTATGGGAAATCTGACGTGTGTGCAGAGCCCCACCTTCTTTTGTTTGTTATCATTAAATTTGAAGAGACAAAAATGTTCTCTTTAGGTTCACAAGTGCTACATTCCCCAGTTGTAATCTTGGAACATAACCGTTGTTGTTCGTTTGTGTTACCCGAGATTGAGCACCGAAGTTCTTTGGGGCCCACAACAAAGTTTCCAACCAGGTCACACACACCCTGTTTACTGGACTGGAATTTTGTCTTTCTTTCACTGACAAATCAATTCAGATACATTCCTCCTCTCGAGGTTGGTACTGTTCTGATTTATAGGCAGAAATTTTCAGGAACTGCATTACGATAGATGATTGCGCTAAAGATGCCAGGGTGCATTCCATGTAAAACCTACGCCGAAGGTACGCCGAGCCCTTAGCTTTCGTACGCCAGGTATTTTCAGGGAGAGAGAATACACGTCATATACATTTGATCATATCAAGAGAGACTGCTAATTCACATAAGAAAAGATTGAGGACAACTTCACATTAACGCCAATGTAGGCAGATTTTTGTATGCCATCACGCCAAGAACCGATTTTATTGAAAAAATGACGCCGCTACGCCGACAAAATGTCAGGTATACGCCGAAGATCTTCGGGCCTAAGTACATGGAATGCACCCTGGTAAAGATGGCGGCAAGGAACTTTTTACCAAGATGCACTGCGTTCTTTAATCGAATTCCTATTGAATTGTTAAAGAATCTTAACTAGAACGCAAAGCATCTTGGTAAAAAATTCCTCGCCGTCATCTTTAGCGCAATTGTCTATTATGCATGCACCAGGCATACAAATTTGCCCAATTTGGAGAAATCATTTTCATAGGTGTTGGAAAATGAGAAAAAAGATATCAGTTACAAATCTGCAAAATTATGCTGGGGGTTGCATCCAAGAAAAATGTGATCGTTTAAAGATGATCATTTTTTCAGAACACCATTGCACTTCCCGCTTGTCTGGTATGAATTAATGTTGTTCTCGATGTTGTTGATGCCATGGGCCTAAATTAACAACATCTTATTTACCCTCGTTGCTTGAGAACTGCCAAGATATTCTTCTAGTTTTTGCAGCCATTCATGCAGATATATATCTTGGTCACTTGCAGACTTCTGTACAATTGCTGCTTCTTCTGCTAACCATGATTCAAGGTTGATGATTGCAAACATGGCGCCCTCCTTTCTTCCCTCTCACTTCTTCTGGTTTCATGTCTGGCGCTGAGATCTCCTTCGCAGAGCCACTTTGCAACAGCAACCACATCTTGCAACCTTTCGTTGAAACTCTGCGTGGACTTGCTACATCTTTTAGTCGTTTTAGCAGATTCTCTTGACACCAAAACGGTGTATTGCCTCTTAAAAGTATGAAAGACAATATTTCATTTCCATGATGCAAATCTAAAATGAAAGAAAAATCTCATGCTTGAACTACTAAAATGTAATTGAAATTGTTGGGTGGCATCCGTCTGCTTCACAGAATGTTTCTTCCATTGTACAACCCTGTACAACACAACAACAGCTTCATATAAATGCTAAAGCGATCGCAAAACACAGCCCCAAATGTACTAGCCTGCGTGCAGACTCAACTCCTCGAAAAGTCTATACTTTCGATTAGTTGAGTCTGCACGCAGGCTACAAATGTACAACCTTTGAGATTTGCTTCGTCTTATTTAAAGTATACAAGTTTTCTTATTCTAGGTTAATTTGGAAAATGCTGCATTGAACGTGAATTTATTTACTTTCGAGAATAAATTCTGACATGAATTTTGAATCTACAGCATATTTTTGCTTCATACTCACTAACTTGAAACTGGAAAATAATTCCAAAATCTAGTCATTAAAGGAGCACATCAGTCCTTTTGTGCATGATGGAAACGCATGTTTCTAAAACTGGGGTTGTGGCTGTTGTTGTTGTTGTTGATTTTGGCGTCGGAAAATTTAGGTTCTTTGCCCCCCTAAGACTTCAAGGCTGGTATCGGGCCTGTAGCAGCGTAAATCCGAGCATAAATGTCCTCAAAATTTCGAACTTGAGCGGCTTCGGCCAGAGGGACAAAGAGCAAGGGGGCAGGAGAACAAGGCCTAGGTCATTCGTTCGTTCTATTTGTTGTTCGAAATTTGATCCGTCGCTACAGGATCAGATTAGCAAGTCTTGCAGAAAATTTTCACAGCTCGTTTCTCAAGGCAAATATTGAGTACAGACGGGGTAAACATTGCCAAACAATTGGCGAAGCAAATCAAGCAACAGAACAATGCCATTACATAAGTGTTTATCCAGGTTAGCAGCTGATGTCAGCCTATAAAACTAAAATTTTGTGTGGTAATCATTGCTC
>REGL01000041.1:225728-255920 GCA_004194395.1 Aurelia aurita complex sp. Pacific
GAATGATGCAGAGAGTTTATACCATGAAGAAGTACTATTTTGACTATCTCCTATTGTGTTATTTTAAAGACTTTCTGCATGAATAAAGGCATCCTGACGTTGGTTTGAACGGACGAAAGTTCGTAGGATGAAAGATGGGAAGCTCATACAACACGCAGCCTCGTGTTTGACAGCTTGATGACATTGATCTATTGTTTGTCTGTGGTGATGTCCCTCTGGTGTTAAGGGTCCTTTTCATTTTTAGTACTTAAAGGTCCTAGGGGTCTCAGGGGTCCTAGTGTCTTAGGGTCCGGTTTTTACAACATGCCCCAGGATTGAACGTAAGAGTTTTCGAAAAGCCTGACAAGACAGCATGCAGTCCAATACTGGCACACAATGCAATGCAATGACTGGGAAAATCGCTTTAAAATTCGAAATCATATTTGTTTACTTTTGTGTAAAGATAAAGACTAATTTCAATGCAGATTTTGATATTGCGCATTACGGCACCAGTAACTGAATTCATTCTAATTAACATAGTAATTCTGCGTTCCGTTTTTTTGTTACTATTTTCAAGGGCAATTACATTGAATCAGATAAGGCAATATCTGTATAACGCCCAATTCAGCTTTTACATGTGGGTAATTTCATACTGACTGCACAAAATAATAGAGGATTTGTGTACATAGAAGTTTGTCTGCCAAAAACACAAACGGATTTATTTACTCATTGTTGGTTCAATGTTGTTGGTTGTGTCATGGTATTCAAAAGGAAGAAAATGCCTAAAAATACATCAACACAAAATAAAAGGATTGCTTGGAGAAGATAGCCCTTCAAGATAATGCAAGGACATTTTGTTCGAAAAGCACAATCTGAAGCCAATTGCAGGAAATCAAAACAAAATGTAAGATAAGGCACTCGTCTATCAATGGGTGGTACTAAATATTTACTGCCAGAGGGGCAAATCAAATCAAAATCACCCACTATAAATCTCGTACGACGATTTTACAGAAAACCTCGTTTTAGAAATGTTCAAAATTCTTTGATATGAAATTTTAGAGGCTGAAATCGGATTTAGCACTCAAACTTTAGTCTAACTGCAAGTTTTTATGTTGCTATCGGTAGTAATGTTCATTTTATGGCGACGCAAAGTTTGAAAACCTGTAAGGGATTTCGAGGGATTTGACCGTGAAAATGACTCTGGGTGTAAAGTTTCACCCTGAACGATTTTTCACGGTCAAATCCCTTTAAAGTTTTTAAACTTTATAACGTCAGAAAATCAACATCACAATCACTCGCTAGCAGTTCAAAAACACGAGACTGGACTAGAGTTTGGGTGCTAAATCCGAATCTGGGCTTGAAATTTTCATGTGAAGAATAGAAAGAAATTTTGATACATTTCCAAAACGAGGCTGCTTAATGGTGAAGGTGAAGTTGCGTTTTTCAGCGCCAAGCGCTGGGATCGCAGAAATAGAGCAGACCTAATCGAGTCCGCGACCCCTGTCATGACGCTCAAGTGATGGGGTCCTACCGGGTATAGAACCCACTCCGCCTGACTGGCTGTTCTGGCTGCAAAGTCAGAGGATTACACCACTGCGCCACAACACCTTCAATCGAGAGAGGTGTCTCTGAAATGGTCTAGAAATGCTATTTTTCTTCTGGGAATCTCGTATGCTTTTACTCTCTAGAAATCTCGTACACTTTTGGCAAAAACTCTTTTTTTTCAAGAAAAATCGGTAAAAAATCCCAAAATCCTAATGTATAAAACAATCTTGTACGCTTTTTTGGAAGTGTGATACACCCCTCGGAGTGATACACCCCTTGTTTGAGTCTAGCAATGATAGTAAGTCAGTGTGAAAATCCATGGAAAAATGACTGAATGACTTGGGCATGAGAAATATCTCCCATATTTCAAGCATATTTCCAAGGAGGTATTTTGGGGACTCCAGATACCAACATCTGTCGGTAGATACCAACATCTGTCGGTGAAAAAGGTGGTTTGGTGTCATTTAGTGTTTTATCTTGCCCAACTGTGTAAACATGATACTAGGACAATTGGCGTGGCGTAAACCTTTTGGGGTAAAATGAATGATGATACCATATGATGCTACCATATACCAAGTGATCATGTCAACCCATAGCCATGACCAAAACCCTAAAAGGCATTTCATTGGTAAAAAATCCTTTTGTTTTCATGGTCACCCTTCGTTCTTGTGGTCTGCGAGTATTAGCTAGCCTTTGGATCAATCAATTTTGAATAAGATCAATTGCCCTGTTCAGTTACATTCAACTTTAACATCTTTTACATGTTCCTATAGGTCCATAAAGTAACCAGTCTTATTGCTTATTTCAAATTATGAGGGTCAGAGATTTAACTGTAAGGAAAATCAATGGCCTAAAAATAACGATATAACCATGGGCATTATGAAACGCATTTGTTTGTCCCAAGAGCAGGTTTAGTCCGCCCTGTGTCCTAAAGCTTGTGAAAGTTTCTGTGTCACTTAAAAAGAGTACAAAGACCAGCAGCCCAGCAGCCTTTGCCATCATTTGCTTTTTTGTGAATTTCGCACAGTCAGTTATTCTGGAAGCTGTGCAGAACAAGTCGCTGACTTTGCGAAAAGCATTCTGGTCTTTGTACTCCCTTTAAAATTTGAGGGAAGCAGGGTACAATGAAAAACGTATACAAGGAAACTGGGAAGAACAGAACTGCTGCAGGAACAACAACAACAACACGGGCACGCTGCAATTGAAGACTGTCTGTAGATCAAATTTGGCTTAAAGTTAGTTGACGGAGCTAAGTAGAGGCAATCTGTAAATAGGACAAAGAAACGCCTTCGCAAGTAATTGCTCCCCTAAGGAAAAGATATGCACGCATGTGTCGATATCATCAAATACAATAGGCTAATTTTAGACATGCATATGCAGTTCTTAACCTAGCTATTTATCTCCGTCAACTAACTTTAAATGGAAAATATAGACTGACATTGCAGTAAAGTTAAACTAACAGACAAGTCAACTGAAGTAAAACCTTTAACTACTACAAGTGTGAATTCATATTTTCCGTTTAGGCCAACTTTGATTTTCAGACAGGTCTGAAATTGCAGGGTGCCTGCAAATAACCCTGGTTGACAATGGCTTTTTAACCGCACTAACCTTGACCGGCTATTCGCAAGGTGTCATTTGAGGGTATAGATACTATCTTCTTTCTTCACAATAGACGGTGCTTGTACACCATGCCGAAAGCTTTACAATATAAACGGAGCTCATGACATTTTGATGGCAATCATATGAGAGTCCTTATGCATCTCCTATCACAGGTTTAGGCCCTTACCGCACACAAACACAACCAAAAGAGTAAAAATCATGGGACGATGATAAGCAAAAGAGTAGTGCAAACCGAATTATAAGTAACATGTTTAAGGTTACCATTTTTAAATAGGTGTAGACCACAGCGGCATTCATCACATGATTTTCAGATAAGACCAATGTCATAAGTCGAACCGCACAAAATTCAATTACTTTGGTTACAATATTATAAACTTGTGTTTTTAAATTGGGAGAAAAGATCAACTGAATGTATGGCCAGGTTTGGTGACACAAGCTCTATTTTTATTTGATAGCACGCTTATAAGCACTTTTTCAGGCAAAAATATGGCGTAAAAAGGCCATTCAAATCAGACGAAATCATTTACCGAAACATAATAAATAACAAGGAGGTATGAAAGCATGCAGTCGAGGCCAACACTGCTAGCTTCGTCAATTAAGAACAGTCGCTTCGCTTAGTTGTCTTTGTTTTTATGCATGGAATTTAGGCCAATAACTCAAAACTAGCAGATATTTGGTTTGAAGTTCACCACAGTTTAAGTAGCGTTTTGTGTGTACGTAGTATTCCTACAAATAGCTTTAAAGAACAGGGTTAGAAGGGTCAGTAAACCACACAGGTCCATGCAGACAAAATGGTCCTTAAAAGGATAATTGTGACACTGCTTCTGTTTCTCGCGTATGTAATTTTTTGTATAGGAATCCAGAATAGAAAATGTGCCGTTCAACCATTCTAAGATGCAAATACAATCTCGTAATCGTAGCACGCATTCTAAATAATAACACAAACATTTTTTCAATAAGAATCTAAGAGTTTGCACCATTACTGAAATTTCTTAAAGTCATGAGATTTTGAGGTTTGAGTACTCAGAGTTTCTTACAAGTTCCATAACAATCTTCATGTTCACTGCCTGTGCTATCCTGTACATTTCAAAACAAAGATTTTTAAATGCTTTCCACTGTTCAGACATTATTCGATTGCCTTCCGAACAACATGGGTACAAGAGTTTCTTAATTTTTTGGCCATCTGAGAGTGCAATTTCTTGTGAGCGGTTCCTTATGAAAAATTTGTGCATTATGTGGCGTCATAATAAAATACAATGCAAGCTTGAGGCAGGCCCTTTACTTGTCGAACGAAATCACATAAACTTTACAACACAAAAATCGTTCATAACAAATCAAACATGAAAGAGATCAGCAAGGATGCAAGACAAATCCATTCTGGAATTTAAATCTTGTAAAACTCATTGATAAAGCTACTATAAAAAGAAAACGTCAGGAGTTTCACACAAAAAGCAAATAATCAGAACAGCCTTTAGCTTTATTTACAATGGTCTGTGATAAGAATGAGAAACGAGTTTGCTTCACTGTTGGCTCTGCCTGCAAAGGTCTGGCCGGTAGGCCCAACCACTAAATGCGGGGAAGGAGGTCGTACAAGGTTCTCCACATTACATGAAAATAAACTAAAGACACCTACAGAATTTCGAGGGGGGGGGGATATAAATCCAGCTGAAGCACTGGGTTAGCACCGGGAGGGCAGAAACATAACGGCAGATCAAAATGGCGTCAAAAGGGCCTAATTCTGTGGGATCTCGTAATATACGGTAAGCTGGATTTATGTTGGTCAAGACAAGTTTCTATTTTTACTCTAACGCGTTAAATTATCTAAGAACAAATTAAAGTTCGTAAATACTACAGGAAACAACAAATTGAGTGGTTGATCGTGTTAATCTGCGTGTAAACGCGCCTTCAACGCAGGATTATTGTCAACCTAAAAAGAATTTTGTGCCGTCTCAAATGATACTGAAACAAGGTTTTTTCAAAGCGAAATGTGCCAATTTTTTCATGAGGGGTGCATCATTTTAAAAAAATCTCGTACACCTTTGGCAAGAATCTGTTTGTTTTCAAGAAAAATCCGTAAAAAATCCCTAAAATTCCTATTGTTTAAAAAAATCTCACACACCTTTTTGGAAGAGCGATGCAGCCCTCGTTTTTTCTCGTTTGAAGGCAAGGAAACCTATTTCAAGGCAGTGAGGAAACTCATCGAGCAAAATTGACGGAACCATGTTTCTAAGTGCGTGTTNAAAATTTACGGAACCATGTTTCTAAGTGCGTGTTGGCCTTAAGGCAGCCAAATAATGCTTGACTTGCTGCGTCTGAGTTGGCAACATAACGAGCACCTCTGAGCCTTAGCTCACGGCACATGGTTTTTAAGCTGGAAACATAGATGTTTGCTTTGCTAGAAAGGCATTGGGATGCACAGTATCAGAACTCATATCAAAACATTGCTCTATAAAACTTTCAAAAATCTTTACAAAACCAGCAGCTAAATGTACTCCGAGTGAAATTCTAACAAAGTACTTTGCATTTCAGTTTCGGAATATTGCTTTGCGATATATCTTTATTTCATCTTTATTTACTGGCACTGGAAACTGATGATCAACTTTGTTGTGTATGTATGGTATCCAACCATTTCTGAACCTCAGAGGCTGAAGGCCTAAAAATGAATTCGAACTGGCGAAGCGAGTTGAAAGATCTCCCATGATGCAAGTTGCCATGGCATCCTTACTCTTAGCAACAAGAACCAAATCTGACTTTGGGATTTGATAAACTCTGTCTTTTTCTGGGATCTCTATCATGTTCAGAACATCTTGCAACAAAATTATTGAAGCTGAAAAATGTCCAAGTTTGTTGTAGCAAAACAAACCAGCCTGTGTTTCATCAAAAGGGTTCCCTTTGACACGAGTTCTTTCCTGCACAAGATTAAGTAGATTCACTAAAGCGATAGAAAATAATTCTTTTTCCTTCAATTTCCAAATTTTCAGATCATTCTGGTTAATGTACTTGCACATTTTAGTCGATTCGCCATGTAAAACATAGGTAGTTGCAAATTCTGTTGTTCCAAGAGATTTGCTGATAATTGGGGATCTTTTCGCATGTTTCAAAAGTATCTCTTTCGCATCTTTCACCCATTTCAGAGTCTTTATCATCGGCAAAATATTTTCCCTGGCAATCAACAGTTCGGGAGTTTGTTCAACGACAATTATCCCTGGCATTTTCTTTGATAAATCAGCACAACCTTTCGCCATTATATTGCAGAGCAACTTAATTGTGTTCCAGCATCTCGCAACTTCACATTACATAACAAAATTTTGTTATTTCTGACTAGTTCATAAAACTGGCTAGGTGGGCAAACTCTTAGCAAAGCTTAGAATACTTGCCAAAACTTCAAAGTCTTTGATTTTTGCAAACTATTGAATAATTTCAGACTGAGTAACGGGCGTTGATTCAAACCTTTATGTCTAACCTTTTTAAAGCAGTTTAAAGGTATCGCAAAAAAGCATCAGGGGAGCCTTATCCTCCAGGCCATCAAACAATCCTCATCACAAAAGCACAGTTTTCCATGATTATCACGTCTCACACGATAAAGGAATTGCAAAAAGAAACCTAGGAAATCAAAGTAAATAAACATATCGTTCGTGCCATGGGGTAAATGTTCTAGACATTTCTGAGCGTTTTACAATGACTGCAACTTTTCAAGCATTCTCTATGCTAACAGGAATTCTAGTAAGGTATCTCAGTCTTTGTTTATAATCCTGTGCCAAATGAAGTCCTGAAACCGACACTGAGGTTTAATGTCACAGAACCAATTGCAGGGCCAATTGTAAAACAGTATTTATACTGAATTTGTACCCTGGGTAAACAATTTTAAAATGAAATGAAAATGATCCGAGGCTATGCACCACACAAACCACACTGTGTTTGGACCACAAACCAAACTAGACGCTGACACTGACGGGCAAAATTTCGTGACAGAATACATGGTAAACTGAGGCACCCACTTCATACGGCGAAAGACCGCATCTCAACGAAATGACAGAGGTTTTATCTCCAACCAGCCACAAATTTTTCCAAAACACCATTGTTTGGTTATTACATCTCAGCTCCACACACGTCATTTTTTATATCCGCCTTGCCTACACGAAAGTGTCCCACGATGATAAGACAGGAAATTTAAGGGATCGTTGGTGTAGTGTTGTTCCAAATAGGGATGTCCACGTCAACATTGTCTGATTTGCTGTAGTGGATCGTTTCCTTTCCTCTTCCCCAAGCTCTTCCCACTCCACATGTTAGTGCTGAATTGTGTTGAATACAGTATCACGAAAAGTCCTCACACTGACACAGTTAAAATAGCTTTACCTAACTGACCTAAACCAGAGTAGATTTCATCCTTTCAGCCAATCACATGAATTCGATTTGTCGGATTGACCAATCACAGCGCAAAATTTGCAGTGGGACTAGGGTATTAAAGAGCTGTTGTCACTCAGGGCCCTTTGGAGGCAAGCAAGTTGTCTAATAATCAAACCTGGCCTAAATGGAAAATATGAATCCACAATGCAGTAGTTGACCTGACAGAAACAATGTATGATCAAAACTTCATATCAAAACATGGGCAATAATGCACCGTGTTTGTAGCTTAGAAATTAAAGTTTATTACCTCGTTACTGCTGTTTTTCTTCGATGTTTTCTCTTCGGCCTAAGCCCGCCATTGCAAGAAATAAAATTTAAACAGCGCCTGGCGCATGCGCATCTCGGAGAATGGTTAGCTCCTAGGGTGGTGGACCTTTGAAACGAGATTCTACGCTGTGAAGGAGCTAACCATTTTTTGAGGTGCGCAGGCGCAAGGCGCTATTCAAATTTTATTTCTTGCAATGGCGGGCGTAGGCCGAAGAGAAAATATCGAAGAAAAACAGCAGTAACGAGGTAATGAACTTTAATTTCTAAGCTACAAACACGGTGCATTATTGCCCATGATCAAAACAATGAATGAGCTTCAAAAGGTATCAATACATTTTGAAACAGACAGCATTCAAAAATCTTATTCAGCTTCTTAACAATGACATACCCTAGATTTTTGCAGCCTGATCATTGCACAATCTATTCCGGCCAGTCAATTTTTTTACCATTTTCAACGATGAGTGAAAGACTCAAAAAAGATGTCCCAAAAAAGTGCCAAACTTTAAATGCAATTTTTCCTCAAATGATAATATTTGAATCAATTTAAAGCATATCTTTGAAAGCACTATCTTCTTTCCGGCGATATGCAGTTTGTTTACTTTAATTGTATCATGTATCATTTACTTTAATTGAACTGTTTTATCAGTTCAGCTACTGCAGTGTGGATCCAGATTATTCAAATTTGATTTTCAGCCCATCTGAAATTGCAGCGTGCCCGCAAAGGACCTGGCGAACACTAGCTCCCTTCAGCGTAAACTAACTAACCATTCTCATTTTCACCGAGTGACCTAATAAAAAGTGAAATTTTTTGAAAAATCATCAAAAGTTGATTACACTATTACCGATCATAAAAATCTCTTATTGTGCCTGCATGTCTTGGACAAAATTCATTTCAGGGATGAATTTCCTTTCATCCTTGAGAGGAAGAGACCACAAAATCATTGCTTAAACATGGACACTGTGAGCAATGATATTTTACAAAACCTTGCAGTTCTTTACAAAGAGTCATCTGTTGCAATTTCATATGCAATTTGAGCTCGAGACGAAAGTTTTGAACGTCATTTTACACGAAGAAACTTAACACCAAGCAACAAAGCAAGTTGATCTTTTGCTGAAACCATCTGTAGGGCGTACTGTTTAAAATAACAGATAAATTTCATACAATTATAACTCAATGACAAACAAAACATACAAACAATGACATAAAAGTTACATTTTCAATTGCATCAAGTACATTTTCCATCCCAGAGAGACAATAACATGTTCTTCCAATTCAAGCTAGATTACAGCAATATGTTAAATGTCTTACTCTTCCATTTGTCGACTGGGAGTCCCAAATAACCAGAATTGTAGAAAAGCCAAAATGTCCATGAAAATCGGGGTTCGCTTGACAGGGTACCTTTATCGTTGCAGGATAAATTCATAGGGTACAGGGATGCATCATTCACGATCATAAGCAACCGAATCTTATCATAAGCGCCTAAACGAGGTTACCACCGTTCCTAAGCAGATGAATTCAACACCTACACAAGAAGCACTGCCTCTCTTTAATGATTTAGCCTCACTTTGAAGAATCTAACCTTACTTTAAGACGTTTGCTCGCTTTTTCTTCTTCCGAATCTGAATCATCAGAAATAGATTGTGACCGAGTTCGGTCTCTTTTCTTGTCAGAGTTCGGACTTTTCAATCGTTTGTTACCTTCTTCGTCAATGTCATCTGTACTTTGTTGTCGTTTTATTCTCCTTGCTTCTCGTTCGATGATGCTTTGGACAGATTTTGGAATATGTGCACGCTAGAAAATGAGATAGTCAACGTAAAGGCATGGCCCAGGGGGGGTACTCATTGACTTTCAATACGGGGGAGTCCATGCCAATATTTGGGGTCGGAAATTTTACGTGAAATCAATATTTGGGGTCCGTAAATTACAACATGGACAACAGTTCAATATTTGGGGTCCACAAATTTGAGGAAAGGAAAATCGTGCAATTTGGCCCTGAAGTTGCGAATCATGAGATAAATGTCTTGGTATTATTCAAAAACTGAGAAAGATCAAGAACCTCAAATTGAAATCATTCACAGACATTTTAGAGGCCCCAGAAATAGATAACAATATTTGGGGTCTCTGAAGAATTAGACTCAATATTTGGGGTCCCCAAAACATTAGGCTTGATATTTAGGGGTCAGCAAAGAAATAGTGGCATGGACCCCCCGTATTGAAAGTTAGGGAGTACCCCCTCTGGGAGGCATGGTTGAGGGTCATTGCCCTATGGTAAGTCCGAAACGAACAATATCTTCATACACTTTGTTGAAATCCGAGGAATTCTAAAATGTGTAACAGTAATAGGAACTATAACCCCACTCAAGATAATAATTAATACAAAGATGTACAAAAACAGTGCTCGATCCAAACTCTTTCCTAGAAAAGCTAAAAAGTTTTTCCTATTCTTTTCTTGCCCTTGTAGGCTCATTCTTGCTATTTGAAGAGGTACAGACCCAGTTAGGCAGCTTTCTGTAGTTTTTAATCGTAAGCAAAACGAGTCAGTTTATTCTGTTGTAAATCATGTTGATTATAGGTTGGAGTAAGCAAAAGACATTTTCAGAACAAATAATCAAGACGAAAATAAAACATTATAACAAACATTTGATTATATTCTTCAATATTATTTATAAATTAACATGCTAAACATATTTGCGGCTTGATTTGATGCAGAAAGGGTATGTATGATCAACAAAGGCTGGGGTAGGAAATCTTAAAAAATAAAAACATCTTGGCCTAAAATCATCCGAAAAGATTATCTTTGCTTGTAAGTGTCAGTAAATTATGGCCCATTTGAAAAATATAAATTAATCTTTGACGTTAAACTTGCATTTGCATTTTTCAAATGCAAATCTTTGCTTAGAAATCAAGAAGTTATAAACCAATTGCAAGAAAAAACGTACATGAAATTATTGTGTGCTTACCTGATGAGGTGTAAAACTCTNGGTATGTATGATCAACAAAGGCTGGGGTAGGAAATTTTAAGAAATAAAAACATCTTGGCCTAAAATCATCCGAAAAGATTATCTTTGCTTGTAAGTGTCAGTAAATTATGGCCCATTTGAAAAATACAAATTAATCTTTGACGTTAAACTTACATTTGCATTTTTCAAATGCAAATCTTTGCTTAGAAATCAAGAAGTTATAAACCAATTGCAAGAAAAAACTGTAAATGAAATTGTCTGCTTACCTGATGAGGTGTAAAACTCTCTACATGAGCTACAAGTTGATCTCTCAATTCCGGACTTATCTGTGGATGCAAACATAAAACAGTCATTTCAAATCTTTGACGTACACTCCAAAGTTTAGAAAGATTGATATACGAACCAAATAAATAATGAATAACTTAGCTTGTAATTGCATTTTCATCTTCCATCAAGAATGAATGGTTTGAAAATACTAGACTTTCCCGTGTGTGAATGTGAAGAGTTTAAAATGCTAATTTATAGCGTACAGTTGAAGAAGGTCTAACTACTCAAACAAAACAGGCATCTAATTAAGTCTTATGCACTTTTTAGTCTGCTTCCAGTGCTGACTGTGACCAGTTTCACCTACTAGGGCATCTTCAGAGCAACTGATTAATTCTAGAGAATCAACCTCTATTTATAGCAGAATCAATCTCCATATACGGTTATACAGTTTAAATGTATTGTTTTTGTCCTAAGATAAAATAAAGCTCTGGCAACTGTTGTTGTTGTTGTTTTGCTGGTTGTTGTTATGTGCTTAAAATGCCAAATTATATTATCGTATTCACTACAAAAATTGGCTCTTGAATAGACTTTTTAGCTACTCTACAAAAAAGCCTAGATCGAACGCTATTTTAATACATTTCTATACGAAAGGTTCGATCGAGTGGCGTTAGAGCCTCTATCGCTATTGTGCACATTCCAAAGTTCTACAAAATGTAGAAAATATAGTTCGATTCTGATTTTTTCAGAATAGCTAAAAGGTCTATTAATAATAATAGTAATAATGTATATTTATACAGGTAAACTTGGTCAGCTTGCACACAAGCTGCTATCATTCAAGATCCTGTTAATTGAACAAGATATACAAGCATAAGGATGTACTAGGATGGACCACATTAAGTTTAACGATTTTCAGTATGATAAAAAACAGAGACTCCATGTCGCTGAAGATTCAAACAAGGGCCGATCATCAAGAGCATTGAGAAACGTAAAAGGGGACTTAGCGTAGCCAACAGGGTGTAAACAGATCTAACAAAGATAAAAACAGAATTTGTTTGTCTTGGATGAAAATTTCAAGTAAGGAAAATTTTGCAACATCTTCCTATCCAACTGAACTAACTTTTTAACGAAATTTCACGGAGAATGCTCTCGGATTTTATCCATAAAGGCATCTCAAACAATTATTTAGTATTTTAAAACTTTGTTTTAAAATCAACCACACAATTGAACATTATTTTCATTTTTACGTTAGTATCACTTTATCGTTTGTCTAAACAAGAATTTTAATCAATTTAAAGATCATATGAATATATGAAAGCGGTGAAACAAACATTGATAACTAAAAAAGGGATTGTTACCTCAAAAACACTTTCTAATTGCCTTGGTGGTAGTTGTAATAATATTGGGAAGGACTGCGGTTTCGTCATCTGAAAAGAAAACAAAAGAATCAGTTGGTAGAAAGAATTGTGGAAGCATTTCAAGTGCTGATAAAGTCATTCCTTTGCCAAAAAAGAAACTATTGTTTGAAAATATTTCAGATTCTAACGTCAAGTAATGCTTTCCCGTTCGGCAATCCACACAAACTAGAAATTGTCTTAGAAAAGTTTCGGATTGAAAGAGTAACATCAAATAACAAGGACATATTTTGTAATACAATAGCATCAGTTGCTTTTGATTGACACCTCAATTCAAAGCGGTTAGCGACTGCAAACAAAGGAAATTCTCTCAACCAGTAATTCGAAATACACAAAGCAGCAAAATTGCTCCGAAACCAGCAGGGCAAACTCGCACCACGTACACGCGAAAGGCGGTTTAAAAAAATTGAAGCACTTATAACGAAAGAAGAAGGGTAAATCTAAAGATCTACCTGGCGGATTTTGTTTATTTGATTCAGGAGCTGTGGTGATCGTTTCATTTCTTAGTTCAATACCTGCTTCTGATAGCAGAAAAATATTTGTAGAACCACAAAAATACAACCTGGCCGTTGACTCCTGAATGTAACAGTTTTAAACACTGTTTGCTTTGGTATGTGCTAGAATGCTGAATATGGGAAATATGGCAATTTACATTGGCCTTAGGACCAGAAATAGATCGAGATCGTGTTCAACATAGGCTACAGTTACACAAAAAACTAAAGGTAAACTGGAAGGAAATCATAACAAACAAATTTAATTAGGTTTCATCACCGCACAACAAGCCAACTTATTTCCTGCACAGCCTAAACTAGCATATAAAAAAAAAAAAAAAAAAAAAAAAAAAAAAAAAGCTACGTGAAATGTAAAATAGCAGCAACAAAAAAAAGCGAGAATGTGTTTAGATGTCTTGGAACACCCAGGCTGGGCCTAGGTAACAATATGAAGCGAGTCTCTCAGCTTGTTAGCATCAATAATAAATTCAGCCAGGCATCTAAGAACTGCAGTGTTTTCGCTACTCATAATATTGGAAAACTGTATCTTTGGGTCTAAGGGCTCGACATTTGCAGTTAACAGTAGGTCAATTCTTAAGTTATCATTCTTAAGTTATTATCGTCAAATACAACGGTAAAAAGCCGCGTATAAGAACCTAGTGGATTAAGAACCTACAGGCTGAAATTGTCAAGTTTTCAATTCTTTTATAAGAACAAATCCATTGTATTCATTGTTTAAGAATCCAGGCTGATTTGCAAAATAGTAGGTTCTTATACTCAGGTTTTTATCGTATTCATACACGGTCGGTCTCATAAAAAGATTTAGCGCGAGGCCCACCAATATAATTACCGACATTATATTACGCATCATCGTTGCTTACGTCAATACTATTAGCAAATAGCTTGATGTTCGAGTCCAATATTCGTCATGAAGTTGCACGAAATTAGGCTCAAACGAAAAAAATAAAAGTTTGTTGCCTTTCCTTCCTTTTGTTTTTGTTTTTGACTAATGACTTTTCAGGGTTTACACTTCAAGGCCTGTTCAGAGGCTAGTCATGAAGAACCTGACATTCTATCATTTGATCTTGCTTCTTTGTCTGTTCAAGCTCCTTCGAAATTTCTTCGAATCTCAGAGAAGTAGACCTCATTTCCATTGTGTCCTACCTTAGACTGACTACATACTACTGGTGGACACTCAAACCAGTTTGAGCACACAATTCAATTCAATTAAAAAATACAAAAAATGTTGTTGTTGTTGTTGTTGCTGCTGTCATTGTTGCTGCTGCGATAACACTACACAATCGAACCGTTCGTATAAAAATATAAAAAATTATCGCTCGATCTAGACTCTTTTGCAGAATAGCCAAGAAGTCCATACCTATGCCGACTAATCCAATTGCAGAAGAAAAGATAGGCACAATGACATGGTTATTCTGAATTGAAGATCATTTCTAACCTGTTTATTGATTAACTTTGCAAGAATATTCATCACGAAACCAACCAGTCGTGGACATAAACCCAATGATAAAATTACCTGAAATGGGACAAAAAAGTCTTTAAGTATCAACGTGTAAACACAGGGGAATGTGTAAAAACAGAAAATTAGCAGTACCAGCCCTTACAAAAGATTTTCAACTCAAACGAATGCCAATCACTTGTAGTCAAAAGCACAGATTGGCCAAAGAAAGTGCCCAGGACGATGAAAAATGTTTCACTCTTAGACTAGCATTTCTATGAAAGGTATCCCAATGTTATCACTGATAATAGTTGTGGATGGAACATATAGACAACGCGATTATTTCAAATTTAGCAAATAACAAAGCCTACTGAATGAAGTTTCTGCTTCGACACTTTTTCTAATATTCCAATAAAAATTGACAGTAAATTTTTAACAACTGCGCTACTTAAAAACTACGATGAAACACTACTGAAACGATACCACGAGGTAAAGGATATGTCTACCCCGCCGCCATTATATAAAGGTTAAAGGAAACGTCAATGAATTGGAATCCAAACTCATCCATGAACAAGAGGTAGAAATTCAGGGTCTACCGCGTTGAAGAGCCTTGTTAACAAGTGGCAACTTTTCACACGATATTCAATATCATATTAAAACCTTAAACTATAGCAAGACCAAGGCAAGACCATTTGATATTCAATAACACAGCTATTCAGTCTTCAGTTGCTACACTCATTTATTCCTTCTTAATTCGTAAATTCGTTCATTTCTTCATTCATTCATTTCTTCATTCATTCATTCATGCATTTGTTAATTCATTCGTTCATTCATTTATTCGTTCATTCATTCGTTCATTCATTCGTTCATTCATTCGTTCATTCATTTATTCGTTCATTCATTCGTTCATTCATTCGTTCATTCATCTATTCGTTCATTCAATCATTCGTTCATTCATTCATTCACTAATTAATTCATTCTTTCGTTAATTAATTGACCAATTAATTCGTTCATTCATTCATTAGTTTATCTGTTCATCTACTGATTGATGTGGTCATGAAGCATCGTTGCACCCGAAAGCAGTATGGTGTTGATCACAACATTACATTGTGGACTTGAACGAATTGTTACAATTGAGAAGACATTATGGGTAGCATCACAGAGGGCCTTGAAAGGGTCTAGGTCCATCTTTGTTTGCCTAAAGATGACACTCTGGGAATGAGACTTTGTGAACTGCGTCTTGGAATGCCAACGTCAAAAAACTAAAATTGTGTATGAGATTTGATCACTGTTTTCCTACGATACAGTGACTGGGATTTCAGATTAAAAATGACTGAGAAAATGGGTTCGAGTTCCCCCTTCAGGGCCTACAATTTTCCCAAGACACCAAGTGACAGTGACAAATTTCATTTTAAAGAGCCATTGTCACCCAGGGTCCTTTGCGGGCATGCTGCAATTTCAGACTGTCTGAAAGTTAAATTTGGTCCAAACGGAACAAATGGATCCACACTGATTGAACGTTTGACTGCAGTTAACTTGTCTGTCATTTCAACTATTGCAGTGTGGACCAATATTATCCATTAAGGCCAAATTTGATTTTCAGACAGTATGAAATTTCAGCGTGCCTGCAAAGGATCCTGGGTGACAATGACTCTTTAATGGTTTTTGGGGAGAGACTCCAGCAGCTATTAGATCTACTGTTGTTTGTAGTGATGCAGCACTAAATTAATTCATGAATGTTTAAAATGAGACTAATCTAATGACTCCAAAGTTTGTGTATTTCTCACATTCATTTCCTTTTATTTTGTGATGTTACTTATGTGTAAACAAACGTATCTTTAGGTTAATTTGATTCTGGAATATCTTCGGAAATGGAAAAGACATTTAATGGAATATTCGTATCCGGTTTAAAAACTTCGACAAAGCATGCTAAAAGTAAATAAACACAAACAAGTTTTATTATCCGGTCAAAAGCAAACAACATGTATGCGATATCTTGTTTTGGATTCGTAGTTGATATTTTCACGAATTCAAAATAGATCCACATCATCAAATCTCTCAAGACACAAAAGAAATGGAAGGTCTCAAGGATCTAAGCCATAAAAGTTCTAGTAGCGAGAAGGAAACGCAAATTGTGCAGCTAGCGTAAGNAGTAAAGTTCCATGGTTTAAATAGATGTTTGCAATGTTAGATACGCGTTGATGAAAGGCAGGCCACATCTGTCAATCTATAATGACCATTGACTTTCCATATTCATGTTGAAGTGATAATACAAGCAAAATACAAGCAAAGTCTGCACAATTTCAAATGAATGTCATCATTTGTAATTTCTATCATTATATTCAAGAACAATAATAACCCATTTGATCAATCCATCAATCAATCAATCAGTCGATCAATCAATCAATCAATCAATCGATGGATCGATCGATCATGAACAATAACTAAATAAAGAAATAAACAAAAGATAAATGAATCTTGAAAGGGTTACCATTATGTGGGTAAAGGTGTAAATCCAGTTGCAAAAGTTTTCCAAAAATTGCAAACCTATCCGAAAGCAGCATCATATGGGTTCCGATTCCGAACTATCAAAAAAGTTTGTGTAAAATTCTGTGATGTATTTATTTGAATTGGTTTGGGTACTTGCACATTTTAACGATAAATTTGATACTAAAATTTTCGACGAATGTTCTCCATTCGTCGAAAATTTTAGTATCAAATTTATTTGAATTGAATGGCTTGAAAGAGACATTGGCTATTTTGCTGTAATTTAATTCAACTGTTGGACTTTCTATAGATTTTGAACATTTGCTGAAATTACAACTCATTTCATATTTCAACTCATCTACCGATGTGACGTCATCAGATTTCCAAATTTTAAACCTGAAGATTTGCGCTTTGTACCACACTGCAGACATTCATAAACTTTGGTTTTCTTGAAAATTATTCTTCCTTTTCTCATAAAGTTTAGAAATTATGATGGTTTTCAGTCTGTTTCAAATTTTCCTTGAACTCTCACTGACTTTGAAAATATTGAAAATTTCTGAAAAGTACAACTGTCTTCTTCATAAAATGAGAGGAAAACAGACCACATACGCTTTTTTCGTAACATTGAGGCTAAATCTCTCATTCAATAGGTAATAGCTATAGAAATTATTCTGGCAATAAGTTCAGTTTTTTCTGCACCGAAGCCAACATCTTAGAAGTGAATAAGATAAAGTAACAAAGAGTTGATATGAGATAAACACCAAGAATTTTTCAAACAGTTTTTGGTCGTTGGAATGCCACCAGGGTGCTATTTTTGTGAGGTCGTTACATTTTAATTGGATATTACAATTTGATAAAAATTTAATTGAAAATATTGTGATTGTCGTTGAGTTTCATCGATTTCAATAAGAAACCTCCCTGTTATTAACGGTAAATTTGACCAATAAATCTATTGCTACACAATTCATCAGGTCATATATTGTGCTTCAACTTACCTAAAGCTTTCATGACAAATATGATGATATTGCATAGGCATCTCGGCAAAGTGGATTTGTCTGAAAAGCTAATATTGTAAACAATACTTGAATATTTGAACATAACAAAAACAGCCGAGAACTGTATGTGCCTTACCTGACAACATTTCACAAATCCTTGCCATACTTTTGGTTGTTTCCATACCTAATGTGAAAAGATTTGGTTTGGTTAGAAAGAAACAGGGTGTGTGAAGATAAAGAAATAAAATTGTACTTTTTGTAAGGAAAATTTTTCATGACATTATTTCAATATTCTACATTTCAAAAGTTAGAATTATCAATTATTTCATAAAAAAATATAGACTGCTTCATTTTGTTTCAAAGTTAAATTTTCTTATTTCATATCTGAAAATTATCATAATCTTACATTTCAAACATGAAAAGAGATAAATACAACGGTAAAAAGCCGCATATAAGAACCTAGTGGTTTAAGAACCTACAGGCTGAAATTGTCAAATTTTCAATTGTTTCATAAGAACCAATCCATTGTATTCATTGTTTAAGAATCCAGGCTGATTTGCAAAATAGTAGGTTCTTATACTCAGGTTTTTATCGTATTCATACACGGTCGGTCTCATGAAAAGATTTAGCGCGAGGCCCACCAATATAATTACCGACATTATATTACGCATCATCGTTGCTTACGTCAATACTATTAGCAAATAGCTTGATGTTCGAGTCCAATATTCGTCATGAAGTTGCCTGAAATTAGGCTCAAACGAAAAAAATAAAAGTTTGTTGCCTTTCCTTCCTTTTTTGTTTTGTTTTTGACTAATGACTTTTCAGGGTTTACACTTCAAGGCCTGTTCAGAGGCTAGTCATGAACAACCTGACATTCTATCATTTGATCTTGCTTCTTTGTCTGTTCAAGCTCCTTCGAAATTTCTTCGAATCTCAGAGAAGTAGACCTCATTTCCATTGTGTCCTACCTTAGACTGACTACATACTACTGGTGGACACTCAAACCAGTTTGAGCACACAATTCAATTCAATTAACAAATACAAAAAATGTTGTTGTTGTTGTTGTTGTTGTCATTGTTGCTGCTGCGATAACACTACACAATCGAACCGTTCGTGTAAAAATATAAAAAAATATCGATCGATCCTGACTCTTTGGCATAATAGCCAAGAAGTCCACTAATCAAATTGCAGAAGAAAAGATAGGCACAATAACATGGTTATTCTGAACTGAAGATCATTTCTAACCTGTTTATTGATTAACTTTGCAAGAATATTCATCACGAAACCAACCAGTCGTGGACATAAACCCAATGATAAAATTACCTGAAATGGGACAAAAAAGTCTTTTAAGTATCAACATGTAAACACAGGGAAATGTGTAAAAACAGAAAATTAGCAGTACCAGCCCTTACAAAAGATTTTCAACTCAAATGATTGCCAATCACTTGTAGTCAAAAGCAAGGATTGGCCAAAGAAAGTGCCCAGGACGATGAAAATGCTTCACTCTTGGACTAGCATTTCTATGAAAGGTATCCCAATGTTATCACTGATAATAGTTGTGGATGGAACATATAGACAACGCGATTATTTCAAATTTAGCAAATAACAAAGCCTACTGAATGAAGTTTCTGCTTCAACACTTTTTCTAATATTCCAATAAAAATTGACAGTAAATTTTTAACAACTGCGCTACTTAAAAACTACGATGAAACACTACTGAAACGATACCACGAGGTAAAGGATATGTCTACCCCGCCGCCATTATATAAAGGTTAAAGGAAACGTCAATGAATTGGAATCCAAACTCATCCATGAACAAGAGGTAGAAATTCAGGGTCTACCGCGTTGAAGAGCCTTGTTAACAAGTGGCAACTTTTCACACGATATCAATATCATATTAAAACCTTAAACTATAGCAAGACCATTTGATATTCAATAACACAGCTATTCAGTCTTTAGTTGCTACACTCATTTATTCCTTCTTGATTCGTAAATTCGTTCATTTCTTCATTCATTCATTCATTCATTCATTCATTCGTTCGTTCGTTCGTTCATGCATTTGTTAATTCATTCGTTCATTCATTTATTCGTTCATTCATTCGTTCATTCATTCGTTCATTCATCTATTCGTTCATTCATTCGTTCATTCATTCATTCACTAATTAATTCATTCTTTCATTAATTAATTGACCAATTAATTCGTTCATTCATTCATTAGTTTATCTGTTCATCTACTGATTGATGTGGTCATGAAGCATCGTTGCACCTGAAAGCAGTATGGTGTTGATCACAACATTACATTGTGGACTTGAACGAATTGTTACAATTGAGAAGACATTATGGGTAGCATCATAGAGGGCCTTGAAAGGGTCTGGGTCCATCTTTGTTTGCCTAAAGATGACACTCTGGGAATGAGACTTTGTGAACTGCGTCTTGGAATGCCAACATCAAAAAACTAAAATTGTGTATGAGATTTGATCACTGTTTTCCTACGATACAGTGACTGGGATTTCAGATTAAAAATGACTGAGAAAATGGGTTCGAGGTCCCCCTTCAGGGCCTACAGTTTTCCCAAGACACCAAGTGACAGTGACAAATTTCATTTTAAAGAGCCATTGTCACCCAGGGTCCTTTGCGGGCATGCTGCAATTTCAGTTCAGACTGTCTGAAAGTTAAATTTGGCCCAAACGGAACAAATGGGTCCACACTGCAGTTGTTGGGGAGACGAGATACGGTTTGTCCGAGAAAACTTATGTGTCCCCCCGTGCAGTGGGCTAATGCTCATGCGCCCGGCAGAGTTCCAACCCAGAACACTACTGCGCATGAGCTTTAACCTACTGCACGGGGGGACACATACGTTTCCTCGGACAAACCGTATCTCGTCTCCCAACAAGCAGTTGTTGAACTGATTGAACGTTTGACTGCAGTTAACTTGTCTGTCAGTTCAACTCATTTCAACTATTGCAGTGTGGACCAATATTATCCATTTAGGCCAAATTTAATTTTCCGACAGTATGAAATTTCAGCGTGCCTGCAAAGGATCCTGAATGACAATGACTCTTTAATGGTTTTTGGGGAGAGACTCCAGCAGCTATTAGATCTACTGTTGTTTGTAGTGATGCAGCAGTAAATTAATTCATGAATGTTTAAAATGAGACTAATCTAATGACTCCAAAGTTTGTGTATTTCTCACATTCATTTCCTTTTACTTTGTAATGTTACTTATATGTAAACAAACGTATCTTTAGGTCAATTTGATTCTGGAATATCTTCGGAAATGGAAAAGACATTTAATGGAATATTCGTATCCGGTTTAAAAACTTCGACAAAGCATGCTAAAAGTAAATAAACACAAACAAGTTTTATTATCCGGTCAAAAGCAAACAACATGTATGCGATATCTTGTTTTGGATTCGTAGTTGATATTTTCACGAATTCAAAATAGATCCACGTCATCAAATCTCTCAAGACACAAAAGAAATGGAAGGTCTCAAGGACCTAAGCCATAAAAGCTCTAGTAGCGAGAAGGNATCTTTAGGTTAATTTGATTCTGGAATATCTTCGGAAATGGAAAAGACATTTAATGGAATATTCGTATCCGGTTTAAAAACTTCGACAAAGCATGCTAAAAGTAAATAAACACAAACAAGTTTTATTATCCGGTCAAAAGCAAACAACATGTATGCGATATCTTGTTTTGGATTCGTAGTTGATATTTTCACGAATTCAAAATAGATCCACATCATCAAATCTCTCAAGACACAAAAGAAATGGAAGGTCTCAAGGATCTAAGCCATAAAAGTTCTAGTAGCGAGAAGGAAACGCAAATTGTGCAGCTAGCGTAAGGGCAAAAAGAGATCTAGCGTAAGGGCATGAGATAATGCTATCATCGATACCTCTCAAGCGAGTTGCATGCCAGCTTTTTCAAAAGTGCTCTATTTTCGTTGAAAAGCTTGACAAAGAATTTAGCTGAAAAGAACTGAGGCAAGGCAAGGCAAGAACAATTGAATTTTGGCACATTTAGGCCCTCCAAGCCCGTATTCTCTTCAGAGGCCAACTTATGAAAACAAAACCTGATTTCTAATCTGTCATCTCCCTGGTTCTATTTTCACATAATCATTGCTGCGAAGAGCCAGCGTAGCAGCAGTATAATCTGAAGAAATCAATATTTTCATGTTAGTACTGATGTGGTTCTGCAAAATTTATTTTCTCTCCATTGACGGTGCAACTCAGTGTTTCTCATGCAGATTAGAAACTTCAGAGTGCAAAGTTTGCAATGAGTTCTTTGATACTATCCTTTGCCCTTTATAAATAGCATTGAAGAAATATGACCTGTCGGTATGAAATAGGTGTTAGGTTTAATCCCTCTCTTTGGAGGGTGTAAATTATTTGCTTTTAGGAACAATCCACTAATCAGAGGTCATGTAATTTGATGGTATCATAATTCAAAGTTAATCTTAATGATAATATAGACGATTTCCAATGAACATATCGTAATCTTGAGTATACCAATGCATTCCATTATGTAGCATTAGTGGTAACTAGAATCACTGAAACGTGAATCTTTCGCCTTTAATTTCAAATGTGAGATGAACATTGCACAATTTCATTGAACAATGGAAAAGATCATTTTCAGAATGAAAGACTTTCATGTTAAAGAGCCATTTTCACCCAGAATCCTTTGCGGGCATGCTGCAATTTCAGACAGTCGTAGAATAAAACTTTGCCCATGCATGTAGTATCTTTTTTTATCATTCAGCACAATAGCTTTTACGCTATACGGCTATAATATAACACAACAAAAAATAACTCAAGATAAAAGAAGAAAAAGAAATAGTAACTAACGTACTACACCTGAAACATAATTTATACATATCTGCGTTAGACTTAGGGATATTCAAAATGTGTAATGTTTTTCTCGGATATCAGTGATTTGTCCAATAAACTTGAGGAGAAAGAAAGAAAGAAAGTCTGACAGAAAGACTGATAGAAAGTCTTACATTGGTGTAGAACTGTTCTATCACTCAACTGCTCTGCTGCAATGGGGATCAGCGGCCAAAGTTGATTTTCAGCAGACAGTTTGAAATTGTAGCTTGCCTACAATCGACCCTGGGTGAAAATGGACAGTTAAGTCCAGTGGGCAGTTAAGTTGAATGGCTCTTACCCTGGGTACCAGAGCCAAAAAGGTATAATAAAAGAAAGAGAAGGAAGAGAAGGAAGAGAGGCTTTCTTTTTCCTTTGTTCCCTTTTTTTAATTTGTTTATAAATCTAAATCTGTCGCTCTGGCACCCAGGGTAAATGGCTCTTGAAGTCCGAGAAGGTGAAGTTGCATTTTTCAGCACCAAGCGCTGGGATCCAAGAAGTAGGAAAGGACTAATCGAGGTCATAGCATTAAAATGGTGGGGCTCTACCTGGGATCGAACCCTGTCCGCCTGACTGTCCTGGCTGCAAAGTCAGAGAAGTACACCATTGCGCCACAAGAAGGGCTCGACTCGACCGATGGTGCTCAAAGAGAAAAGGTCGACGGCCATGTAGCCTCTTTAATACCTAATCCCAAGGAGACATGGGCGCATCAAAGCATATCAAATGCATGACACTGAAGTAACATTGAAGAAAGATGAGATGAATTCTGTCTTAAATGTTAAATCCATGAATGTGATATATTTGTTAAAGATATCCCCTTACCGTTCTCATGAATAAAGTGGGCAAAGGTGACTGTTCCATAAGCTGCTGAAGTACAACCGCCAGCACTTCTTGACTGTAAATCTTCTTTTCAGCAAAACAAAGGTTTATTGCTAGAACAGAAAGAAGTCAGATTAGATATAAAACATTTGCAATGTATCATCACATATTTAAATCATAACATGAACCATTTATTTACTTCTGATGAAGGAGAAATTGATATGTGTGAAAGTCCTTTGGTAAGAATAGAACAGCTTCGGCTGTCAGCTCGGGATTTTCAGCGATTTGCGTCTTGTGAAGCTTTTCGATAAATCATGCAGACGCAACGTTTTCGACAATTCCAGAATTCCAGGTCGAATTAACGGATGTAGTAGAAGGAATAAAACCTCTCTTGAATTTGCATTTGTAGTTTTATAAGAACTTTAAGTGGATAAAAAGGCACAAATGTTGCTGCTTACGAGAAGGAAGATCAAATCTGGGGGGGGGGGGCAAATAAACTGTCCATTGATTATGAACAATTTTCCAGACTTAAGGCGGATTCTTGCCCTACTAAGGCCGATTTTTGTAAATATTCCAGCGTTGAAGGGCTGTCGCATCCTGGCCCCCTGCCTCCTACGCCTATGGAGGTTATAGAAAGGTAACTCTGGCCAGCACCGCTCGTTTGATATAACAAAAAAGGGGGACTGACATTATCGCTGCCTCCATGCATATGATGTTCAAAAACGAATTGGAGCTTACAGCAACATGATAAACAATCTATGAAGGAGAAGACAAGAACAATGAGCTACATGATAATGTTCTACCATATACTAATAAGTAGGCCCCTAAATTATGGTGCTGTATGCGGACATCTATTGATGTAGATTTTATCAACACGAACAGTCTTATACGAAGTTATAATATATTCCTGTCTTCCTTTTAATAAACATATGTGCAAAAGAGATTTGGCTTTTAATTTCTCTACAAATATGGAACATGTGTGAAACCCATATTTCATTTGCACCAAACGCTTCATGTTTAATCTTTAAAGTAAGACACAAATCTGAACCAACGTCACAAAAGTCATTACTAGATTTGACCCAAAAACATAATGAAGCTTGCATATTTGTGCGGTTCCATATTCTCTGATGCGGTCCTATAACTGGTCTTACGTTTAGTGGATTTCTGATACTATTTCCTGTATTTTGCTTTCCAGCAGCTAAGTATACTGTGGGCCGTTGTGGGCGACTTATCAATTTTTGCCATGTCATCAATATGCGGATAAATCATCGAGACGGTTGTCATTGGCCAAAATATTGGGGTAAGCCTAAAAAATCAACATAACGTGACTGGTAAAAGGTGGCTAACATTGACGGTNGTTGCACCAAACGCTTCATATTTAATCTTTAAAGTAAGACACAAATCTGAACCAACGTCACAAAAGTCATTATTAGATTTGACCCAAAAAACATAATGAAGCTTGCATATTTGTGCGGTGCATGTTCTCTGATGCGGTCCTATAACTGGTCTTACGTTTAGTGGATTTCTGAGAATATTTCCTGTATTTTGCTTTCCAGCAACTAAGTATACTGTGGGCGACTTATATCGATTTTTGCCATGCCATCGATATGCGGTTAAATCATCGAGACGGTTGTCATTGGCCAAAATAATGGGGTAAGCCTAAAAAATTAACATAACGTGACTGATAAAGGGTGGCTAACAATGATGGTCCCTGAAATTACATCAGTTAAAATCAGAGTACTGTCATTCGCTATAAATTTTACTAACAGTAGCAAAATGGAGGGATTTTTATAGCGTCATATATCCATTGCATCATATATCCCCAAGGCTATTAGGCACTCAGGGGTCATAGGCCTTAACAATTATTCATATGATTTATAGCAAATGTAAGTTAGATAGCTTTGAAGTGGGAAAATAGATAGAGTAGGCCTAAATCATCCAAAACTTTGCTACATCACTTGTAAGCCTAATTGATGATGGTGATGGTGATGGTGATGATGATGATGATGGTGATGATGAAAGCAATATTTTACTATTTTTGCAATCTAACAAAGAAAGTCAATCAACAGAGACATCAACTGATTGCATTTGTCTATTTCTCTCATATTTCCTTTCACGTTCTGTTTGTTTAACATATCAAAATGTATCAAATTGTATTTACTGTGGTTCGGCGAGGTGACTTGTGTCCCTGCTATTGATTGCTATAAAGCTTTGATGATGTTCTCAAGCTTAGTGTAGTTAGAGGCACGGCCTGATACATTTAGTTGCTACTTTCTATGGCATTGGGAGTATTTCTTTAGATTGAGATCATCAGTTCTTTTTGCTATTAATACGTCGCAACACGCTTCATTGTTATTTGAATTTAGCGTCGTTAGCCTGCACCGCCTGCATTAAGCACTACAATCTTATAGTGAATTATGTTCAGATGAAACATGTTTGAAAAAGAATACAAGTTTGAACACAGTGTCCTCACAGCATTAAGAATCCTTCATAACGTTCTCACTGCAAATTTCTCACGATTTTCCCCAAATAAATAAATGTCAAGAATAACTAAGTGATTGTAAGGAGGCTCAATGGCATGTTTTCTTAGCTCAGTTAGATTGAAGGATATCTTTATCTGAATGTTGGCCTGCACAAATATAGATGCTGTGATAAAACTGAAGAGGCATGCAGGGAGATCAAGGGTGTGGCCATTATGCTAGTTTTTACTGAAAATGCTAACGTGTTTAATTTGGCCTGATAAAGAATCTTTGTTTGTTTTGGAGCTTTTGATGACGCTCTATTCCTATTCCTACACTGTATTGCGACCGTTCTTTGCAATAGTCTTGGCTGTCGGAGATCCGTGAGTGTTCTTTGCCAGACATGTGTCTGCCATTTACAAGACCTAATCGCTCTCCCCAGTCCCAATTGAAAATGTCAGAAGCTAACTATTAATACTTCGTGGACTACTGCAAAGATCCTTTCATGCTTAAAGTGGTTTGCAGCGAAATAGTGTGTTCGTTATTATCATTCAAAAGTCTAAACGTGAAAGAAAAATGATTCAAATTTTTGGCTGATTTCATGAACCTTCAGAAAAGATTTAATTAAGAAAATTAGCTTATGACTCTTGCATGGTGAAACCGATTTCAGCCAAACAAATTCCATACTATTAGAGAACTTTCACAATTAATGCCTCTTAGACATCTATCTTGCTAATTCTCAATGAAGTGAAAGATGGAAGTTGCTCCATGGGACCTGAATCGTACCACTAAGAAGGAACCTTAACGAGCGATGGTCATCCAAGGTCCTTTGCGGGCACGCTGTAATTTCAGATAGTCTAAAATTCAAATATAGCCTAAGCGGAAAAGATGGATCCTCAATGCAGTGGTTCAGCTGATAGGAAAGCAAATTTAAGTCAAACGTTCTATCAGTTGAACTGTTGCAGTGTTGATTTGCATTTACCGTTTAGGCCCAATTTGATTTTCAGACAGCCTGCAATTGCAGAATGCCCGCAAAGGACCCTGGGTGACAATGACGTTTTATGCACTTTATGCATTGTTAAAAGTAACAAAGATGGCCTCTGCTCTTCAAGTTCTTCAGGCTTTTAGAAGCTAATCTTACAAAGCCGACCTGAGCAGAGAAGACCAAACGAAGCAGTATTGCTAAGGTCTCTTTTGTCTTTGGGGCCGTAGTTTGTTGAGCGATTGCTACAACTTTGCTTCAACATCATAGTAACCAAGTCATTTATGGTTTGTTGTGGAGACAGAAATGGTGATAACATCCCGTCTCGCCCATGCAACGAACGGGATGTCGTAATGTAACCTAATCCAATGTTCTTAACTTGACTTAGATAATTTGAACTGGTTTTGGGGAAAGCTTTGGAAAGATTTCAGTTTAAATGAAAGATGTCTGTCATCTGTTAAGAACACAATATTGTGGTTTTGGCTAAATTTGGAATCAATTGAAAGGTGCTTGAAAATCTTTCCTTATCTCAGGTATTAGATTTCTCGACGCTTGGATTACAAGCCGGGCATGACCCAAAATAAATAAAATAATTCGATAGGACAATATTTATAGCTTGGCTGGTTACTGTTTCAAGAACGAATGAAAGAAATTATAAGTCCACCATCCCTCTTAAAGCAAAATAAACCAAATTCATAACGGTTATGATTAGCACAAGTTGTACCGTTTTCTGACCGTTACAAGTTATTGAAACCTAACTGAATTCGATTTAAAATGCGAATATTTGCAAATATCTTTCACTTATTTTTCTGTTCCCCCTACTGATTACATCATAGTCACAAGAATTCCTTGTGACTATGATTACATCCCTCGCTCTAGATGCAACTTATGTCAGCAGAAAATTGCACGACAATGCATTGATAAGCCTAGCTTTGCAGTCTTCCTGAAAGCCACCTTTCCTGAAAGCTACCTTCAGATGCTAGGAAGAAACCAGCGACTTTCTCCTGAAATCATGACTTTCCTAAAATTCTTCGATATGTCTGAACGAACAGAAGAAGTTACGGCACTGCCATCACAGGCTACACTGATTGCATGAGTCTCAGTTTCCCGCATTGCATTGAATGATGGTTATTGCTTTAAACTGAGACTCATGACCATATAGCTCCAAAACAGAGACCATTTAGGCCAAATGCACCGCATTTAGGGCGTATCCAATAAAATAAATGCATTTTGCAAATCTGTAAGTTAGGGAAACACCAGACTTTGTATTAACAGTTTCTTTCCAATGTTCACGCTCTTTAAACCAGACATTGAAATGATCTTGCGGCAAGAACGTTCACGTACGAAAACTCCCGCATATTTCAACCATTTTGAACAAGTGTGCCCATTAACTTATGGTAATGTTATGCATCCCTATTGACCGAAGTGACATCAACAAATCAAAGAACGCAAGGAAACAAGGGATTCAACGACATAAGTCTATTTAGAACCTGCTTTGTCGTAAGCCCTTGTAAGAGAAAAAATAAAAAATCAGATTACAAGCATTGAAAGAATTTTAGGAATCACGTTGTCAGTCTAACCACAGGCTACATACATTGGATTTACACCAAGGACCCTGAGCACAGAGAATGAGTGTCAACACTAGGCTAAGAACCGCCTACATCAGCAACAAAATTCAAGCCGGAAATCAGCTGAACAGAAACCCATTCTGTTACTGAAACTACCATAGGAAACTATTGATAAGCTGTAACAATATGAGTAGTATAGTATATAGCTAGAAGCAAGCTAACTCATATCCTTTCAGGCCAGGATAAAATATGGCCTAGACGCAAAGTCTCCTTGAATAATGCGCAAATAGCCGCTGGCTTTGATAACTTCCAAATGACAAGGGAACCGATAAGAGAAACCATAAAAGGTTCTTGGTTTCTTTCAAGACAGTTAAGAAGATTGGAGTTTTATCTCTCGGATGTTTTTCAGGCAAAAAGATTGATTTGACAATGTGAGATGATAAAGCCTTGTACGACTGTTGCAAAAAGAAACGGACTATGCTTATTTAATAACTGCCACAAAGAAGTTTCATCTTAAAATCAGTGACTGTAATTCTTGAAAGAAGACAAGGAATATTTTCGTTTCCAGATAGTGAATTGAGCTTCTTGAAAATATAATGAAAAATAATTTGATTTTGGAAAATTCGTTTCCATTTCGTTAACTGACGGAATTCAGTCAAGTTCATCTGGCAAAAGATTATGAATCGAAAGATATTTCGATACATTTTGTAGAATTTTCGAATGTGCACAGCAGTGATAAAAGCTCTAGCACCATTCAGTCGAATCTCTCGTATAAAAAACGAATACAAATATTGCCTGAGGAATAGCTAAAAGTTGTATCAAAAGTGAGAAGTGCAAGATGAAAGATATGCTTGAATTGATCAGTAAGAGATGATGGGAGTCAAAATGAGATTCACCTTGTTACCCTTGATTTAAATTTTAATAAAAGGTAGCCTTTTGGTGAATCACGGAACAAAACAAGACCTGCACACAACATCCATAAATGCGATCCATAAATGCATTCGTGTCATGTATCATGTCACACATGTCACATAGCTTCAAAGCATAAAGTCACAAGGAAATGGAGAGCTACTTTCTTTGTTTCTATTTGGCTGAAGAATTCTCTTGAATACTCGTTTTATCATCCAGGTTACAACAGGTTTAGCGTCCATTCTAATCACAGGTGGCGGAGAATGGTTCAGTATTTTTAAAATGGAATTGTTCAGCTTTAAAATTAGTAAAAACAAACCTTTCTTGCCAGTTAAATGTGTCTGATTTCTCTGTGAATCTGATCCACTGCTATTTACTTTAAGTTAGGCCAATATGCGAATGACTGTTTAGTGTTGTTGCGGTTGTCTCAGAAATACTCAGCGTGAAAAGAAAAAGAGAAAGGTCTGTAGGTTCACAAATGGCCTCGCGGCTGGGCACATCTTCTTCGCCTTTTCCCGCTGCTCTTCGGCCACTGGCTGGCTACCAAAGCACATCTGACCAATCCTCAGCAACCCCTTTATCTTCTCATGACCCTCTCATTTCCACTCGCACCACGCAAAAAGTGCTGAGCGAGGAATTGTGAACGCGGGTCTGCTCTATTTGCAATCTCGTAAGCATCGAGGAAGTTCAACGGAGCACGCCTTG
>REGL01000041.1:258611-289539 GCA_004194395.1 Aurelia aurita complex sp. Pacific
CCTCCTGAACAATTCATAGTTACATACTCCAAGGAAAAGAGGGTCAAAACCCAGACAAAAGTCAACATTTTACACTCCTTTGGATTCACAAAATCCACAGATTAAACATGTTTAAATTGCGTAGATAGAAAGTTACACGACTTTTAATCAGCTGTGCCCCTTAAACCACAAATCTACTCCATCAGACAACCGATATTAAGCAAATAATAATTCAAAGTTTGAAGAATAATTAAACAAAAGAAAAAGGGACTTTGGATGATACACAAATCATTATGAGGAACAACAGGGGGGTCAGGGGTGCAGGGGGTCAGGGGTGTAATCTGATCTTTGAATGCATTAGACAATGTGGAAATATATTGCTACTTGGTTGGGAGACAACTAAGGAGGGCCAAAGTCTGACTGGCTAAAGTCGCTTCGAATAATGCGATCAAAAGGGATGGGACAGAGAAAGTTTTAATATCATATATCAATTGATCAACCAATCAATCAATTAATCGACCAGTCAATCAGTCAATGGATCTATCAACCAATCAACAAAGAAACCAATAAAACATGTAATAAATAAATCAGAATCAACGAAAACAAATTTTAAACATGAAGGGGCAAGGGGCAAGGGGCAAGGGGCAAGGAGGTGAGCATCAAACCATGTGGGGCGATACAACGCTGATGACAAGTATATGTGAAGTTGTTATGTACAAGGTAAAACGAGATTCTATCCAGCTGAATTTACATGGTCCATCTATCTTTCTTGGTGGGGCGCTAGGCCGAACCATTTATGACAAATTATGTCCAAAGGCAAATACTCCAAACGCCACCTGTTGCACAAACCGACAATCAAAATTAAAAATTTTGTTTCTTTCTACAATTTTTCAATTAAAACTTGAAATTGCAATAAAGTCAGCATATTTAGAAAATTGACTAGCATTGCAGTAATGCAAAAATATTTACTCCCGGACATAGCTGTTCCAAATATCTCTGTCCATCATATAAAGTAACGTCTTTATAACCCTTACAGCTGTTTCAGCGCAGCCCTTTAAGAAATCCGAATCGACTTTTACTGTTTGTCATAAAAAATAAACTTGTTCGTCGAAACATGTTTTCAAAGGATAAAAACTATTCAGATTGAGGGTGCCTTCGACATACATCATGTACACAAAGGACGATGTCACCAATTAGAATTCTACTTGGCGGGCAATGATTCGATGCTTTAAATTCCCGTTATCATCACCACAAGAAACGATACTCCCTTTGTTAGTAGAATTTTTTGTCGAAGTTCTAAATTAGAACAAGAAATGACGGAATGAGAAATTATCAAAAAAATTGTCTGCGGTGTGACTGTGAAAACCTTGACACAGAACAAAGATCAACCGTGCTGGCAACTGAATGGTTTCTTTCATATTTTACGAGCTGATTTCATGAAAGATATTTTGTTATTTTTGAAATGATGTGGTAAGCAATGGTAACCGATTTGGAAACCAGACTCACATAATTGCGGCTTTTTTCAACCTTTTTCGAACCAATTTCCTGTTTTTCGAAAAACTCGTGAAAAATTTCCTTGGATTCAAAGTAGACTTACGACGTAAGCCCTTGTGATCGCTCTAATCTTAACTTTCTTAACTTGACGAAAGGCCAAGTCACAGACGGGCGAGACATGGAGGAGGTCTACACTGTACAGTTATTTGTTAGCTTGGCATTGTTTAAGATATGGCTGCCTTCTAAATTAGATACCTAAAGAACACGAAACCATTACGTCAAAGTTTACAGGGATACAAAGGAAATCAAACATCGGTATAGAAATATCACAACAGTAACCAAGGAAATAGGCCATGTTTAGACAAATAGGCCCACTGTATTTGAAGAAATCAATGTAGAAGGAATAAATGTTGGGACATTCGAACTGAAGCTTATGAACTGCGGTTTGTGAATGTTGAAACTTTGTAATCATCATACCAAAGTTAAATAGTTAGGTGTCTGTCTTTTACAAAGAACAACTCTACAACATTTGTTCGATGTTATTCGATATACGTAACATATTAGCTTGTAGATAACAAGGAAGCTTTTTTTAGAAATTTTATCATTATCTCAAATGTCCTTATGAAGGTAATGTTTGAATGTCTATAAGGAAATATAAGAGTTCTAAGAATCATGTTGTCACATCTAAGATTATCCAAGAATTGTCATTTCTACAAGTAAATTTGAATATACTAAAAAGCAATTTTAAAGCGGAAACCTATTTGCCTAAAAGAAGGGTCAAGGGCAATCAATACATAAGACTGCCTTACTAGCCGGGTGTCTAAAAAAGTACACCCTCCCTTTTGACCAGAGAAACGAACAAAACGATAAAATATCGGGATTTTCCAAAAACATAGCTAAATTTCTTTACCTTCAACTTGAATGTATNTAACTTGACGAAAGGCCAAGTCACAGACGGGCGAGACATGGAGGAGGTCTACACTGTACAGTTATTTGTTAGCTTGGCATTGTTTAAGATATGGCTGCCTTCTAAATTAGATACCTAAAGAACACGAAACCATTACGTCAAAGTTTACAGGGATACAAAGGAAATCAAACATCGGTATAGAAATATCACAACAGTAACCAAGGAAATAGGCCATGTTTAGACAAATAGGCCCACTGTATTTGAAGAAATCAATGTAGAAGGAATAAATGTTGGGACATTCGAACTGAAGCTTATGAACTGCGGTTTGTGAATGTTGAAACTTTGTAATCATCATACCAAAGTTAAATAGTTAGGTGTCTGTCTTTTACAAAGAACAACTCTACAACATTTGTTCGATGTTATTCGATATACGTAACATATTAGCTTGTAGATAACAAGGAAGCTTTTTTTAGAAATTTTATCATTATCTCAAATGTCCTTATGAAGGTAATGTTTGAATGTCTATAAGGAAATATAAGAGTTCTAAGAATCATGTTGTCACATCTAAGATTATCCAAGAATTGTCATTTCTACAAGTAAATTTGAATATACTAAAAAGCAATTTTAAAGCGGAAACCTATTTGCCTAAAAGAAGGGTCGAGGGCAATCAATACATAAGACTGCCTTACTAGCCGGGTGTCTAAAAAAGTACACCCTCCCTTTTGACCAGAGAAACGAACAAAACGATAAAATATCGGGATTTTCCAAAAACATAGCTACATTTCTTAACCTTCAACTTGAATGTATATGCCTTGCATTTTAAAATCATCCAACAAACACCACCGGAGATACGAGTTTGCAAAATCAAAGTTTAGAATGTATCTGAAACTAGAGGTTTTGAAGAGGGGGCCTAGCCATGATTTCATATCAGTTTATTAAAGCAGATCACTTCAAGTGATCTTTACCACATTCCAGAGATCCATCTAAACACATTATCGCCAAGATTACAGTCCACTACACACAAAACGATGTTGTTTTCATCTTTTAAAGACATTGACTTCCCAAACGGACATATGCAGACAGACATTGGTCATAACAGAACAGAATTCTTATCTGAAATGACCACAAACATCCAGTTATTTCATATTTCAATAGCAGTAATTCTTTCCAGACAAATTTCCGGACACACAAAACATCACAACAATGTCCTGAAATACGATCCGGGCTTACAAGAATATTACAGAGCCAACAGAATCTCCCTGTAAGTCAAATGTGTCTTGTAGGAAATAGTGGATGCAGCCACGACCGTTAAAAATGGCTAGAAGCGTACATCCATGTGAAACTGATCAATTCGTCAATTTAGACATTAAAATTAGCGTTACTGAATATCAGCATCAACTATTTGCGAATCAGAATAATTGCTAACTAAGGATGAAAGCTTACTAGACTTCGTAAAGTCGTCAACTTCTTCATTTGTCTTATTCCTTAACATTATTTGGTCTGTCTTGTGTTTTCTCTCATTCTTTCGGGCAATGGTAAAAGTAGACATATGTAGACGAATACAAACATACAAAGGGAATCCTCTGAAGATTAGCTAGATCTTATAGCTCTTTTCCACATATAGATCGAGCGACTTTCATTTTCAAATGTCCCTGCAAGTGATGAAAGTTCTCAAGTTAATCACTCGANAGAAACCTAAATTACAACAAAGTTGTTTTCATTCCAAAGTACAGCACAAACATTTCAAAATACTTCACGATTTTAGAAATACAAAATACTGTTTTTTCATGAAAAGTTGAGCATTTTCAGTTCAGACAATTTTATTGACATGTATTTGTGTGTTCTCCCATTTTTGTTTTCAACAATTTTAGCCACATTTGGACCAAGATTGAATAGATAAACAGATTATGTAATTTTGCATTTTGATTTTTAATAATATTTTTTATGACTGAGTCTCTAAACTTGTGAAATTGTCCAAAAATTTTCTTTAGATAAAAAGTAGACCTTTTACCAAATAGCAAATTATTTACATGAAAATCTCAGAGTTTGAGGTCTTGTAGAGCATTCCCCAGTTGACAATGGATTTTACAATTCTATTTCTGAAAACTCTGCTAGCATTGTCGTGGCCACTGGGTATATCTCCTATTATTGCATTGGCAAATACTTTTGACAAATATGGCATCAGGGGATGCATCCTAAGACAAAGTAAAGGATGCTTCTTTAAAAAAATTTCCTTGTGCTCTGATTTATAAGATAACTGTCACAAAACTATCCAAGTTTCTTTGTCACTAATGGCAAGCATGATATTGGGAGATGCATTCTAAGCCAAAGTAAAGGGTGTCGCCCAATATTTTTCCTGGGGGCTTCGCCCCCTGACCCCCTCCTTTCAGTGCCTCCCCACTTAATTTACCCTGGCAACGCAGCTGCCTAATCCTTTGGATCTTCTGGGCACATCACGGCCAGCAGAAACATCAAGTATTTTGCACAACATAATTTGACTTCACAGAAATTTTTTCCCCTGCTTACCAGGTTCCCAGAAAGGAAAATATTTTTTGCAGCTCTGGTGTCTTGTAGGAAATAGTGGATGCCGCCACGACCGTTGAAAATGGTTAGAAGCGTACATCCATGTGGAACTGATCAATTCGTCAATTTAGAAATTAAAATTAGCGTTACTGAGTATCAGCATCAACTATTTGCGAATCACGATAACCGCTAACTAAAGTTGAAAGTTTTGTAGACTTCGTAAAGTCGTCAACTCGTTCATTTGTCTTATTCCTTAACATTATTTGGTCTGTCTTGTGTTTTCTCTCATTCTATCGGGCAATGGTAAAAGTAGACATATGTAGACGAATACAAACATACAAAGGGAATCCTCTGAAGATTAGCTAGATCTTATAGCTCTTTTCCACATATAGATCGAGCGACTTTCATTTTCAAATGTCCCTGCAAGTGATGAAAGTTCTCAAGTTAATCACTCGAACCTCTCTAATCAAAGTTGAATCCCTGATTCTGAAAAGCTGAACGATCATGCTTCTTTTAAATGTTGTCTCTTTGAAGGCCTCTTAATCATTTGTTTTCATTTCGTCTGTTTCAATAAATTTTCTATCATACTGTACAAATTATTATATTGCTGCAAGGTGTATCATCGTCTCCAAACATTGATAAATGAAATCAACAATTGACAAAAAAGCTTGGTGACTTACGTTGAAATGATCCCAATAGGCGGTTGAAAACTTCTTTGACAACGTTAGGCGATTGTGTGATTAGTTTTGGTAACACAGCGATCACTTGTTGCTTGTCTAAACCATTAAGAACAGGAATCAAGAATCGAACATCAGATACTCGTTTCTGGTAAAGTTCTTTCACACGTTCAACAAGTTCTGGAGTCGGTGGGCCTAGAAATGGAAAGATCAACGTATTTCTGCATATGATAAATAAAGATGCTGGAAAAATATTAATTTGTAAAATCATGGATCCGCGAATTAACCAACCGAACCCAAAGATTCTAGGCTATTTCCAGAGTCCAGAAAAATCCACAGCACCATGGCTGTGAGCAGGAGGAAGGTTTTGATTGTCAATGGCATACTTCAGCAATGTTTAGTAAATTAACAAGAAAATTCAGAATATTTGTGGGTTATGTTAGCAACAGTAACTGGCCTATATACTTCAGGGTTATAAACGTGTAAAGAGTTTGAAACAGCTGGTTAATTTCATGTGCTAAAATGAGGAAGGTTTAACTAACGAAGCTGGCATTTGGAGGAAGGTTTGACCTTATCCTGGACTCTGGCTATGTTGAATAATCATATCATATATAATATACGAAGAAAGGGCACCGAAGTTGAAAACCTTTCCTTCTTAGACATTACTGTCTAAAATATCGTTGATTGCAAAGAGACTTCAAGCCTCGTCTGGTTTCCATTAGGTGCTTATTGAGATTAACGTCAAAGGGAAACATCACTTTGCAGCTAGTTTCTATTTCATGAATTGTGTATTTGAACAATTTGCTCGATATCAAACTTACGAAAATGATTTGCAATGTCATAAATTATAAGGGGTTCTGTTCCATTTCTGATACGACTTGTTTCACGATTTAGCCAAATAAATATTATTAAATCAGATATCAAATGCAAAATGTAAATTTTCACAAACTTACCTTTGTCTGTAATGATATGCAGTATTCTTGTGACAAGTGTTTCAGCACCTGAGGGACATTCTTCGACAAGCTTCAGGAGTTCTATTGAATTCATACCAATGGCTCGTACCTTTGACGAAATCATGTTTTAACATCAACAAAATTGTCACAATACAAGCAAGGATGGCACTTGGACACAGATCCATTTACAAACATGAACGTTAGATCAGGAAAATACATTATAACTTTAAAAACAATATATGGTCTAGAACTTAGATGCTATATACTATTTTAAAGTTATTTCATGTGTTCATCGATTAATATAGTCACACATACAAACAAACAAACAAACAAACAAACAAACAAACAAAGTTTATCCTGTGAGACCAGGATATTTGTACCAAACTAACATGATCATTGCCAAATAATGCTTAATAATGAATGCCAAACAATAAAAATAAAAGTAAGAAGTATTGTATTTAGTCAATCCTTTATTGGCGGGTTCTGAAAAAGGTAGAACAGTAAATCTTTTAGTTCCTTAACTTTTCTGGTAGGATTCACAGAACTATTCAATTTGAGGAAATACAACATTTCTGCACGGAAATACAAGCTAAACAGTACACAATTTGATTTAAAATCTAACTCTTCAACGTTTCACCATGCATTAAAGAGCATTTGTCACCCATGGTCCTTTGCGGGCACACTGCAATTTCAGGCTGTCTGAAATAAAATTTGGTCTGAGCGGAAAGTACGGATCAACACTGCGGTAGTTGAACTGATAAAGAAGTTTGACTTTAGTTGACGTTTCTAACATTTCAGTTACTGCAATATGGATTCATGTTTCCTGCTTAGGCCATATTTGATTTTCAGACAGTCTGAAATTGCAGCGTGCCTGCAAAGGACCCTGGGTGACAATGACTCTTTAAAACAAGCGAAGCAATTTCAATTTTTACAGTAGACTCCTTGAATCATCGAATGAAAAGAAGACAAAAATGAGAGCATTCAATAAGAATATGTTCGTTGCGTGTACTTACAATTAAACGATGATATAATAAATAAATGATTTAAGTACCACAAATAGCTGAGATGTTAAAAAACAAGACGTTTCGAGCGTATACTCGTTATCAAGTCATGAAAGTAGCCTACTTAAATAGATAACACAAATTTGAGCACAGAGAGATAAACTAACCGGATGTTCTAGATGTCGTAGGATTGTTCGTTTTATTAGTGGTGATGCTTCTGTGTATACTGCAGCAAGACTGAAATAGTAAATGAAAATTTTCTGAAGTATTAAAAAAGGCAAAAGCTCGCATGATCCCAGGATGTTGCATCTAATTTTATTGATGATCAAGCCCCCGAACTAGACACCAAGCAGAACGTAACGTTGTGCGTTGATTAACGGCAAACGAAGTACACGTTGGCTACGTTTTACTTGTCGTGAAATAACCCTGTAGGATCTGTCGATCTGTAATTCGGTCTGTCAAATTTAACACTCAGGATCTCCTTTTTTATCAATCTCGTGTGGCCTGGCATAGAGGCAAATGTCCTTCAAATGCTTTCTCAATTTGAGAACTTAAACCTTTTGCTATAAACTTATACAAACAAGCAGAATTTATTGCGAAATGTTTTTGAAAAGTTTTTATAAACATTTTCTGCTTGTCACGAGTAAAACACGTTATTCAAGCAATGTTTTGCGAGGTTGCCAAATGGACAGACGTTTTGTCCCATCTGCAGTAGGAAATAGGTAACTGCATTTCTTTCCCGCTGTGGATGGGACCAGTAATGCATTGTGTATTCAGTTTAGATTTTATTACGATTTTACTTGATTCAAAAAAAGGTTTTGTTTGGCAAGAAAATCTCAAATGTTTGGCAAACAATTTGCTGATATGGCCAGGGCTTTTACGGCCAACAACGAAAGAAGGGAGAGTCATCAAGCGTTTCGGTAGCAATATACCTTTTAGCTATTCTGAATAGAATCAGAATTGAACGATATTTTGCTATATTTTGTAGAATTTTCGAATGTGCACAATAGTGATAGAAGCTCGAACGCCACTCGATCGAACCTCGCGTATAAAAATAATGCTTGATCCAGCCAGGCTCTTTTGTAGAATAGCAAAAAGGTCTATTAATCCCATACTGGTATGATTAAATGATTAAGTCTGATTAAATGATCAAGTCTGATTAAATGATTAAATTAAAAAATGAACCTACTCATGAAAGAGTTTGTGATTGGTTGGCAGCAATGCCAAGTATAGATATAAACAAGCCTTTATTGCGTCATCATTCCATTCTGTTGTTGGCATTTCTGCAAAGAAAACATGTTCTATCTTAACGAAGAAATTTTCTTCAAAAGGATCATTTTTGAAAGCAAAGCAACAAAACATTTGGCTGTCTTTGCAAAATGATTTACTAAACTTGATGAAGCATTGCACTGAAAATTGATTCTTTGATTTATACAATGAATGAAAAATTAAATGGAATGTACAATAGTAAATTGTAGACTTATGACGATGAGTCCCTTGTATCCCTGTGGTACTTTGCTCAACTTGCAGTGTGGATCCAAGTTTTCTGCTTAGGCCAAATTTGATTTTCAGACAGTCTGAAATTGCAGCATGCCAGCAAAGGACCATGGGTGGCATGGCTTTTTAATGTACTTCGTAATTTTGTAAATATTCCGATCAAGAGTAGCGGGAATGAACAAGGACAGATAATGCTGCAATAAGACTCGCTACCTTTTACTGACACCTTGATCCTGTTGACCGAAGCGCCATCTTGAAGTCAAAGAGCACAGGGAAACAAGAGACTCATCGTCATAAGTCTAGGTAAGTTGGCTTCTCTATAAAAAGATCAAAGACAACACTCAGGGGCAGTATTGTCTATTTGGCCATCCATTGCTCATGACACGTGTGCAGCTTCAATTTGAATGAGATATTTTCAGACTTTCGTGCTCTTTGCAAATGCAAGCTTTTAAAGGGGCTCCGTCATCAAACAGTAAACAAATCCGTAAACTCGCACGTGTCACCAATCATCCATTGTTCATCGATTGTTTTCGGCAGTTGGTTTGGTGACTTCACCCAAGCCACCAAAAAGTGACCGTTCAAAATCCACTTATATCCAAGCAATCGTAGAAGATATGAATGTTTGGTTTGTTCCTTAGTGAAGTACAATGATCTATGTCCAAATAGCAACTTTCATTTTGAAAAAAATATGAAAATCCCCTGTGATATCACCTTTAAAAAAACTGCAAAAAATCATCGTTTTGTTTACATTTTGACGACGGAGCTCCTTTAACTTTCGCTTTTAACTAAACGTCTAGAAATTTAGTCAATGGATAAATTAATTGATTGATTGATTGATTGATACTTACCAAGGACTCCGATTGACCGTTCTTGCGGAGGAGGGTGTTCTCGTAACAGCTGTTGAAGACTGTATAGTGCAAATTTCTAAAAATTAACAAATATAAATTGATTTAATTTTCTAAGATTCACAATATTCAACAAGTGAGATATGATTGTTGAGTCTTATTAAGTTGATGATGCTTTTATAACTTTTGGTGCAATTTTTGTGCCTCGGAGAATGGATCTTACTTTCTAGTCAGATATATTGTCACAAGGATCATCAAGAAAACTTTCATCAAAGGAGACAAGCCTCATATCTTCAGTAATACAAAGCTTGCAATCAAACTTCTAAATCTGAAGTTAACATTTGACAATGTAGTCATTTATACAGAGTTGCCTTTTGAACAACAAGGTGCATTCATCAATAACGGCCCTGTAATCAGCAAGTTTACGAGATTCGAGAAAGAGCGCAACAGATTTTCTTCGATGGATAATCTCAGTGTTAAATCGTTGGAAAATGACAGCCATTTGAGCGATAGAAGTCTTCAAAGGGCCGGGTACGGTAAAGAAGATGCTGAAAACAACCAAAAGTAAAGAAGTATTCAATCACATCACATCACATCCCATCCCATCGCATCACATCACATCACATCACATCACATCACATCACATCACATCACATCACATCACATCACATCACATCACATCACATCACATCACATCACATCACATCACATCACATCCACCATACCTCAATCATTTCACGAAGAGCTGGTTTTACGTATAACTTCTTTGCAGAGTGGATGGCTTGAACTCGAACCTAAAAGAAAATAACACAAAACTGTTCATTAAAAAAAGGAGTCCAAACTCACTTATTAAATTATCAGCAACAGCTATGCCAATATCTGTTGTGTTGTTTGAAGAATGTTTTGATCATACAAGACTTTATGATTGACTGAAACACCAAGGATTACTTCAAGATAAGGAAAGGGGTGCTCTCTCCTCGATTAGTTTATCTATTAAGAGAGCTCCTCCTAACAAAATTCCCATGCAAGCAACATCTTACGTAATTTTTATTTATCCTAGTTTATTATAAGCTTGTTTATGTAATTCGTAGTCATTGTATGTAATTAGTGTTTAATAAGATAGTATATGTTGAGGAATTTTAAAATATGAAACTGAACTGAACTGGAGATAACAAAGCTCGTTGAACATACCTCTAAATGTATATTTCTATTTTCAAAATACTTATACTAAATGATAAAACTACTCCGTCATGAATACCTGTTCTTTTTCACGAGTTGTCAACTCAAGTAGTAACTGCAACCATGTTTGTTTCTTTGCTGGACATTTTGTTATCAATTCTCGAAGTGTTGCAAAGCCAACAAGATATTTTGCCTGCGAGAAAAGATTATTGAAGGTGAAGAAAGACCGTGTGAACAAGATAAGTTTGAAATCTCCTTAAATAAAGATGGTCAACATTCATACATCTCTTCTTTTCTGAACAAAGATTGTGAAGTTACTACTGATATCAGACAATTTGTTTGATAAATCGTCAAACAAGGATGATTGCACCAATCTTATATATGAGATATTAATCAAAATTTGAGCAGGTGCCGTAAATTTGAGGATTTAGTGCTAAATTCAAGACAATCAATATAAGACACAACCCAGTGACGAAAATGAGAGAAATATGTGGTACAAGACTTGATATGTCTAAATTCGCGACGACATGGGCAAGAAGGGCGACACCACTCCAGTTATTTTTGTAATAGTTTTGCAATATTTCGTGTGTCTATGTCAAGTGTAGGTCTTAGGGCTGTTATGTATTTCCATGCTCCCGCCCTCTGCAATCGTTTTTTAATTGTTTGTTATTGTGAAATTTGAGGAGAATATAAAACATGTCTAACTCGGCTGTTTACGGCACCTGGACGTTTTGTTTTCTGTAAGAAACGAAAGAATCTGGTGCATGTATTCCCTATGTAACCAGACATTTTCAGACGAGTAAAATCTAGATTCTGAATAAAAAAGTGTGAGAATGTGAGCTAATTGCAACATAAGAGAAACTTACGTCATCTTCACAATAACGTTTAACAAAGTCTACAACGCTGTCAGATAATGCAGGAGCTTCCAATATGAATCGTGTGAATAACCTGAAAATTGTATAATGAACTATGTTACAAAATACAATCTAAATGTTTTCTGTTCAAAATTCCCAACTAAAATCCTGGAAAATCGATCAGTCTTTGCATCTTTTAAAGAAAGCCTCGAAGAGAATAATCATGATTTTGATAAAAGTGAGGAAAAGTAAATTTCGTTTAAATATCCTATAAAATAGCATTCTATTCTACATGAAATATATGTAGTGGAACTTAAAATACAAACTGAAGTGAACTGAGCAGTGTCTCTATTTGTTACTAAATTACTTGAATATTCGGTATAAGATTCAAAGAATCCCAAGACCGAACGAGCTTTAGAGGAGATTTTTTGGTTCTAGATTTTTCGTTCTTCCTAGATGAATACAAAGAGGATCGTACATGCACGAGAAACTCCAAAGATTAATTCATATATGAAATGCATCGGGATCGCGAAAAACTACACGAAGTTGCAGCTACTCACGAGACATCTTCTGCTTCCAAGCAAGCAAACTTTAAACCAACGTAAGTGCGAATACACTCATTTTTTCATAAGAAACCGCTTATAAGAAACAGTANAACTTTGAAGAAACCTTATATTGTAAATAATAGTTTTTACTACTTTTCGTTAGACACAGGTTCTTGATTTATAGCAGCTGTTCTGAGTTGACCAAGTAAACCTGTATAAATATTGATATATTATTATTATTATTATTATTATTATTATTATTATTATTATTATTATTATTATTATTATTATTATTATTATTAAAACATACTTGTCCCGTGGATCCAAAAACTTTTGAAGGTCCAATAACATATCGGTAAGTATTCTGCTGTATTTGGAATCTCTTCTTGTTGCACTTCTTATTGCTTTTGATTCTTCGATTATAAATTGTTGATATAACCATGTCATGGCTAAATCATATCTGTTTCTAAAGTCCATCATTATAAATGAGTGTAAAGCTGCGAAAAGGAAAGAAATGATAAACAAGAGAGCCAGTGCAAAATGTTTCTGAAAATAGATAACAGTGTAAAACAATAATTGATGGTAAAAGAAAACAAAGTAGCAATGATAGATTATAAATTGTTACTGAACCAACGAATCTGACTTAAGCCACACAATTAAGTATGAAAAGGAAGCAGAGATTTACTACCCTATCATCAGGCTAAAAGTCACAGTTTCAGAACGGTTCATATTAGACTTGGCTTTTTTGCATGATTTTCACATTAATTTCTTTTCGCGTGATTTTTCTCTTTCAGTACATGATTTGTATGATCTACGCCAAGAGATTTCGACTAAAAATGTTTCACCTTTTGCCAGATCACCTCCAAATTGCAGAACCAAACTCACAATGATCTTGTTTCGTTCCTGATGTAAAGAATAAATTTCTTTTAAAGAAAACAATATTATATTAAATACTATGACGCAAGAAACTTTCTAGATAAAGTATAATGACGCGGGGAGCATAAGATAAAATTTACTCTCATAACTCTTTGCAAAAATTTTTGAAACAAACATAGAATGAATAAAGGTTAACATATTGGTATGGTGGCACCTAGAGATTGGAAATTTGGGGGCCTGAAAGTCATACGCATATTGCAACCACTTCGGGCTCCACAGTCAACATTTTAAAATGTCATTTTCATGTGTTTCTTTTAAATTACAATTGAAATTTCAAATTTTCAGAATTAAACGCCTTACCAGCCTTGCACCTCCTCTGGCAGCCATTTCTACAAAAAATTATGATTGGGTAATGAAATGAGATGAAACAATATAATAAGGATCTTTTTATATTCGGGACCTCATTTGGAAAGATCCCAAAAATGGTTATTGAATAAAATTAAGAAATGAGAAACTTCTTCCAGGCGATTACATGTTTTAATAAGCAATATGGATCAGGCAATTATACCGAAAATTTCTTAATTTGATTCTTATTTTTTACATGTATGCATTATCATGTAGACTCATGTACGCTATTGCAGATATGTTTTTTGACGTTTAAAACATCATATAGGAATAAACAGTGTTATACTATTACGTTCCAAATGAAAACAGGGAGGAACAATGATTTATTACGTTAAAAATGAAAACAGCTAGATCTTTGAATCTAGTTTTATACAAATGTTGCAAATGTCTTGACTGGTCGAAACAGTGCTCGATGCCGAGAAGGCAGAGCGAGTTATAACGAGAGTGAGGCAATAAGGAAGCTATATTGAATCTAGTTTTAAAAGTTTCAAATTGCTTCTCAGACATAGTCTTGAAATTTTGGCCATCTTAGTACCAGTTTCTTATAAACCAATTTCTTATAAAAAACAAGGAATATGCAATGAGCAGAATTCATTCAGAACAATTAAAACTTCGACAAAAATTTTTCACACTAAACCGCTGCTTCTCTGGGCATGTGAAGTAGCGAGAACCCTTGTGTACGTTGAAACATGGCCGAAATACACGTAATATCATAATCAGTAAATACAGAACGGAACAAAGAAAGTTACACTTACGCTCAGCATTGAGAATTCTATCAAAAGCCTGACTAATCATTTTTGTTCGCTCTTCAACATCCAAAACACGACAGACATCTTGTAATTTGAACTGTTTAATTTTGCGGAGTCTCTATAAGACAGATGGAAAAAGGGACATTAAAATGATTATCATTATACCCAGGAAACTTCAGGAAACTAGATTGTTGTCACCAAACAGGTAAACTTGCAAGATTCTTCTGCCACATGATATTTAAGACTGACAATAAACAAGGGCAGATCTTTCCTTTGTACGTAAAATAACAGATGGAATTTAAAAAAAAAACACTGAATGTTTTCAGGCGTCTTGGCTCTCTTATTCATCAGTAATGTTCTAAAATCTTTTAGAGATTGCTACAACAGCTACTGATGAAGAAAAAGTATGAAATGTCTGAAAATTTTAGAAAATTTTCAAACCTGACATACATTTAAAAATAAATTCGGATAGGTAAGGATCGCCCTAGTAAAAGTGTTATAGAGCTATTATCACGCTTATACCAACCAAATACACTCCTGCAAATATTTGTCACAAAGCTTTTTTCACTTAATTTCGTTATAATTTTTCAGCATATCACATTTAACAACGAATGGAGCAGCATGATTATATACAAATACAGAAAAAGGACAAAGCATTTCAAATAAATAAAATTGTCATTTTTACTTACCGGTTGAGCTGCCTCTTGAGCTTTGCTTTCAGCCTGTGGGAAAATATGACAATTCCTTTACGTATAAATGATACAAATGATTGAGACAACTGAATTTCATTGCAGTGTATGTTTTTATGTTGGCATGCAAAATTTAAAAAAAGTGGTAGTAAGTTTAGGTCTTTGAGGTAGCTAGAATAAATTTCTCTTAAATGACAATTATTGACCAAGTTAATTGTTTACAAAATTTAATTCAGTCTTGTTTCTCAAATTTCTTCTTAGAAAGAAAAGTGGCTCCAAAAGTTGAATTAAACTAACAAAGCTAATAAAGTAAAGTGTGTTCGGTATTTCATAGAACTGGACTCCTTAAGAACTTGAACAGTTTGCACAGTAAATGATGATTTTTCAGTACAAGGGAGAAAAAGTTTAAAATTTTTTACCTGTCGTGTTATTCTGCCAAGATCTGGACTTGCATCTATGTAGTAAAATTGAAAATAACATCAAAAATTTGTAAGAATGACCAGAAGCTAAAACTGACCATGGACATAAGCCGATGAAAAGGTGAAGTCATATGAACTACAAAGTCCTGAACGTATACTGAACGTAGCCTGTGTGCAGACTCTAGGCGTGCAGACTCGACTGTAGAGCCTGCACGCAGGCTAACTGAACGTGCATAAAGACAAACTAGGTAAGTAACGCACATACCAGAAAACTAAATATAAGTTCTTCAGAGAAATGCTGATAATAGACCTTTTAGCTATTCTGAAAAGAATCAGAATCAAACGATATTTTGCTACATTTTGTAGAATTTTCGAATGTACACAATAGTGATAGAAGCCTAAAGCCACTCAATCGAACCTTGTATATTAAAATGTATAAAAATAACGCTGGATCTAGACTCCTTGTAGAATAGCTAAAATGTCTATTTGGGGAACAACTGCATCAAGAAGTGCATCAAGTCACAACGATAGAAAATGTCAGGAAGTTAGATATTTTCACGACCGATAGTGGTACAACATATTGTTAGAATGAATTTGCTGAAGATGTCCTTGATTCAATGCTTTTCAAAGAAAATTTCGATAGATTTACCTATGAGGGATTTTGTATCCTTGAAAGGTGTCTGTGCTTCTGAACCAAACATCTGAAAGAAAAGACATAATGAGTTGCAACATAAACTATAAATCTCTTTTCAAGTGTATTTATCGTGAGTTGGCTACCACAATTGGAGAATTAAAATGTGCCCCTTCCTGGGATCTTTTCAAGTGGACATTCGTCAAAGAGAGGCAGCTTTTCCCGATACTTGCACAAGAAAGCTATTTCTCTTGAAAGCAAAAGCGCAATTAAAATTAGGGTGCGTTTGCTTGGTAACAATTCTAAAAACAGTGGACTTAGTAGACTCAGAATTCGTGTTTGATTGACACAACAATTCTGAAAACGGGAAGTTTGGAAGGTTTGGAAGGCCTGCTGAACCTTCTGCTCCAAAGGCAGAAGGTTTGGCAGACTTTGGAGAGATTCTCGTTTTCATTTGCGAAACTCTGAAAACGAGGCGAATATGCTCACGTTGCTACGGTAATCAGAAACTTTGCTCTTTGTTGACAAGCACCAGACTCGTAATCATGTTTTTCAACTGGAAACCTCGTTTTTATCAGGATGAATCTGAAACCTATCGTTTTGAATTTTCGTCTCTGCGAAGTTGACAGTTTTCAGAATGTGGTTGGTTTGCCAATCAAACACACCCTTAATGAAGTCAAATCAAAATATTAAGAGAAAAAGCACGTAGGTATCACAGCTGATCTACCTTACTTTATATGCACCTTCGCTTCGCTGCAGCATTTTATATGACGTTTGTTTCAAAGAAAATTGCAACATGCAACGTTTGCAAAATTGCAACATGCAACATGCAACATGCAACGTTTGTCAACATGCAACGACATGCAACACATTGACAAGGGGCAAAATATTGATTGAACTGGTACTCGAAAGGGATTATGAATCTTTGTTGGATTAATGAGAGAAGTCAGCATTAACCACAAGAAACAAAATATTGCAATCCTTACTTTGCTACTATTTGATCCTTCATCAAATTCTAAATGTCCACCAATAACTGGAATACTTTTTGGTTCTCTTCGTTCTTTTTCTTCTGCTTCGAGCTTCGCTTTTGCTTCTTCTTCTGCCATCTAAAAATTACGAATATCAAAGTTCGACACGGCAAAAAAAAACGATGTTTAAACTGGGCCTAAGCTCCTGCATTGTTCTTCCAACTATTTTTAAGGTGACCCCATTGCAAAGAAATTTCGTAAGTTGTACCTGTTCCTCTGTTCAAGCTGAAATGAAATGTATTTTGGGACAATAAAATTTTCTCATAGATAAACAATGGCGGAATTTGCTCATGATCTTTCATAAATTTTTTCGTTTTTGCTTTCGGTTTTGTTCGTTTTCCTTATGAAATTAATGGTAAAATTGAAAGTGTCATCCATGGTGCGGACCAGATGACCTTGTGTCTTTCCCCGCCATGAATGGCACATGTGAATAGTATTTTTTTTCTATAGAAGAAAGTGCTTTCTATCTTTGATGATTGCTGGGATATGGATAGAGCTTTATACGTTGTCGAAAGAGCTCCTTCATCCAGCCAAAACATTATGTTCGCTTTCAAGGAGAGTCCAATAACGCACAAAAAATCAAATAACATATACGTTTACTAAAATAATGGCTCAAATCGGGAAACCTTTTTTTGGGACACCCGGTATTTAATCTTACCTTTTTGACGTAATCAATACCAGGTCCTATACCAGCATTGGTCATTTGTGTTNACCTGTTCCTCTGTTCAAGCTGAAATGAAATGTATTTTGGGACAATAAAATTTTCTCATAGATAAACAATGGCGGAATTTGCTCATGATCTTTCATAAATTTTTTCGTTTTTGCTTTCGGTTTTGTTCGTTTTCCTTATGAAATTAATGGTAAAATTGAAAGTGTCATCCATGGTGCGGACCAGATGACCTTGTGTCTTTCCCCGCCATGAATGGCACATGTGAATAGTATTTTTTTTCTATAGAAGAAAGTGCTTTCTATCTTTGATGATTGCTGGGATATGGATAGAGCTTTATACGTTGTCGAAAGAGCTCCTTCATCCAGCCAAAACATTATGTTCGCTTTCAAGGAGAGTCCAATAACGCACAAAAAATCAAATAACATATACGTTTACTAAAATAATGGCTCAAATCGGGAAACCTTTTTTTGGGACACCCGGTATTTAATCTTACCTTTTTGACGTAATCAATACCAGGTCCTATACCAGCATTGGTCATTTGTGTTGCTAGCAATCGAGCTAAATGATTAACTTGGGCTGAACCCCCGGCTGCCGCGATCGGAGTGAACGTTTCTTGAAAATTTGAAGGCATTGATTTTGGCAGAAACCACATGCTGACAAGGACGAGATCCGTGACAGAATTTTTTGTTAACTTTGGTAGTAATTCTTTCGTTGTCACTTCGATTGCTTTGTTTACACTTGCAACTGCGCTCTGAGATGTTTTAGGGGGTTCTGATCCCTCTTCTTTTTGTTCCTGTAAAGAAATACGGACATGGTGATGCCATAAAGTGAAACAAACATGTGGCAAAAGTTTCAATATATCATATTCGAAAAGTTTCCTCAGCTAAGCATCGAGGTACCAATATTAACCAGTAAGGTCTCAAAGTTTTTCTTTTTTGTCTTCATTACTTTATTTTGAGTAGGCTGGAAAGATTTCTAGCTATTTAAAGCTAATTTAGGCCTATATACATGCCGCACCCAGGCATGGGACCCCTAGGTTGACGTCCCTTCCGAAGGACTGCAAAGTGAGTTGTTTTGTAAGGCACCTCGAAGGTCACCCATCCAGATTTTGATCTCACATGACCGAGCTTAACTTCAGCTACCTAACTGAAACTGTAAAAGCCGCTCAGCCACTCACTCGGCTGTTACTACTATGCGCATTCTAACCGGTTTCGCATTTTGTTGCTGTTATATCCTTTAAGTTCATTGTGAATCTCACAGGCCTAAAGTAGTTGCTGTGGCCACAAAAACGCGTCCTCGTATCGTAATATACAAGGCTACGGAAAACCGCGGAAAATGTGCGATTAGCCAATGGGATTGGCGGGATTCTTGTATTGTCTCGTTTTGAAACGTCGGTCAGGTAATAACATAATGCAGTTTACAAAATTTTAGATTGATGCAAACAATATCCACGATAAAATCCGTTAAAAGTGCTTCGAACAACTGGAGCAACATTCAAAAATCTTTTTAGAAAATGATATCAAAATATGAAAGTAATTCTTATAATTGAAAATAAAACAAAAATAATTCTTACAATTTTGACTCTTTTAGAATCTGGAAGTTCTTGATCAGTTGATGCCGCTATAGCTCTGTAAAAAAATATTCAAAATATCAGGAGAATTATCACCATTTTCAGTTTCGCCAAACAACGGAAAGGTCTATAAAATGAATCAAAATTGAAGTTATAACATATACATAATTTGAAAAAAGCAGCAAACTAAATATTTTGAAAACAACTTACTTTGGTCGCTTCATAGCATCTGGATTGACTTTTGGAAGATTCTTCTTCAGCTGAAATATAAATAATCCAACTCATAATAGTAAGCCACCTTAATTCAGATTGCTTGTTTTTCTTAGGGTATAAATTTGCCTAGCACAGTTTAATTATTCGCTAGAGATGAACCAAGTTTGGTTCCTACTTGGAATGTTATACCTGGATTTGTCAAAATGTCAATAAAATCAATAACTTCAACAAAATGATTGTCGTCACTTGCCTCATCCTGCAATTTCTCGTCAAACTGCGCTTTCCAACTGAATGTCCAATTCAGTCGGAGGGAGTTCTCCTTTCTGAGACGCCCGTGTTGTTCTTGTTCTTTTCTTAAAATTTGATGTATATTTTTCCATTGATGTTAGTGGCTGCCGTAGTTGGAATTCGATGACATCATGTCCTTTCCAGCTATGGCAGCCACAGAATATTCATATTTCGTTGTAGTTGGTTGTTTTTATTTGCGATAAGAAAAAAAATGTCCAGTTCATAACAGTTTTGAGAACCCAGGGGCAGTTGCTGTATTTACCATGGCGCTTTGTTGCCTTGGATGCAAATTCTACTCCAATTCGTCAAAATTAATTGGCAATGACAAGAATAGACCAGGTGTTAACATACCAGTATTGATAACCACAGAAAGGACACACGAAAGAAACTATGCCTGCCAAAAGCCCTTGGAACACTTAGGCCATTTCTTGATAATCCACATTTCTTTCAACAGCAATTAGTTTAAGCACCCTCTCACCCCCAGAACTTCTGAGAGGGAGACGGGGAATCACAAAACAAGGCAAAATTAGCAAAGGTGTTCCAAGAATTTTGGCAGGCATTGTACTTGATAATCAAGCAAAACTTGTCATACAAATAATGGAATAAAAACACTGAATCTTATAGGCCTACATTGGGAGGTTTTCCACACACCAGACCATAAGATGAGGATGCCTGTAGAGCCATTTCAAGTTAATAGAACTAATTATTCATTCTAGAAAATAAAAAAATACCTCAGCTTGTGTGGCTCCTAGGTCAGTCAATAACGTTCCAATTTGTGAAATAAATTCAGCTACAATAAAAGAAGCAATGCATTTACTTGAAAATATGATATTATGATGACATTAATAACATTAAGTCGTACTTCAATCAAAATTAACATTGATTATCATGATCTTCCATATGGAACGTCATCTATGATCCTAAACGACAGAGCAGAAATTTCTGGATCTGTTGCAAAGAGCCAGGGGAGCCCAAAGCTGCGAACTTTCGCGTATGCACGGGAAGTTTCTGCTCCCTAAACATTTTTATACTCATATTCACAATGTACTACGCTTTCATATTCACGATTTTAACGTAATTCTTTATCACAAGGCAATAAAGATGACAGTAAACTGATAGCATTAATAAAGTTACATGGGCAAATTCACTCATTTACAAAAGTGAAGTGACGTTGAACTTACCTGCAGCTGGCTGCTTTAACAGCGCAAAAAGTTGCATCTGAAAATGACAAATAGGAAAGCGTGAATAAATACCTTCATGATCAAATTACAAGCCATAAGCAATGGCGTTATTGGAAATTTTGCAGAATAAATCAGTTTAGGAAATATGGAGTTGAGAGTCTTAGGAAACCAAAACAAGGAACCAGAATACAAAATCTTGCCTTTTTAAATAGAAAATTTTTTGTCCGGTTTTCATAATAAAAATAACAATAATAACCATCATCATTAATTTATTTCAAGTGGGCTACATGAAAGAAAATAGCCAAATTACAGCTAATTTAGGCCTATGATGCAAATGGGGATGCTCGCGTACAATAGGAATACTTCTGCAACTGATTTTTTTCTGCTAAAATTTTGAAAAATTAGAAAATCAGAAAAAGTTGTTTATATGAAGATACCTTAAGATTTTTGCGAACACTGCTGACTTGAGATTTAGCCAAAGTTGGAGGAAGATTCGCTGAAAAAGAACAAAGCAATAATTCCAGATCTGAATAACACAATTGAATCAAATTATGGCAGCTAGAGCTTCAAAGATCAAGGAAAGTTTAACTGATGTATGAGCCCAAATATAACAAATATCACCTCATATGAAAGGGAAATACTTGGCATTGACATACATTGAGTCAATTTATGATAAAATATCTTGGTTTCCCCAATAACGGTGAGCAGAAAGTCCCTTCAACTTCACAAGCACATACTTTAAGGGTCGTATTAAATCAGCATTTTAATAGCAAAGATTCGATTATGTTGCTGTCCTATGAAAAGCCTCTGCAAGACTGTTGCCTAGCGTTTCCCTCAAAATGGGTAAAACACGAAGGGCTTGGATATGTGCACCACTAATGTTACTTTTAACGAGTAGTGTCATATCACCCTCTTAGTTCAGGATTCCAAGCAAAAGCCACAGCATCATAAACAGCAATGTGTTGAGATCATACACAAATTTGAAAAGGATATTAGAAGAAAGGAAATCAGATATTCCAGTACGAAAAACTGGAATAAGGTAAACTGGTATTTTGATATAGACTACTGACCATGTAAAGATTCGAATGCTTGAACGACGGTCGACATAAAGGATGGTCTTTGCTTCGCAATGTTTGTGAGGGATGTGATGACAGCCATCAAATTTACACTGTAAATATCAAGAAACACAGCGATATCACAAGTCCGTAAATCCGTAAGTCCGCAACTTTCTCTTCAATTCCAGAGCGATATCACAAGAAACTAAGCGACACCACACAATTTTTGTTTTTTATATCAAGAAACAAATTAATCCAAAACTTCACTAAATATGCTACAGGGTGTGAAGAAACGATTTTTATTTTTCATTAATGTCATGTAGAAACAACAGTGTACCAGAGAAATGAATTAAGGTCTTATCAAGATACCTGGGAGAATAGGCATAACCTTCTACGTAGACTTTCCAATTTTATTATCTTACTCTGTTTCTAACAAAACAAAGTAATAATTTGGAGGAAGCTATAGCTCATATCTTTGATATATCGGGCAATGTTTTTGATATGCAGAAAAATAGCAGTGAGTCCAAAATCAATAGCAGAAGTTTACCTTGTAATTGTTGGCGAGGCACACAAAGACAGCAATCCTTCCAATGATTTGCCTCCTTCTTCTCGCAATGTTGACACTTTGACAAGTGGATGATTTCGAGGAACCTGCAATCATCACATTGTAAATAACTGAAGCTTTCGTTGCAAAGAAGCAACAAACTAGCAGGGATGTAGCAAGGAAAGACACTTTTATTGAGAACGATCATTTAATCAGTGAAATAAGCTAAATGAAGTGAAATTAGAGAAATAAAGGGAAACAGACCGTAAGGTTGAGTTGCAGTTTCAATTGCTCACAAACAGGTAAGATCAGTGCTTCAAATAGAATGGTCGCAAAACTATCAACTCTGTTCGCAGTAAACTTGCATTACTCTATTATCTAATTTAAAACAACCGTTTCAATCATAACACTGCGAAACGTATATCGATCAATTAACATCTTTCCATCTTCCATTCTTATAGACTTAAACAATGGCTTGATTTCCAATATCTAATTTCTTAATAAAACATGACACTTTGGGCACAAGCATTTGTGCATCGAATCGATCGAATCAAAGAATTCTGAATACTTACGATATCAAGAGAAACATCTCCTTCCTTTTTAGGAGCATCACTGTCCTGTAGAGAAAAGCAGGAAATCGATACATCCTGAGGTCCATAAAATACTTCGCTGTCTGCAAAATTACAAACTCTTCCAAATTTTCATGGGACCAGAAGAGTTTGATTAGTTTACTTATCGAGAGAGCTCCTCCTTCAAATAATTTCCTGCACACAATTTATCTCATTTCTCTGTGTAGTAAATTATAAATTGTAAAGAGCGAACCTTCACCTAGTTCATCTATTTTGTAAATCTGTCAGTACTCTGATGTTTTGTACAAATCTAAATTTAATACAATTAAAGCTACTTGCTTGGGCCGAATCTCCAAATCGAGTTATATCAAAATTAGAAAGCAATTAAGGAATATTATAGCATTAGAAATCGTAGAAAAATAGCAAATTTAAAGGCAATGCAAGGCTGTGTGTAAGGAATACCTGAAGTTTGAGTGAATGTACAAGAACAACCATCTCCATGAATTTAATAGCATGAGTTCGAACCCCATCATTCTCTGATTTTACAAGTCTTGAAAGAACTTGTCGTAAGCCAGACATTCCCTAGGAAACAAATCATCAATCAATTAATAAATAAATAAATCAATCAATCAATCAATCAATCAATAAACCATCATTCAAATCAATGATACAAACAAACAAACAAACAAACAAACGAACAAACACATGAAAAAAGTATTAATCTATGGCTTTCTAAAATGTCATACGTGCCATTATTCAAACAATAGCAATGACTTATCCTTCTTGCACTTTACGGGAGACTTCCTACACTTTCTCGTTATCTCAGACTGTAGCCTGTGTTTCTAGATAGCTGGAAGATAAGTTATAAGAAGGGTTCTGAAAGGAATAGAAACTCTCCTGTTGAACAGTTGTTAACTAAATATCGCTCACCATCCACATTACTCGAATTTCCTCTTTGATTGTCCTCAGTTTGCAAACCAGCTAAAAAAGAGAAAAATTTACAATAAGACATGGCATGTACGAACCACTTTGATTTTGGAAAATTTGTTTTCTTTCATAAGCATGTTAAATGGTGTACTATCCGAAATAAACAGCATTTAAAAGCCTTCATGTGGTACAGCTAAGGGAAGAAACTCTTCAAGTGGGAAAAATGCCAAAATTTTTAAATCAACTTTCACAAATCAGACAAATGGAAAAATTTCTTTGGGGCAATGAACTTTTATAAATTAAAATTCTTATAAAATTTTGTAATGTCTCAAGTGTTCTTCGACTTTTCACTAGTAACTCTTCCAAATTTTCCATACCTTTACTTGTCAGTAGCATAGCTCGAAAGGGTTGTTACTGAGCAAGATCATATCGAATCGCCTTTCATTTTATTAACACATACAACGAAATAATAAGACAAGGAATATCAACATATGATTCAACAATACTTGATTACATATTTTAGGAAATTTCACAGGAATAAGCTTTCACAAATTTCAAATTTTAGGCAATTTCACAGAATAGAATAGACTTTTGCAAATCTAGGGAAAAATGCAAAAACTGTGAAAATTTCTTCCTGTGAGAATTTCTTCCCTTAAAGTATTGGTATAATATTCTAAATGTTTTCCCTTTAAACTGGTTATAGCAAATTCAGTCTGATTCACTGTGGCCACACTGCCGCAAAGGATCACTGTTAACCAAGGGTCTTTAACTCACCTGAATAGCAACTTTATAAAGGGAGACACAAGCCAGCATAACTCTTTTCATAACATTAACATTTTCGTCATCTAACATGTATGCAATAGTACCGATTGTTTGAGTCAGGAGTACAGGATCTTTTTTGCTGTAAGGAAGAATATCTAACTGTAAAATAGTGTTTGATTTAGTAACAGTTGTAAAGATTCCAATAAAAATCTTAATCAAGAAAACGAAATTAGACTTTTAAGTTTGGTTGATACTGGAGCTTAAATGCACTAGAATTGGAATAAAATATTTTCTGAAACTATTTTAAATTCAAGCTTAGTTTAATGGATTAACACTTCCACATGAAATCAAACCTTTTGACTCCGTCAAAATGTGTTAGATTATAATATTTTCAAAAATGTGGCAAAAATCTTAAATTTATGATGCTAAAATAATTTTGGTATTCTTTTTACATAGCACATCTATTCTGGGGCATTTAAAGATGTTTTGCCCTGAAGGTGAAGTTGCCGTTTTTAGCGCAAAGCGCTGAGATCGCAGAAGTAGCTAAGCGCTAATCGAGTCTGCAACCCCTTGTCATGACACTCAAGTGGTGGGGCTCTACCGGATATCGGACCCTGTATGCATTGCTGTGCTGGCTGCAAAGTCAGAGGATTACACCACTGCGCCACAACCCTAACCCTAGCCTAAACCAAGCTCAAAAAGACAGATTTTCACGAACAATTTAAAGAAAACCATTACACTTTACAGGGTATCCTAGAAAATTTGTTAGAAGTGTGAGTAAATATTAAAAAGTAATGATAAAATGTACAGGCACCTGGTTAGATAACCCTGTTCCTAGGCTAAGATATTCAAATTAAATTTTGAGGTCAGAATCTTGCGAATCCGCTAAGAATTCACGGAATTACAAGCTTTTTAAGTTCAAGTTTGTGGAAAAGCTAAAACCATACACCCCTAAATGACTGGTTTTTAAAAAAGATGTCCAAAATTCGAGATAAAAGAAGACCGTCCAATGTTTTATATCTTGTTGATATCAGAGCAAACCAAATAGGACTTCAAAAGTAATTCAATTCTTGTAACCGTTGCCAAAATTTACTTAAGAATGCAAGTATCAAGAAACATGGAATGAAAACTTGATCAATGAGAGACAGGGCTATTGCTAATTGTGCTCAACAGAATTTCTCCAAGCATCCATAACATTGACTCAATGTTAGAGAAAGCTAGTCTATCAAAAGTGCTTTTAAATCCCATTTGATTTGCTTTGAATAAACGAGATTCTACTTTCAAAAATATACAATTAAGGGTGTCTGGTTTCAGCTTTCGCACAGACTTGAACTTCAAAGCTTGTAGCTCCATGAAAATTTGGCCGATTTGCTAGCTTCACGTATCTAAAATCAATTAACAGTCTCAGCAATATGGCTATGTTACCATGGAGCCTGTTCATTATTTCATTACTTTCTAATATTTAATCAAACATCAAACAGTTTTTTTGGGACACCCTGTATATATAAATTGGCTGAGAGGGTATTTGCCTTCCTCCTTCCATGACCAACAGAACAAATAAGTTAAACATTTGCACTTTCATGTGAAATAAGTTAAGCACAACATTTCAAGCATACTGCAGCTGTTCACTTGATAATGAGCTCTGCTCAAAATCTTTTGCTTGACTTATTTCATAGTGAAGTGCAAATGCTTAACATTGTTTTCTGTAGTTGTTTATCTTTGTACTATTGCACCACACACAACCAGAAGAGTTTTTTTTTATAATTTAAAGAATACTTGGTAAAGTGATAAAGAACAAAATGTTGTAGTCTTATTTTAAATGTTCTTTGTTAAATATACATACCAAGCTTCCTCAACAAAGCCAACAACAAACTTGCGTACATCTGAAGATTTATCTTGATGGAACATCAGAATTTCCTAAAAAATGAACGTTCCTTTATCAAAACCATCTGGTATCAACGATGACAACTTCAAAAGGAAAAGGAGGGAAAAAAAGTTGTCTGTCTGAGCTGAACTTCTTTTGATGCTAAAAAAGTGCTTGAAATTTATCATGTCAGTACAATAACTACAACAGTAAACTTCTCTCAAAAATAAAACAAACTAAGTACTCACATCTAGAAAGTTGTCCAGCAATGTTGGATCTTTATTTATGATGAGCTCTTGCACCTGATAGATAAATCTAGAATTAAATGCCTTGAAAATCAAATATAAGAAAATGATAGGAAAAGCCAGATACAGGCCTTTGGTAGGTATATTCTGTTTTCTTGCCACAATAAAAAAATTATTGACCCAAAAATTCAAGAATTCTTATCTGCAAGAGAACTCCTTAAGAGTGATAATTTTTTATGTTTATATACTTTGGCCCTTAGATACAAACAAAGGCTGCAGATCTAATCCTTTTCCAAAAACTTACAATTTCCATTTACTTGCAAAGAAAGTTTTAACTTAGATTCAAATCTTTTCACTTTTGGATATTTGGAAAAAAACAACTTTGAGTTGCACACTTGAAATGAAACTGTTGTGTCTTATACATGCTGCAAGAAACTGTGCATAAAAGGTAACACAAAAAACAAATATATTCCACAGGATCAACTACCTGTTTGAGATAGTTCATTTTGGTATCTGTTGTTGCTAACTGGGCTTGGTTGAGAAGATCAATAACCTGTAAAAAATTAAAGAAATCAATCAAATTAAATATTACAAGAAAAGTTTGGGCAAAGTTGCAACAAAGTACTTTTAGACAAAAAGTTAAAGCAGTTACCGTAACAAAAAAGGGAGGGGGCTTACTAGAGAAGGGGGCTTGATAGAACTTTTACGGTAACCAACATTTTCAAATGTTGGTGTGCAAAATAATTGATGAATATCATCGACTCTCCAAGGGGCCCTATGATGAATTGAAAACAGTCTTAAGTAAAGCAGTGGTGCAGTCTGCACCTATCTCCAGGTTGACCTCTAGGTTTGTTGGGACCATTTCTCGTATCGCACACCTATAGGGTTTTGGGGTAGGATCAGTATAGGTACGATGTGCAATTTTGTATCAGCCCCGGTTTGTTTAATGTGCAAGATGATTGATGAATATCATCATGAATTCTTCTCCATCCGATCTCATTGGTGATCTGATATATTCTGTTTTTTTGTTTCTGTCTGTTGTTTGTTGTTTCCCTTCATTCATCATGCGCGCCTCTTCTCATCTCTCTCCTATTTATGCTTGGTGTTCGAATATCTAGTGATCAACCAAATCATCACATCACCCCCTCAAGACTTTAACTTACTCTCTCTGACGTTGTATCAGTGTCTGCATTTTGTGTTTCTGCATCTTCTCCTTCGAAAAATTGATGAGCTTCTGAAAGACGTGATCTTTTCGCCATCTTGTTTTGCAGAAGGGCTTCCAACATCTAAGCGAGGATTCTAGCACCCAAAAGAGGCTATTCAAAAATGGTTTTTGTGAGTTGCGCCATTTTGAAACCATCAAAACATATACAGAGTATAAATAAAGAAAGGCTGTGTTGTGTGGTGGCTTAATCAGGACAAAGATAGCAAGATGGGTTTAATGACAATATTAAAGAAAATGAAACAGAAGGAAAAAGAAGTTCGNGTTGGGACCATTTCTGGTATTGCACACCTATAGGGTTTTGGGGTAGGATCAGTATAGGCACGATGTGCGATTTTGTATCAGCCCCGGTTTGTTTAATGTGCAAGATGATTGATGAATATCATCATGAATTTTTCTCCATCCGATCTCATTGGTGATCTGATATATTCTGTTTTTTTGTTTCTGTCTGTTGTTTGTTGTTTCCCTTCATCATGCGCGCCTCTCATCTCTCTCCTATCTATGCTTGGTGTTCGCCTATTTAGTGATCAACCAAATCATCACATCACCCCCTCAAGACTTTAACTTACTCTCTCTGACGTTGTATCAGTGTCTGCATTTTGTGTTTCTGCATCTTCTCCTTCGAAAAATTGATGAGCTTCTGAAAGACGTGATCTTTTCGCCATCTTGTTTTGCAGAAGGGGCTTCCAACATCGAAGTGAGGATTCTAGCACCCAAAAGAGGCTATTCAAAAATGGTTTTTGTGAGTTGCGCCATTTTGAAACCATCAAAACATATACAGAGTATAAATAAAGAAAGGCTGTGTTGTGTGGTGGCTTAATCAGGACAAAGATAGCAAGATGGGTTTAATGACAATATTAAAGAAAATGAAACAGAAGGAAAAAGAAGTTCGGCTGCTAATGCTGTAAGTATATTATTTGTAGACTTCTCGTCATGACAGCATTAAATAACGTATCGTTCTGAAGAAAAATGAAAAAGGCCTAAAAGAAAAAATAAATGTAGAGAATTTCATCATATGCTGAAATTCTTTCAAGCAGCCTGAACAAGTAGGCTACATCTGCAAATACGCGTTTTCTACATGAGAAACTGCCAACTGGTTTATGAATAAGAAATTAACCAAACTAGTAGTTATGGCCAAAAAATTAAGAAATTCTTTTATACAAGGCTCCTATTTATTTATTATGATGTAGGCATGTCTGGTGAGAAGTAATAAAAACTTTTGAAGCTTTATTAAATGCAAAGAATTTATGAAAATATGTTGTTAAACCCTTAGACAGAAGCATATATGCAGAACAGAAGTGTTGGAGCTTTTGGTAAAGATATTAATACTTTCATGTTTAACCTATTGCCTGATCCAAGTTTTTTGTACAAAATTGTGTATTTTAGATCCTCCATAGTACAAGATCATATCTGCGATCCCACAACTTTTTACATGTAAACCCTGCTGGTATTATGCCAAGTTGCTACTTTTGATATTGTTGTGATAATGGTTGCCCAAGGAAAGTTGTTGATTTTCTTTTAAAGGGGTCTTGATAATGCTGGAAAAACCACCATTGTGAAGAAATTCAATGGGGAAGATATTGACATGGTCAGTCCCACTCTTGGATTCAATATCAAAACACTTGAACATAGAGGGTAAGTGAAGCATTTTCCATTTCGTGTTGCTAGTATTTTTTGCAAAGACTTTGTTTTAAAAAAATGATTTACAATATATATACAAAAAGGAATTAATTATGTTGACAGAGAAAAAGGGATAAATAAGCTAACAGTAATTGAAACTTCAAGAAGTGTTTTTTCATTAAAGGACTTACTGTAACTGTTGTCCAATCAGTTTCTACCTAGATAAAGATCCTATCATAAAAATGACAAAAAAAGGCCTTCTTATTTCTACTCATAAACATTGCCATAATACTTGACTTTTGTCACATAAGAGTTTTATTGTGATCTGTAGTATGTTTACGTTTTAGTTTCAAATTGAATATTTGGGATGTTGGTGGGCAAAAATCACTGAGATCTTATTGGAGAAATTACTTTGAAAGCACAGATGGACTAATTTGGGTTGTGGATAGTGCAGATAAATGGAGAATTGAAGACTGCAAAAAAGAACTTGCTTCATTGCTGCTGGAAGAGGTAAAGATATTTCTGTTTAGTTATTTTGAAATTGAAACTGATAAATTCAAAAATTAATTGTATTGGTGATTGTTTAAATGTAAGTGACTGTCAGTCTCATTTTAGGAAATATCTTTTCTGAACTTATTTCCCTTACTTCTGCAACTTCACCTTCACTAATGATTTTGGCACTTTTTTGTATTTTTCAACTCTTTTGTTGCTTACAGTAATTAATGTTTGAGTCCAGAATTGAAGTAAATAACCTGAGTTAAAAAATGAGATCTTATAAGTTTATTAATGTTTGATGATCCAACGCACAGTGGGGCAAGATTATGACATAGGCTGAAAAATCAACTTTCTCCATTTAATTCCAAAGCCCTCTAATTTGAAAGAGTAATAGTTGCTGACCAAGAAAACATATAACTTAGCTTCATATCTTTACAGAAAATTTTTTGGCA
>REGL01000041.1:304520-317352 GCA_004194395.1 Aurelia aurita complex sp. Pacific
AGAGGGCTACAACTCGTTTCGGAACCAAGAGAGGGCTAGAACTCTACAGAGATAGTGATTAGGCCTTCTTTGACGGCTGTCCACTAAACTTTTGGCCACGATTGCATGCTTCGTCATTTCATTGAATCCTTCGTTGATTCTGATTTGGCATTTAATTAGTTTTTGTTTGTTTACAGATCTTAAGCCGACTAGTCATTGAAGTAAAAAGAATCGTGGAAGATCTAGTGAGTAATGTGGTTGATAAAATGTTGATTTTTGCTTTTGTAAGGTTGAGAACACTGAGTGAACATTGTTGTCAAATTTGCCTTACTCAGTTATTTTCCGAGTTTCTTCGGAAATCTTCCAATCAAAATGACTTTAAAGGTAATCGGCAGGGTTAAAAGGTGTATTTGTGAGCAAGGGGTTGGGCACGAGTAAAAAGACTATTGAAGTGGGTGGAGTTGACACTTGCAAGAGCTCAGCAGACAAAGGATGCGGGAGTTGTTCTTTGTTCTATTTATAGACTGACATATACACCTCTGTCTATTACGTTTATTTCCAAAGCTGTGTACCTGAATTTACTGAAATTGAGATTCTTATGTAAGTTAGCCTTTCTGTTCTAAATGAACTATAATATATTCAAATTGATCTTTAATTTGCGTCTACAAATTTCCTCAAAAGTCGAACAAATTTGTGGGACACACGGTACCCTGAGAGAGGCATTCAGTGAACTGTTTTATGTAAAGATAATCTGACGATTTTGTCTGTCTTTCCTAGTCAACGAGCAAGGATCAAGAAGTGAGTGCAGATGAAAAGGAAGGAACTGAACAAAAATCATCTTCCAAGCATGACATGATTAGCCTGGGAAAATTCTTGGGAGATATTTACAAGTTGAATTCTCAGGTAAATAGCCCCAACTTGAATTATTTCAATTTGTTACTTATTATTAGGGCAGTTAAGTTATTTTTTGTGGAATGTTTATGATGAGCGTTTGCTGATCTTTCAGACAAGTTTGTTACACTTATTTAGAATAATGTTTCATCGTACAAAGTCAAACTTGGCATATCCTGGTGTGTACCAAAATAAGATTTACACAGTGCTGGTCGCAAAAGTATAGCCTTTTTGTTAAAGGTCGTTATGAGGTGAGGAAAAAGTATTCATTCTAAACTTGGAGGAATCTTAGAGAGAGGACTTGTAAGTTGATATAAGATGGAAGCCCTTGAAGACAGTTTAGGCCAGGAATGCTACTTCCTTTTAGTTATTGCACAAATTTTTTAATGTAATTTGGTTGTAGGTTTCATCAATGTTTAAAAGCAAAGTTGAGCCATTGCTAAAGATTATTTGTGAATCGTCTTATCAACAGCATGTAGGTAAGTCATATAAATTTATTATTCATTTACCTAGATATGTGTTTTTCATTTCCCATTGTTATCAACGAATAATTTGAGTTGTGATATATTTTACAGAAGGGTTTTTTCCATGCAGGAGCTGTCTGTGTTAGGAGGGCATTTTAGTTGATTTTAGTTTGTATCAACACTCTATGTAATGAACCTCCTTTGATCGTACTGCAGTCTTTCTTGCTATCTATGCGTTCCTTTTATCCAAAGCTTTCGCATCAAAAGTTGTATTCTTGTGAAAGGAAAATGATGTACATTCATAACTCTTTTTAGCTGCTTTCAATGAGACGATAGAAGATCTAGCAGCACATTCAGGAGCGTTATCAAAATATTTTGTGAAGGTATTATCCGATGAAGGATCCGTCCAATTTGAAAACACAAAAAATATCCCAAGACTTTATCGCAGGACAAATAGAGATGTGAGTACGACAGAGTTCTGTTCATAATTTCTTATTTGAAATGAAATTTTCTTGCAAGTGCTTATGCATCATAGTGTACTTGCAGAATTTTGTGCGGTATTCTCAGAAAATATTAATGGCAACAAACCTAATCGGCTAAGGTTTGTTTCAAGTCAAGCCATACTCTTAGGAAGTTTTGATATTATGCTTATGCTATATTTTGCACTCGTGGCACAGCTTTGCATGGCACGAAATATGTTAGAGAAATCAAAAGATGTTTTATGAAGAGGATTGATCACATGACTTGAAATGAGTGTAAGCAAACCTTAGCCGATTTTGTCTGTTAAAGATATTCAAAGTGAAACTGAAACAATCATGATCGACAGAAAGCACACATAAGAACATTTGTGTATTTATTTTTCGTACTTTGAAATTTCAGTTTACGTAGCTGAAATCAACCACTCTGTCTTGTAGCTACAAGGTACCTTCGCGAGAAGGCCCAATCAAGAATCCCTCAAAGATGGCCTAAAATAAGGACCAAATTTCCCAGCAATTTCTGCTCATGACTGCATGTTTACATGACTGAAATCAACCACTCTGTCGTGTAACTAGAAGGTGCCTTCACGAGAAAGCCCCATCAAGAATCCGTCAAAGATGGCCTAAAATAAGAACCAAATTTCCCAGCAATTTCTGCTCATGATTGCATGTTTCCTCCGTTTTTAGCCACCTTCACAAGCATCACCATACATAACTCATTCATTCACACCACTACGAAACTTTAATGACGCTGTCACTGAATCTTTAGCATCTGAGAAAGTCAAGCATATTCTCAAGGAATCTGCCTTTATAATGACCTCAAGGTAGCTATTGCATTTCTTTAATTTTGATGGTAAACCTCTGTGTTGCTTTATATAGAGCCACTGTCATCAAGGGTCCTTTCAATCAAATTTGACCTAAATGGAAAATGTAGATCCAAATCATTTGAATTGACAGAAAATTTGACTTTAGTTGACTTTCGTGTAATGTTAAGAAAGTTTCAGTATTGGCTCAAATTGTCAGTTTCTTTAGCCTGATTTGGTATGTGAATCAGGCTACAGTTTTTTGTAAGGCAAAGAGAAAAGTAAAAAACTGAAACTAGTAGTTGTGTTACCTTATTCTATTTTGCTAGTACTATCTTGATCATTGCCATTTTGTAGGTACTTTATCATTGTTGATGAGCTGGTTGCCTCGATCAAGAAAACTGAAGAGAGTTTACTGCGTCTCAAAAGATTGCGCAAAGGCCCTGAATCAAATGCACAAGCCTCCTCTTCTAATGAAATGTCGGATGAAAGCAAAATCAGGAAGCAATTGTTTTTAGATGTTGAACAATTTGGAAAAGAGGTGAGATGGTATTTATTTGTTTTTGTTTGACATAAATCTCATTCTCAGAGTGAATTCATTGCTTTTTCTACTTTCTCTCTCTACATTCAGACTATTTCTCAACCCAACTGTTCATCCGACTTTGTGATTATTTTACGACGCAAGAACACCATGGGAACGAAGTTCGTTGGACACAGTTCCATAAGTCTCATGGAAGCAATGCAATAAGGCTTGTTTACTCGGTAGAGATTTTTCATTCGCTGCATGCATATTTTACAAGTGCGGTTGACTCATTTGTTATATTTGAGTTCGGTTAGGCACTCTGTTCTTTGCTCGGTAGGGCCTTTTGAGCAAAATTTCAGTTTGTCTCAAATTAGATGTTACATGAAAATGCCCGCCAGTAGCAACAATTGAAGTGTTTTCCATGAACAATTTTGCGTTGCGTTATCGCAAATCTTACGTTACATCTTATTTGCGACAGGCTTTAAATGAGATAGGCTTTAAATTTGCAAGTTTCAACCGAACAGATCAAAACTGTTTGGTAGGCCTAATGGGGGAGCCAGAGAGCAGAGTCTGTGTCTCGAATCCCAACCATTTTTCAAACAATTCTCAGATTGGTAAGGAAGTAAGATAAAAATACATCGGCAGATACAGATCAAATGACATTGCGATGCTGAATTCTGCCTTGTTTCATATTTTGTAACTCAAAGCATTTCTTCAGTTTTAAAAACATGAAGTTGCAGGGCATGAAAAAATATTTCCCTTCCTGCGACCAGACAAAGATCATGCCTAAATTTCCTGCAAAAACACACAAGTGAAAATATTGAGCTTCCTTAAAGGGAATAGACATAGCTATATCTCGTAGCCGCTATAAATAGGCTGAAGAAACGCCCACAAATCCATTGTTTCTTCAGCTGCACAATGAGACCGGATGCGTCAAAGTGGTCGAGTATAATAGAATGTATTTTTGACCTGGCCCGGGCCAGCTTTTAACTATGTCGATTCCCTTTAAAGAGAGGTCATGTTCTAACGATAGGCAATAAATGGCTGACTGGTTTTTCTGTAAATGCGAATGGAACATGGTGGACGTAAATCCTAGGAGGTTTGGAGCCGATTTAGTTAGAAAACCATGAACGAAACCATCTATGATTTCTAAAAGGCAAGAGCTAAAGTCAAGTTCTGCACCTCTCTTATATTTGTCGTTTACAATATTCATAAAAACTGTGCATGAGATACAATCTATGTGAGGTAACTGGCTTGGTTTTATAAGCTATTTTTTTCGAGAAATGAGAAAACAGAGCTCGATACACGAAGCAAGATTGATTTTGAGAAATTTCCCGCAGGACATTATGATTGAAAATTTCCTGCGACCGGCCGGCCGCATGGTCGGGTGGGTTTTCATGCCCTGTAGTTGTTAAGTGCTCTGCCTTCTAAAATGTGGAAAGTGACGAAAACGAATCCGAAAGCTGTTTTTATGCATTTTCCTCTTAAATTTGTCTTGATTTCTATTTAATTTTTTGACACCTATTTCTTTTACAGGCCTCAAGTCTTACCGATTTCAAAATGGAAAATCACAACGAATACAAACAATTGTTAGAACTTGTAATTAATGCGAATAAGGGAAACAGTTAAATTATTGAATTTATTTGAACGTATGAATAAGATGATATTTCTTTGATTAAATTGGATTAAGATTGTAACCGCTTTTCGATCATTTAATTCTCAAGTCTGCATTACAGGTCTTGTGTTTGATTAACTTTGGTTTGATCCTCCGCAGAAATATAATGATATAGTTATTTCATTAAAGATTTTGAAAAAAAAACAAAAAGCGTGAAAGACCAAGTTGATGCTTGTCGTCTTTGAGTAGTAGTGCAACTCTCTTCCACCGTGCGCTCGTTATTCATCACCGGGTGTCCGACTCGATTGAGGGCAGCGACTAGAAGTTATGTCAAATCAGTCCCTAATAATTTGCTATTAGACCATTTCGCAATTTTGAGAAAGAGACCGAGGAGAGCGCGGCCCATTCTGACAGCCTTGGCAACAGGGAAATCTAGGGAATCCCCCCTTCTGCAGTGGTAAATGTGCAGCTTGCTTGCATCTCTCTCCAAATTCGAGTTGTTTTCGATTTCTTTGCAACTTTCAAGAGTTATATGCATGCTTTTTTAGTATGGTAAGTGTTTTCTCTGGATCATTTAGTCGTCATGTCATCCCTCCGCCCTTTTCTAAGTGTAGTTTGAGCCACTTTATTTCAGGTATTTTCCTTCAACTTTGAAGCCGCTCAGTTTAGGCCCGGCTGACAACATTTAGATTCATACTTGTTGCCAAGGCTGTCAGAATGGGCCGCGCTCTCCTCAGTCCCTTTCTTCCAATTGCGAAATGCTCTATTGATACTCCATGATTAACTTGAAGATACATACCTTGTTTGTTGACGTTGGTGCTTTGAGAGTTGAAATATTAATCTTGGAAGGTCTCAGTCTGCCTCCACCTCCAGACCAGAGCCTTCAGGTTTTGGCCTTGCTGCAAACTGCAAACGCGCTTTTTGGGAGATACTCCCGAATCATGGCGAAATAAGAGCAAAAAGCTTCGTGCTTATGAAAATCTTTCAGTAGAAATCTAAACTTAACTTACAAATCATATTCACCATTTTAATCCCAGAGAGACATTTTGCATTCTACAAAAGTTCAAAGTATGGCTGAAAAATTACATCTGGGAAATAACATTGATATCATCATCGGTGAAAAATTAAATGAGCTTCTTGGGCGTGAAAAATGAATAATTTCTTGCAATCTTCATTGTTTAAATGAAAGGAATATTGTTTCGTCCATCCATCTATCTAAAAATTATTACGAAACATGCAATTATTCATACCCAAGGGAGCAACTCATGGACAAGATCCTTAGAAATGCTCATCCGTGCTTGGAATTGTGTTTTGTTCAGGTGCATTTTGATTGAAAAAATATATTCCTTTGTGACTATATACATTAACATGTTAGTCAATGTTCAGCTTTACAATTTCGTTGAAATGTGTGCCTAAGCAAGGGTCATTGTTCACCACTGCTACACTGCACTGCTCTATGACTGAGGAGATTTCCCTAAATAGCACGTTTGCATTTTCGGCCAAAACCCAAAAGTTCTGGTTTGGAGATGGTGACAGATTGGACTTTCAAGATTAACATTTCAACTCTCCATGCACCAACATCAACAAACGTGGTATTAATCTTCAAGTTAAATTCGAGGTTGACTTCTGAAATTACTAGGAACTGATGAGACTCTCCATGCACCAATATCAACAAACGTGGTATTAATCTTCAAGTTAAATTCGAGGTTGACTTCTAAAATTACTAGGAACTGATGAGACTCTCCATGCACCAATATCAACAAACGTGGTATTAATCTTCAAGTTAACCTTCGAGGTTGACTTTTAAAATTACTAGGAACTGACGAGACTCATGCTCTTGCCGCTGGGCCCAATCAAATCTGTTGCGTTTTCTTTTGGCCCACCCTAATGATAATCGTATGACCGATTTGTTTTGCTGCAAAAAGGATTCAGTCTAAGTTGAGAAAAAGACGACAATTTACTAACTTAAAATATAAAGAATGACATTTTAACACAAAAGGAAAGTTTAATTGTCTTTAAATTGATAATATATAGCAATTGTCTAGCTATTGACATATTGACAAGCAACATAACATAAAAGATCAACTTGTGGAGTTCGATTGTTTGAATGACTGTAGCAGATACCTGAAAGTATATTCTTAAAAATGCTCCTGCATTTGAGGTTACAAAAAACGGATAATTCCTCTTCAATTTTGATGGCCTCATTCGGTCAATTTTTCTGCTTTCAAAATTGCTGGATTAATTTCACATAACTGTTGGCAATATTTTCACCAGTAAATGCTGGTAGAGCAGTCACCACAACAAACAATAACGATGAGTGCAAAATTCTATGACTTACTTCTTTTTTAACTGAATGACTTCAAAGAAACTTCAGCTTTCTGAAATCTTCAATAAATTCTCAGAATAAGAGTTTTTTCTTCTCTTTTAAGAATTCAAGAAAATGTTGAAAATAACTTAAAACCATGGTAATTTCTAAACTTATTGACGAACATGAAATCATTTGCAAGAAAACATCAATTGATGAATGTCTACAACATGGTGTCAACCAAAAGGCTGTCACTCTTTTGGTTTATAATTCAGAAATTTGATCACGTCACATCCTCAAATGAGTTAAAATATGAAATATGTGATAATTTCGAAATATTTTAAAGATTTTAAAAGAGTTCTAGGTATAATTATAGACGAGAAGCTAAAGTTTCTTTGAAGCCATTCAATTCATAGAAATAGGTCATAGAATTCTACATCTTCACGCTCAGTAATTGCTCAAAATAAGAACAAATTTGCTCTATATCAAATGATTATTGTTTCCATTTCCTTTCACTGATATGAGTGAGAAATGTTTCAATTTTAGACTAGATGAATCAGTTTCAATTACCATAACTGCTACGCCATTCACAATCTAAATTTAAGAATATTTATTGAAAATGTTTTCTTTATTAAGAATATTTAAGCCATCGAAGGATAACTGTAACCGTGTCCTAATCTCCTATGGAAATTCAGAATCTAATTGTGTTACAGAGACACACCTAAGTCTTAGAAGCTACAAACTCGTTATGAGCATTTTAATCATCATATCGAAAGTGTTCTTTATAATTCAAATTGTATTTGCAACTTAACTAGTCGTTAGTCAATTGATTTGGCCTTGTAGCAGATTTGTCAAGGGGCAACTGGGGACAAATATCCACCACTCTAGTGTTAATCACAGAGTAAGAGTATAGCGTCATTTCTTTGAGGACTTTACGCCCTTTGGTGACAATTGCCGACCCAATAAATTGAATCCCCTACAAAGGAAGCGAGAAAGTGTGATTTTGGATGCATTGAAGCAAGAGCATAAAATTCTTCAAGAAGATCAAAAAGAGATCTTGTTCTGCATTCGGTGCGATTCAGAGCTTCCCTATTTTGGGCTTCCTATCCGAGTTGCCCCCTTTCATCTTCAAGTTGGACCCGCCACTAGGCCAATGACTTTATTGACTATGATACTATNGCTACAAACTCGTTATGAGCATTTTAATCATCATATCGAAAGTGTTCTTTATAATTCAAATTGTATTTGCAACTTAACTAGTCGTTAGTCAATTGATTTGGCCTTGTAGCAGATTTGTCAAGGGGCAACTGGGGACAAATATCCACCACTCTAGTGTTAATCACAGAGTAAGAGTATAGCGTCATTTCTTTGAGGACTTTACGCCCTTTGGTGACAATTGCCGACCCAATAAATTGAATCCCCTACAAAGGAAGCGAGAAAGTGTGATTTTGGATGCATTGAAGCAAGAGCATAAAATTCTTCAAGAAGATCAAAAAGAGATCTTGTTCTGCATTCGGTGCGATTCAGAGCTTCCCTATTTTGGGCTTCCTATCCGAGTTGCCCCCTTTCATCTTCAAGTTGGACCCGCCACTAGGCCAATGACTTTATTGACTATGATACTATTTTATGATTTTGTGCTTGCTTCTGGAGCAGATTTTCAATTGGTAACATGATTAAACATAAACTAGATTCTCTTTGTCATCTTCCTGGGGTGGTACTTCTGGTAATAATTGCATCTCCACAGAATCGGTCTCTTCAGGGACAATAGTCGTGTTGCTTTCACTTATAGCCTCAAGATCGTTCACGGCCTCATTACCATTTGTTTCTTCGTGTGTTGCCTCATTGTCATTCGTTGCGTTGGTTTCACTTCCGTTCGTCTCATCTTTGGTTAATTTCTCGAGTTCAACTTTTAAAGCTGCGAGATGTCGTTTCATAGCCTCGTAATGAACAGTGACGCTTTTTTTCTTGGATGAGTGATCTTTCATTTGTGATATCCATGTTTCACATTGTTTTATGATTGATGTTTTCTTCATTATGAAGTGGCGTCGAATTATCTACAAAAACATTCATATTCAATCAGTGTATTCGATGTAGATTCATCACAAAGTTACACTGATTACACGAGTCTCAGTTTCTCGCACTGAATTGGATGATGTTTATGGCTTCAAACTTCAAACTGTTTACACGTATTTTTTTATAAGAAGCCGCTCATAAGAAACGGCAGGCTCAATTTTTCGAAAGTTAAGTACCTGAATTGAAAAAACTTTTGTAATTTACAATTTTTATTTTCCTATCGCACTCAAAAATGTTTTGACAGTGTACAGTTCTAGCAACTGCTTGGACATTATTTTGGGTGCGAATTATGTTTTTGAGACCTTACTAAGTAATTTGGGAGCCCTTTAGACAAAGAAACTTTTGCCAGCGAAATGGCTCAAAAATTTAAGAAACTGCCTACCAGCACCAGACCTTTGTTTCTTATGAAAAAATGAGTGTATGGCTCGTATAAGTGAAAATATAAACATCAGATTGAAAACGCTGAACGAAGACAAGGTTTCACGTCGTCAGTCTACCACAAAGTCCCAGTTATCGCAACAACTACAACAACAACAACTGAATGCCTTGCTCAAACTAATGTGGGGTTCCATCAGTCTATCAATAGTGATAATTATAACTATAACTATATAATCAATCTAAAGACATACAGCCCTCAGTTAAAAAATATTAACGATCTCCTCGCTCAAACACATCTCGTTCCCTTCAAGAGTTGAGAATGAAATGTTTCTAAAGTAATAACATATATGATGCGATACGTTTGTAAAACTCACATACTAAGCCTTGAGGGAAGTGAAACGTAGTCCTTTGTTGCTCAAAGTAAAGAGATCACTAATCCCTTTTTTAAAGCATTTTGAAGCAAAGGGATTTCCCTAACCCGGTTTTACCTATATTTACAATGCTCAGAAAAATAAAGGAAAAATTACAAAAAGATACTCGGCTTTTTCGGTTATCAACTAAACTTTGAGTAGCTACACAAAATTCTTTATTACAAATACTTGGACAGTTATCTTTAGTAATCTTTTGGTACATGTGTTACCCAATACGTATATTGATAATTTACCTTCTTGAAACAAGGCGATGGATTTTTTATTTGTTCTAGCATGGCCCATTTCATTGTTGCTTGTTTTATATTTGCATTGTAATCCATTGAATTCTGCTGACCCGTAGGAGTCCCGCGTGATCTCTCGTAACCAGGCTCATTGAAATAAGGATCAGGTACAAGGATAAGTGATTGCATTGACACCAACACCTACGAAGAAACATAAAATGTTTCTAATCAATAACATTCAAAGTTTAAGTCACGCGACTGCATTGACACCAACACCTACAAAGGAAAATATTATGTTTCTAATCAATAACATTTAAAGTTTAAGTCACGCGACTGCATTGACACCAACACCTACAAAGGAAAATAAAATGTTTCTGATCAATAACATTCAAACTTTAAGTCATGCTTGCAAAAATGTTCTAGGTCTGAATTAGAACTACAAAGGGGGTACAACGACCAGCAGCCTTTGCCATCGTTTGTTTTTGTTTTTGTGAATTTCGTACAGTCAATTATTATGGAAGCTGTGCAGAACAAGTCGCTGATTTCACGCAAGGCATGCTGGTATTTGTACTCCCTTTAAAATACCATGAACTAAAAAGTCCATGATATTAAAACATGAAAACAGAAATAATAAAGCTACGATACCTGTAAAAGATTTGATGTTTGAGGATTCCATTTTTCTTCAGGCCTTCCATGCCACGTGTTCAAGATGCTCAAACAAACCTTGAAAAGATTAGACAATTTTTCACAAGCCACATATCTCCAGATGTTTGTCGAAAAACAACCCTCTTACATGATAAAGGATTGGAAATGAATAAGAGATTTCCAAACAATGAAAGGCAGCAAGCGTGGGTTTTCAAAAACATTCATGGAGCTCTTTTGTTACCAGTGCGTACAGCTAACGATATTTTGGTCAGATTTTGGCCAGGATGCATACAATAGGGCTTTTGATTAAAGGCAGTCTGACACGTATCTGATTAGCTGCAATAAAGTCAGAGCTCAACACAACGGGTATCTTTGTGAATCTGTGCACTTCAAACCAAAGGCGGCTAATCGTTATCACTGTCTATGGAAGNCCAGATGTTTGTGGAAAAACAACCCTCTTACATGATAAAGGATTGGAAATGAATAAGAGATTTCCAAACAATGAAAGGCAGCAAGCGTGGGTTTTCAAAAACATTCATGGAGCTCTTTTGTTACCAGTGCGTACAGCTAACGATATTTTGGTCAGATTTTGGCCAGGATGCATACAATAGGGCTTTTGATTAAAGGCAGTCTGACACGTATCTGATTAGCTGCAATAAAGTCAGAGCTCAACACAACGGGTATCTTTGTGAATCTGTGCACTTCAAACAAAAGGCGGCTAATCGTTATCACTGTCTATGGAAGTAGAAAGTCAGTAGGATCACCAGCCATTCAATTCTCCTATTCGTTGTATTGTTCTTATCACCCAATCAGATATGTGACAGACTGCCTTTAAATCGAAGGTGGTGATTAGTCTTAGACGCAGCTCAAGTGGGGTGACGGGTGACGTTGTGAGAACGGGCATAAGGCGTTTTGCTCAAATAGTTCAAAGCTCTCATTTTGCAACAACGGTAACAACGTTATAAAAGAGCATAAGCAACTACACTTTAGATCGACTAAACCAATACTTTCGATTTCAGTTATAATCAAAGTTATTATCTTTCTAAGACAGCCCCACAGTGGGGCATTTGTACAAGGCATCATGACATTCGCTTTTTAAGAAGAATTTTTTGTTTATTCTTAACAATTCATGTTTAAGGTCTTACAGCAACCATGAAAAAATATGTTTGAAATAAATTGGTTGGTTAGAAAACATGCATTTTACTTTCGTATATTTTCTATACTAAATTACAGTTGTGATGATGATTATTATTATGATTATTTGAAGGTTTTACAATGAAACCAGAGATAATAACTGCCAAAATGTGTGTGCATCATCGCGTTTTCTGTTGCTATGGATAATTTGAAGGCCCTTTGTAACTCTTGAACATTTTAAGGATTTTAAGGATTAAAGTGTAAAAATATTGTGGTTTGTTCTGCTCAGTACCCTGTAGACCCACAAAAGCTCCCTTGTTTGCCCATGCCCCGTTACTTTGCAGTTTTCGTTTCTTTTTTACACTTAAAAACCATTTGACATCAATATATATTGGGTCAGCTTCCATTATTTCATAAAAAACTGAGATATTATGACAGATTTTCCTTGAAACCCGCAAATTTCCGCAAAAAATCCTTTCTACCATGTTATCATCGACTCTTCAGGTGCGATTTAAGCATAGTGTGGTTTGTCTGCTCTTTTCTGCACGTTTTGTATCCAACTAGAAAGGTAAACGTGTTGCTAAGAATGGCCTAAAAAGTGCAGCCAATGGTACACAGATCAAAATATTAGCAAAAAATCCGAAAAATAGTCTTTTGTGCTGTCAACGTAATGAATATTGTCGGCTAATGGCTAAAGATCAAACTGATATAGAGGTTTGACCTGTAACACCCACTGAAGGAGCTACAGGAGGCAGCTAAGGTAGCTTAATTTGCAGTGATCAACTGCACTGGAATGTGCTTTCTTGTTTGTGAGAAAGCCTAGTACTTTAAAGGCCCGTACAGTCTTTCAGAAAAGGGGTAGAAAGAAAATTTAAAAAGTTTTATGATCCTCAA
>REGL01000041.1:322751-340196 GCA_004194395.1 Aurelia aurita complex sp. Pacific
GAAAAAAGTGATATAATGCAATCTGTTATGGTAAAAAAAAAGTAAGTGGCCGATTTAAATGCTTCAAATATTGTTCTGTTGCTCAAAGACTAACCTTCTTTGTGAGTACTTTTCGCAGTTTTTTCAAGGTAAATTTCTCGAATTAAGGATTTGGAAGAAAAGGATATGCTTGAAATCCTCAAAAAGTCGTCAAAAACAGGGGATCGATTTAAAGCCATTTCAGACCTTCAAAACCATCAGGAGCGTGTTTCAATTCAATTGTAAATATAACAACTACGCGTAACATTACAAGTATGATTGTATATGCCAATTGCCAACCAGCGGGGAACGACCCAGGATCATCTAATTCAACTATGAGCGACATTCACAATCTTTAAAAATAAATTAATAATTTTATGGAATTATTGACGTTTTCAGCACCAGGTATTTTGAACATTAAAACTTTGGAACGATTGGGATGTCCAAAATATTCAGGTCCAAAATGTCCTGTGTTTAATGTAAGAAAACTTACTTCTTTGGTCTCGAATCCTTGCTCGTTGTCTCTTGATAACACAAGGCACCCAAATGATTCAATAACAATTTGATTATGTCTCTATCAAAGGCATCACTACGAACTGTTTGGCCAAAAGTTGAGTCCAATGGGGCTGATTTGAAGAGTTCTTGCAGTGCGATAAATGGCAGGAGAGGCAGCTCTGCGGCTACATTTGATGAGGCTATTGGATCTACGAAAGGAATACAAACTCCTTTTTAACAAAAACAAAAATAATAACGAGAAATTGAATCTTTATAAAGCATGATCTATCAGCGAAAAAAGCACTGTTGTCACTAGAGTCCTGTTCTTATAAGTCAAATTGAAAGTAAAATCTTGAATAAATTTAAAATTACAGTTATCACAAAGTTGAGCCAAAGTTCTGCCTATATAATGATCTTCTGGTGCTTACCTGAAAATAGTTCTATATTTTACATTTCTACCTTACCGGGGAAAAGCAATAAACGTTTTAGCAGCAAGAAAATAGAGACCCTGGCGTCCAATCTCAAGCTTCACTTTAATTTCACTGAATTCTGATTGTTTCACGTTGCATATTTGCGGTCCCTTTCTGGTTGTTAAAAGCTGCTTGCGTTTAAATTTGACGAAACAACTCCCTCCCCCCCTCCCGGATGCCAGTTTCGTCAGTTTAACTTCCTCATTTTATCAAGTCAAATCAACCAGACTTTTCAAAAACTTCGCGTTGTTTATAACCTTAAAATTTATAAACCAATTTCTCTCGCCAAAATATGCCAAAAATTTTCTGGCTTTCTTGTAAACGTTATTAAATCTTTCTCAAATATGACACCAACAAGCAAAATCTTCCTCCGACTCAAATGCTAGCCGTAGCCTGCATGCAGACTCTACAGATGTCTTTTCAGATAGGTTCTTCTCCAGTATAAATCTACTGGAGGGGAACCTCTACTGGAGGAGAACCTCTACTCGAGGAGAACCCCCACCGGAGGAGAACCCCCACCGGAGGAGAACCTCTACTGGAGGAGAACCTCTACTGGAGGAGAACCTCTACTGGAGGAGAATCTCTACTGGAGGAGAACCTCTCTGAAAAGAAATCAGTCGAGTCTACGCGCAGGCTAGCTAGCCGTGAAGCCGTGACATTTTCTTGACTTTGGGACAAAACGGCAATAAAACAAAACTTCTCCTAAATAAATCATAAATCAACATACCGCCATCACTGTTTTCTTCCACGCCAAGCATAAGCCTGAGAAGATATTCCGCTTTCTTTGTCTCGTTGAGAAACATGTTTGAAAATCCAGCTAACGGCACAAACTTCATGATGAAACTAATACTAGTTGATACAGTCTGTCCAAATTCACCACTCAATGATATTCTACTGTGTTCAGCTAGTAACTGTATACCTCCATCGGCAGCGAAAACATGTAGCAATGAGGGTTGACAAGGCATCGTTAATAACTCATTAGAAAGCGGCCTTTTTTCTTTGCCTTTCTCTTCTTTGTATACTTCAGCGTATAAACTTAATGTTCGATGGCTGTTGCTTTGTTTTGTATTGCCGTGTGCGTACATTAACTGTCCTATCGTAAGCTCATGAGGCAATGCTTCCTTGCTTACATCCTTGTCATAATATGCGATACACAGGAGTTTATTAGTGGTGTCTTTCTTGGCCTCTGTTTCAGGATGAGGTTTAGCATGCCGCTTTTCAGCAGCAGACTTAGCAGATGAGTAGAGATCAGCCCATTCTCCGTCATCAAGCCAATCTTCAGGTTGTGTTATCGCACTGTATTCGTTTGCAGTCGCTGTCTGTTTCGGCTGTACTTCAGTAGCTGCAGTGCTCTTCTCCGGAATAGGGAATATGGAGCCTAAGGTATCAGAGACGCGAAGCCGTTTCATTATCATGTGCTTGAATCTTGATTGTGGTGTGTCATTTCGCTGTGAGCTTACAGATGTAGCATTCTGTAGCCGTTCTACGTAGACATCAACTTCATCTTCTTCTAAAATCAACTGCAGAACAAGTCGCTTTAAGAACGAGTTATTTATCAAGGAAAACTCCGGCCTCGTTTCCTTGAACAATAGGCTTTTGATGATACTCACAAAGACAATCTGATTGGCTGGATTGAACAATACCATTCTTTTGACTAATCTAATTGTTGTCGACTGAAGTTTATGGATATCACTTAGTATCAAATCACGCTCATTTTCATCCTTTGTTAGAAGACATTTATCGAGATAGGCCAAGCTCAAGAACTGTATCAAAGGTTTCAAGAATGAGGAGTTGTTGATGGACCCTAGCCATTCTTGAAACAACGAGCACTCTAAAGAATTGATCAGAAACTGAAGAAGTGAATGCATGGATGCGAGATATCCACGCAGATCAGCTGGGGTCGTGTTTGACACTATATTCACCATGCTTTGTAGCAGACTGCAAATCTTTGATGGTAAACGTGCAGTTATGACTACTTTGCTGTTCTTTTCATTTTGACTGACAATTGATGCGATGCTCAATGCATTACTTGCCGCATCTGCAAGCTTCCATGTTTCATTACATTCAATTGCGGAATTACAATCTGCTAAAACTGTGTGCAATGCGTTCTCATCCAGAACAGAAAGAACGGATAACAGTTTCGTGCACTCTTTGAATCGATGCTCGGTTACATCCATATCATTGAGAACGGACATCAATGCCCTGAAAGGAAGATTACGTCATCGGTAAATATCGTAAATCTTGCGTAAGATGCACGTTCTTTCTGTAATAAACTCGTTCTCAAGAAAATCAGTTCTATGACAGCAAGGCCTGTAAGAAACTAGGGTACTGAGTACCCAAGTCCCTTTATGACTACCATTTAGACAAATTAACTACAAACATGTGTTTTAGTAACACAATTGAAATATCTTAAGAATTATGCAATAGCTTTTCCTCCCAAAAGAAAGAGACCAATTAGTAAACTTTACTTGCTAAGGGCGGATCTAAGTTTCTTTTATAACACTCTTGAGAGAAATTGCCTCTTGTTTTAGTCCGTCTCACATGGGGTGTCAGTTGAGGTCTGTAATAATACAAAACACAAATGCAAACTCTTTCATTGTTTCTGTTCGCAGTCTTTTCGGCTAAGATCTTACATAAAACGAGACTTAGTTTAAAAGTTTACAAATTATGTCGAAAAATTTAATATATACGTAAGGATGACTCTGTTGAAATTTCAAGGCTGAGGCATGAAGAAACACATTTGGTTCCTGCTCTTGATAAAGACTAAAGTTTAAGGCTGGGGCATGAAGAAACACATTTGATTCCTGCCCTTCATAAAGACTAAAGTTTAAGGCTGAGGCATGAAGAAACATATGTGGTTCCTACCCTTGATAGAGATTGAAGGCCAGAAATCTGAAACAAGTCAAACTTCTCTGACTATTCTAGTGCGGGGTATATCGCAATGGATAAGTCGCGAATCTTTTTGGGAATCTGAAGGATCCTTGTACGATTCCATGCAGGAATCTAAAATATTTCAAATTATGGAGGTACACTCATAAAAATATTTCGTTAAAAGAGATCGACTCACCCTGTCAGTCCCATAACAGATGCTCTGTCAACATCGTCATGAATTTCAGTATGTTGTTCAATCATTCTAGCAATGCATTCCATGTAAATAACAACATCTTGCTGGGTCTCTTTCTGATCAAAGGTCTGTTCATCTTGGAGCACTCTTGCTGCCCAGCCCATGAGCAAGGAAAGACAACTGAACGGAGAAGGAATCAATCAATCAATCAATCAATCAACCAATTAATCAATCAATCAAACAGCTAACAAATCAATCAGCTGATTAAAAAGCCAGTCAGTCAAAATCGGCTGATGATCAAAGTAAGTAAACATAATAATCAATTAATCAGTCCCCTATTCAATCAATTAATAAAAAAAAATGATTAAAATTGATCAATGAATCAAATCTTCTATCATTAATGCATATGCTAAATGCAGTTATACAGAAAGCTACTGCAGGATTCTTAACAAACCAATCACTAAATCTAAAAATAAATAAATAAATCATTGTAGCAATCACTGGAGAGGCCTACTCGAGTTAATATCGTATCATGACTTCATAAAGTGCTTTAAAAACTGATTGATTTCAAATACAAAATGAGCAAGGATGTTTCATGAAGATTTGTAGCTTGTAATAACCCCCTGAAAAATGACAATTTGCGGAGCAGTTAACTGTGATGGGTTGGACACACAGGGAGGGAAGTGCGAATGGTAAATGTTACAACATACCTTGACTTCTGTTTAGCATTGAAGGCTTCAATCAAAACAGAAATCAATTTACAAGCTAATTCCGGTTGCAAGACTTGTTGGTCAAACGCAACTTCGTGTTTGGTGTTGTTCGGCAAAATGCTTTTGGTGAGAAGTCGTTTCCATTCTTCAAAGTTGTTTGCAAATATCTTGATCATCAAGTAGTATATGATGTCCGAGTCAACTTGCTGCCTGCTGAAAAATGACAAAATCAGGTGATAAGCAAAAAGCACAAACAGTGACAAAGACCAGGCTAATCAGAAAATTATCGGTGTGTGGCAAACTCGATGATCAAGAATTATAGGCAGACTATATCATCAGTTTTAAAGTTTGATATGTCACTCAATGTTAAACTTTATTTTGATAAAATAAGTTATGTTATTCTGGAGCTATCAGCGAATTTCTTGAGGGCTGTCAAAAATGCTTGGTGAACGAAAGAAAATGTTGATGAAACTTTGTCAAATTTTTAGCTTGGAAACGGTGACAGCGTGTTTTACCATGCTTCAAGCAGGAAAAAATATGAATGTATACTCCTTCCATGCAAAGATTTCCGCATGATTATTCAAATTTCAGGAAATTTATGATGCAATTCCTATCATTGTAAATCAGTAAATTTGTTGCTAATTTCTAGTCATTTTCAATTTTTCTTTTTACTTCGCTTTGACTCAAATCTGAATAAAAAGCCTTTAAATGATTCATCCAACTACGTGAGCTCACTGCTCCTATTCCACATACCACTGTTGAAAACAATTGATCATTCAAAGTGATAAAATAGCCTCAGTTTACATACGCTCATCTCATTGAACAGACCTAATCGGCTAAGATTTGTTTTACCCATTTCAAGTCATGTGACCATACTCTTGGGAAGTTTTAGTATTGTGCTATATTTTGCACTCATGGTACAACTTTGCATGGCACAAAATATGTCAGAGAAATCAGAAGATGTTTTATCAAGAGATTGATCACATGACTTGAAAAGGGTGTAAACAAACCTTAAAGGCAATCTGTCCCCTTCGATGAATGAAAATAAAATCGATAAAGATCTCTATTGTATATTCCAGAAGTTGGTGTTGATTCGCTTTATCCAAAGAAATCAGAATCAAAGAGACTCAGTGATGCATAAATTTAGCTGCAGTGTAAATAAGGTAAATAAAGCAGTAACCAAGGTCAGAACAATAGGGGACAGTTGGTGTTAATTCGCTTTATCCAAAGAGATCAGGGTCAGAGAGACTCAGTGATGCATAAATTTAGCTGCAGTGTAAATAAGGTAAATAAAGCAGTAACCAAGGTCAGAACAATAGGGGACAGATTGCTTTTAACCAATTTTATCTATTGAACTGTTGTCATTGTCGCTCCAGTGAAGGCATTATTTCCCTAGAGCTTAGAGGAAGGCGTTTTTGCTTTAATAACTTGAAGAAACATTCATGTACGTACTGATAACTAGTTTTATGGTACAGCAGTTCTGGAAAATTGCTCTTCGTGGCGTTTAAGTCTCGGTGGTTTTGAGAAAAAAATTGCATGTGATTTAGGCCCAATCATATAGGCCATATAGAATCAGTACGATGCTAATCTGTTTCTGCAAGTTTAAGAAAATGAGTCGTAGTTGTAGCGGTATCAGTTCGGTCAAAAAGTGAAACCACAGCATGTATTGAGTCTAGCGGTAAAACACGATCAAGTAACAGCAACTAGTGGTTCATGATAAAAGACGTACCTGCTTGATGAGCGAAGAAAAATCAAAAGTGATTTAGTGATTTGTCGCAAATCAATTCCTTTGGCTTCTAAATGACTGACGGTTCCACTGCCTCTCATAAGAATATGGTCCAATAATTCAACCCAATAGAACCTGGAGGGAGAGAGAAATGTAATTTCTAGAAAATGTACTACAAACCTGCAGATACTACAAAACCACATAACTCTACAAGCCCTGTTTCACAAGGGACTTTCGAATAATCTACGTTTTAGCTAACTCCTTTAATGGAGGTGATGTGATGTGAACCCTTTTTAATTCTTCAATTCAAATCTTTAACATTACTCTGTTAGGAAATCGTTTTCTGGAGTATTTAAAGCAAAAGTTATTAGTTTGACCAGGATATATACAGAAATCTCAGCCTGCAAATGCTGAAAAGTATAAACTTCATATATCTGGCTTTTTACTGCAGTCTGTTGCTGTGGAGCTGTAGATTATCTTGATCAACTGTGGCGCAGAGGATTCCACTTGTGCTGAGTCGTGTCTGCTTTGGAGGTAGTTTCATGCAAGCTATATATTGAGAACTGACGGTATTGAACGTTACATGGTAATCTTCCCTTCTTCATCATATATCCTTAATGAAGAGTTACAAATGAATGTGAAAGTCGAAATTCTTACTAACTTTCACAATGTTTCTGATTCCTCGATAGCAATCTCCAGATTCCAGACTAAGAATAACTAGTATTAGATTTGATTCTTTTGTAACTGAAAACGATAACTTGAAAAAATATACAAACCTCCTTGAAAATTCACCACCGGACTGACTATTAGCCGATGTGACTGCTGCTTTACCAAACAACTCAATGATATTCAATTTAATCACTTCAGAATCCAGCGGTCTCTTCATGTTGATTCGTATCGCCTAAAGAAAGGATCGGGGTTTTACCTTGAATACGCTTTTGCGGAAACACCAGATGGAATTTGGCCTACTTTGTTTCTATTGACAATAATTTTTGTGAAGAGCATGCATCACCCTTGAGCAAATTTGTTTTCTCATAGATGAATGACACATACTTTCGATCTATTGTAACCTAAGTAATGAAAATTTGACTAACTTAGTTGAAAGTAAATCTTGTCTTCAAACAGCTAGCTTTGATTAAAACGTTCTATAAGTTGAACTCTATACAATAAACTCCGCACAACACACAGTTTCTAGTTCATTCATTCATTCATTCATTCATTCATTCATTCATTCATTCATTCATTCATTCATTCATTCATTTGTTCCATCCTCAAATCGAGGGTTGGATGCAATGTTTCTTCATTCATCACGATGGTATGCCACTCTTGTTGCCTCTGCATATTTTAAACCTGTCCACTGGTTGATGTTATTAAACCAGGTTACCCTGGGCCTTCCTCTTCCTCTTCTGCCATTTACTTTTCCTTCTAACAAAGTTCGTTGTATTGTGTTGTGTCTTACAAGGTGACCAAAATATTTCAATTTCTTTATCTGAATGCTCTTATATAGTTCTTTATTGTTTTTGATTCTACTGCATGTTCTTATATAGTTTCTAGTTACTTGAGGGAAAATGGAATTGTTTAGGAATCACTTTGAGATAATAAACAATATTAATCATTCCACGAAAACTGGTTTTTGTCCTTGATTTTAAGTTAAAGTTTTCTACATCCACATAAAAATATTTACTGCCATCTTACCTTTGTTGCAAGTCCCTTTGCGAAAAATATATTGATCATTTGCAGTCCACTTGTTTGTAAATTTGGCGAATGAGGAATGAAATTGTCACCACATCCTTTGATTTCGATGTAAACTTCAGCGGGACAATCTGAAAAAGAATTCCAAGTATGTCATGTCATCTATCAATCAAATTCAAAGGCAGTCTGTCACACATCTGATTGGCTGCAATAAAGTGCTCAAGTCAGAGCTCAACACAACGGATGTCTTGGTGAATCTGTGCACTGAAAACAAAGGAAGGCTAATTGTTATGTTATCACTGTCTATGGCTGTAGAAAGTCAGTAGGATCACCAGCCATCCAATTCTCCTATTCATTGTATTGTTCTTATCACCCCATCAGATGCGTGAAAGACTACCTTTAAGATGAGCAGTTTACAACGATAGCACACATGTACAAAAGTACTGGATAGGCATCGTAAAGCAAAATGAATCCTTTCTACAACATATCAAGATTGAACCCTCTCAAAAGTTAAATAGAACATGTATTAAGGATGTGTTACCAAACTCCTACCATAACAAAGAATCAACCGCAATGCTAGATCGTCCATCATTCTTCTAGATCGTCTATCATTCTCAGTGCGGATACTTTTAACGATGGAAGCCTATTAGACTGATAACATGAATCTCAGTTTTCTGCATTGAAGTGAATGATGGTTATGACTTCAAACTGAGTATAAGTATCTTGTATGACCGAATATACAGAAATCATGTTTCTATGAAAGAAATTAGATCAAAAATATTGAACGGATACAAGGAATCACGTCGTAAGTATGGTAGCCTATCTGAAACAGCACGTCAAGACAGAAACTCCTATTAATCATGTTTACTTCTAATTCTAATACAACGTCCAGAAATACAATCCCGAAAGAAGCAATGTCTTAAAGTTACCGTATTTGTGAATTCAGTAAAACCCTAGACTTATGATGATGAGTCCCTTGTATCCCTGCGGTACCTTGCTCACAGGGACTCATAATGAAACAGTTAAAAACCTGACCCTATCTTCTGCATTCGATTGATCGAATCTGGATCGAACGACTGCTTCGGCTCTGTTCAACGGTCACTCATCAGAAAGGAAATGCGATAGAAACCACGGTAAGCAGACTCTTAGTCAACGAAACTTGGTATTCATCTGAAGAAGAAAGTTCACTTTACCGGGTGAGCGCAAAATAAGTCTTTTAATGCTGCAATTTAAGACCAAAACATACCAGAGAAATCTTCCAGTACCTGCCGCAGCAACTTCCTTCAAATTCAGTCACCTGCGTAGATCGAATTGAAGATTCGAAACAAATTGTTCTTCGCCAAATCTCGCATTCTGATTGGTATGCTAGGAATCCCAGCATATTAGGCATAATAGGGTCAGGTTTTTCAGAATAATATTATGAGTCTCTGTTGACTGAAGCGCCATCTTGAAGTCAAAGAGCACAAGGAAACAAGAGACTCATCGTCATAAGTCTAGTAAAACCCCCCATGAAAGAACCTGTGATTTCCTGTAACAGGCTGAAATGGCTCGTATATATTTATAGTGGTTCTTATGTAGAAGGTGCTTAATTGACCAGAATCAACCTTGAGACTCTTGATCTGCAGTTTCGTTCAATTCAATTCAATTTTATTCGCAGAATACAACAACCTAATACAACGTCAAATAAAAATATATGTATTCTACACGACCCAAGAAAAGTGGAGCTTATCTAGCTTGGGCCGTAAATTAAAATTCAAAAGGATATACGAAAAAGAAAAAATACGGCATAGTACAAAAGCTAGGAAAATTCAACAGTAAGATATATTTTTCTTTAGTAAGAAATGTTATTGGTTTGTAAGTCTTATTAATCATGCAGATTTTTCATAGTTTATTTTGGTATGTTAAGATGATGTTTTCTTTAAGTTTTTTACAGAAGTGCTTTTACTTTGAGATTGACTTTAAGGAAGGAGGAAAGTTATTCCACATGCGAGCATTTTCGCATGCACACGTATCAACCACCTCGTTTATGCGGGTTTTTACTGTATTTGTAGGGGACTTACTTCCAAGGAATGATTGATGTGGGCAAACAATGACTTGCTTCAGCAGAATAGCAAATGGAAATTCGATTGTCAAATTAATCCAGTCTTCTTTGTCATCAGTGAACTGGTAAGACCAAGCAGCAAATCGAGATCTTCTATGCATTGGTTTTGATTGTAACAAAATATCAGCTGGCGGGCTATTTGCTGGACTCGTGATTCTCCCTGAAAAAAAGGGGACATTGTGGAATCTTTTATGGAAATAATGGAACGGGAAATACAACAATGATAACTTCTTTTACAACCCTACAACATGACATTAAAATTTGAGAACTGAGAGCTAAGTGCAATTCAAACAAAGCAAATTTTGTAACCATCTCCCAGTATGACCCAGAAAGTAATAACGTAATATCATGAGAAACTTTGATATTATTTACTTGAAGTCTGTCAATGGTAAGGTGGATGAAACTCTGACCTGTTAGCGGTGTCTTGGGCAGTGGGGACCCTGGGTGGGGAGCAGTGACGGGGTACGGTTGGTTGTTGTCGTTGTTGTTCTCTCATCTCGGTTGGGGTTCTGATTGTTCATCACACTTATCATAGCCCGAAATCCAATGTGAAACCGGCTGAAGTACTTATCCGTAACAATAGACCTTTTAGCTATTCTACAAAAGAGCTTGGATCGAGCGTTATTTTTATACATTTTTATACGCGACGTTCGATCGAGTGGCGTTAGAGCTTCTATCACTATTATGCACATTCGAAAATTCTACGAAATGAAGCAACATGTTGTTCGATTCTGATTCTTTTCAGAATAGCTGAAAGGTCGATTGTTAATATGTAGCATGTCGTAACTGTATACCGGTATTTAATTGTATTCTAAGTGTATGTTCTTCATGTATAGGCCAGGGGGTATTCATGACATTTGGCTTCCCTTGGTATTGTCGCTGTAGTGTTGTATAGTAGTTCGTATGTAGTGTCCTAGGTAATTCGTTGTTGTAAATTTTCATATTGAATATATATGCATAAAAATTTACCACAAGGTGCAAGGTTTTTAAGCTCAGATCCATCATTATCATTCACAGTCTTTTCTTTGGAGATTTCTGGTCGTTCTTTTGACGTCAGCGCTTGAGATATTGCGAGGTCTGAGTTGCTGTTTGAACTCCATTTCAGTGAATCAGCATGAAAGTTGATTCGATCACAAATCAATGATAGACCCCCTGAAATAAAGGAAAGCAGTTTTATGATTCACGCGTAGTAACACCAACAGTTGCTGTTTGAACTGCATTTCAGTGAATCAGCATGAAAGTTGATTCGATCACAAATCAATGATAGACCACCTGAAATAAAGGAAAGTAGTTTTATGATTCACGCGTAGTAACACCAATAGTTGCTGTTTGAGCTGCATTTCAGTGAATCAGCATGAAAGTTGATTCGATCACAAATCAATGATAGACCCCCTGAAATAGAGGAAAGTAGTTTTATGATTCACGCGTAGTAACACCAACAGCTATGAGAGTAAAAATACCGTAAAAGCTCTATTAAGCTCTACTTAAGTTCAGAAACTTAGACACGGGCTTAAAGAGAGGTTGGATGAGATGACAAGAATATAAATAATTAGCTTTTACTTCTTTTACCCCATATTTCGCAGAGTCAACATACAATTTTACCAGTCAAAAACACAAATTCGGCACAGTGTTTATCCCAAACCATATCAAAATTAACACGCAAGCTTGTTTAGCTAAATAAATGGAAACTATTTTGCAACCTCTAGCATTTGATATAAGTGGGGGGGGGGTGCTTAATAGTGAGAGGGTCTTCTTAAAATTTTGGCTCAGAAGGGAGGAGCTTAAAAGAGAGGGGAATTTAATAGGTAGGGGGGCTAAATAGAGCTTTTGTAATTCATCATTGAGAAAAGGAGATAAGAGCCCTAAAACAGAATAAAGAGCTTTCTTCATAGCATTTTGCCAAACCATTAATTAACAACTCCTGAGAATCTTTATTACTTCTTTTCGATCAATCACTTTATTCTTTCATACTTCGCACTAATTCTTATCCAAAAACTTTTCAGTTCAGTTCTTATTCCTAGTAACTTTTGCCAAATATCTAGATGGCGTCTTTGGGCCAAATTTCATGAAAAAACCATCAAAAAGGAAACTTTTCAAGCGAAGTTGCAATCCACAAGAAAAGGCGAATAAACGTACCTCTCTCAACAAACAATGCGACATCTGTGTCATATTGCAGAAGGTTCTTCATAACACACTTCAACGCTTTAGAAATGAAGTAACACCGTCTGTCCTTATTGTCAAAGAAAGACAGTGCCAGCTCCAATATCCTTGGCCTATCGATCATGTTCTGACCAAGACGTAACAACATTCTGTAAACACTCTCAACGACGGGATGAAATTCTGTTTTTCCTTGGCATGAATCTTGCTTTGGTAACAGAGCTAATGGGAAATCAGGCTTCGGTTCCTTTTTCAATGAAGGTTCACCGACTAATAACAGAATATCGATCAGATTTTGAAGGATTTGTGATTTCTTCCCATAAATCTTCTCAAGAAGCTGACTTCCAGATACACTGCAAAGATAAAGTCATAGATAGATACACATCGTACAAACAGGGCGAGATTTTGCACTCTCACATTTATGATGGAAAAGGCTTTCGGTATTTAGGAAAAGTGCTCCCTTGAAAAACAAACTTAAAATTTAAGTTTTTATCCAAAGGAATAGTAAGTTAAAGATAAGAAATGAAGATTTGTCAAACAAATTGTATTCTAAATGCAGTAGAGATCGTTTCGGTGTTCAAGTAAAATATTCGTTTTAACTTAATTGAGAAAGATGCAACTGGACATCGCACACAAATTTTGCTGTCAAACTTTGCTTCATATAACATAAACAAGAAATAGCTATTCATATTCTATCAACAATAAATTGCTTTTTATCTTAGGTTTATAAATAAATTCTTAGTTACCCATACCTATTCGACAGAGCAGCATAAATCATTTTCTCTATGAGCACAATACATTGTGAGAATTGGTCGCTTTTTTCTTCTTTGCAAGATTTCCCAACTTGCCATTGTCTGCCTTTGTCAACATAATAGATTCGTTTGCGCTTCGTATTGTTTGATTCGATGTTAGACAAAAGAATCAGTTCTTTGTTCTTGATGACAAATTCATGCACTCTGCTTGCAAGTAAGATTATAATCTCAAAAGTGATTTCGATTTCATCTTCGTCAAGGGTGTCAAAAATTGGCACGTTAGCAGTGGTGCTCAACATTTCTCGGATTGCATTTTCATCGTCTCTGAAAGACAGGAAAAATGATTAAAAGTTAACGAAGCAACCAGATGGCCGCAGCGTAGCTATGCTGTATGGGTCGGGGTGCGTATGAGACTACACAATACGCAGGCAATTACCTACCACACAGAAAAACAAGAATGCAATTACCGATCCATTTAAAAATCGACTCATACATCAGGTGTATCAAAATCAAAGTTTATATTTGACTATACATTCATTTTCTGTAAGATCTGCTGTAACTTCTACACTATCACGAAGATTCTGCTAATTACTAGCCTTACTGTTAATAATTCTAGCTATGCATAATTCCCCCGCTCAAGGAAAAAGAAGGACAGAATATAAAGCTTGGTGAAAGCTAAGATCTGCTTAGCACAGGACTGCCGCTCCATGCTAGGCAGTGGCAGACAATTGGAGGGGGAGGGGGGGCGAGGGGTACGATCACCCCTAAATGTTGGATAGAACAAAGATCTTTTGCTCGAAAATAATAGAAATAAAAAATGCTTTTCAACGGAAGCATCAGCTTCGCACCCCGCAATATTTGGCAAAGTTTCCGCCACTGGTACTAGGAGATTAGTACATTTTCCTTCTCAAGCACAATTAACCTAACAAATTTGAAATAAAAAATCAACCTCACCTTGCAGTCTTTAGAATATCCAACATCAATCTTTTGATGACATGCCTAGCATTTTTACTGAAAAAGAGAATCGGCTTATCAGGTTGAGTATCTTTCGATGTGCTCGGTGTTGGTTCAAAAGCAATCGTTTCCTTTTCAGCGGAATTAACAAACACTTTCAAGAGCGACAAACTGCGTGGCACATCCGTAACTGATGAATGTGACATAACTGGGCTTTGGAGAAAAGATGCAATATCATTTGTGTTATCTGCAAGGTTGATCGTACCAAGCATCGTCATCTCATACAGAAAATTGAGGTATCTATTTCTTTCACTGAACTCTCTTGAAAATATGATCTCCTTCGCCATTTCTGGATGTAACTGCATCACTTTATGCTTAGTTGTATTTGCAGGAGCAGAGTTGACGGCTAGCCAATGACATAACACAAGGTTCAGGATATTAGAATTGGAACATTGTGGCATGATTTTCGCAAATGCATTTGATAATAACTCAAAATCGGTTTGATCTTCCGGTTCATCATGTGCGATTCTGACATTAGGCTGTTCTTTTAGCATAACCTTAGGCCCACAGATTCCTCTCATCAATATTTCACTAACATAATAGCAGTTCTCGTAATAAGCTCGATTGCCCTCCATTTGAAATCCTTTATCAAAGCCNTCTTTATTATTAATATGTTCTGTCCGTCATATTACCAACCTTCATAAGATTTGTGGCAATCGATGACGCAATATCAGTCAGCTTTTCTTCGACCGGTTCTCCCTCTTGTCCGGACATTGTCCCGGATGAATCACCACTGGACCCCTCAGACTGCTCACTAGATGCACTTTTCTCCGCATTCAGATCCAAATTAACCGGAATTTCAATACCGGCTTCTTCAACGATTGCCGTCGAAGGGCTTCGTGATGTGTCTTCTTTCTTCAATAATATTTGTGAAAGAAAACATAAGACTGCATGGTTGATCCAAGCGGCATTCGGTGAATTGATTCTCACTGAAAGAAGCAGCAAATCAGACAGGTCTTCAATGTGACAAATTTCTCTCAAATGTATCTGAATGTCACTCACTTCAGTTAACAATGAGGCAACCTACAAAAAGAAAATGCATTTGTCTACTTAGTTACTGCCAGGTGCGCGAAAAACATTTTATCGCAGTACTTAGTATACTCAAATACCAGGAAACACGTCGTCAGTGCGTAGAGTACTGGATGGATTTCAATGAATCAAACTTTGGTTGACAGCAGAAGACCGCAGTGTTGTTGTGATTTTTCTTGTTTTCTCGTGCGCACAGCTAATACAGGTAAATTTGGCTTTACGAAAATCCCTTGTTTGCAAAATTCACGACAATCAGATGTGGTCTGCACATTTATTGCCAAGAAATCTAAAATCAGTAGTACTTGTTCAAGTATTTCCTATAACTCGAGAGAGAATCCCTGACCATTTGATGGAGTGTTTCAGGCCCAATTTCAGCCACTTCCCAACAAACAATTTTTTGTAAAATCGAATCCATGGGTTTCAATGCAAAGGTACTCTTGCTTTAGTGAAGGTCAAAACATGATAAAACTGATGTCAGTGAAGACTTCCGGCGCAATACAGTAAATCCTTGCATATAAAAACCTACTTTTTTGACAGCAAGGCTGAAATAGGTTCTTATTTTAAAAAGTACAAAGACTAATTTCAAGGTAGAAAGGTTCTTATTTGATGACTGCTTTGCGTAGGCCCTTTAGAATCATCACAAAAGATGTCCAGCCCTGCATTTGTTTTGGGAAAGTTATGTACCTAATAACCAAAACTAAGCTTACAAACAGCAACGGAGGAGATTCAAACTTTAACAGCCAACTAGGACAAAAATGAAGTTAATAACAAGAGTCCAAAATCAATTTTGCTACCCCCTCAATAAGAACCTATTTTTCATCAAACTGAAATAGGTTCTTAATTACAAGGTGCAGAAGTTAGGAAAAACAGCGTCTAGGTTCTTATTTTTGTAGGTTCTTATATGCAGAGATTTACTGTAGACGATTGCGCTAAAGATGGCAGCGCGGAGCTTTTACCAAGATGCACTGCGTTCAAATTAAGATTCTTTAACGGTTCTATAGGAATTCTATTAAAGAATGCAGTGCATCTTGATAAAAAAGTTCCTCGCAACCATCTTTAGCGTAATCGTCTATTGCAGTTTGATTACTAGTCCTTAGTCCTCTGAGATTTAATTTCTCTTGCCAATCGGCCATAATGGGCGACGCCACTCTATTCCGAATGATAATTTGTTTCCCCACGATTCGTTACTGTGAGTCACAGCTTCACACACAAAGACAAATGTTTGTAAACCAGAAAGCAGAAGTCTGATATCTCGTCACAAAAACAACAAAAAATGCCCATTTGTAGCAAAACAATCATGCTTCCACTTACCTTACACGTTAAAATAAGTCGTTCGAAATCAGCATCAGATCTGGAAACGAGCATCAATTTCATCAATAAATTCACAGTTGGCAGGACACGTTGTTTCTCAATGCAACAAGTTTTGAATTTGTCGTAACTGTCGTTTCCTGCAAGAAAGTCAAGAGCTTCGCCTCCCTTTGCATCTTTATCGCTCTTCTTTTTGTTGAACAACGGATGTCTTCTTAGCATGAGTAAATCTTTCAGTTCCTAGGAAATAAGAAATTCGTTTTCACCACAAAGTCTTTGGTTAGTAATACCCATGTACAATCTTGCTTAATCCTTCAGAAGTGCTGCAAAAGATTTGTAAGCTCATTGAGGTTCAAGCTAAAGACAGACAACACGTACGTCAACAAAATTTATGTACACACGAAAATGCCAAATAAAACTCATGTCAAATTATGAATCTTTGTGCGGTGAGCAAAAGAAGAAGTTTCGAGAGTTTGACCTGTCATAAATAAAAACACTGCGCATAAATAGTGTTGATAAATTAAAGTTTATACGAGAAGGTGAAAGAATTACTACATACTTTATATGCTACTTCTACATTTTCGGAGAGGTTTGCCCCATTTTCTGACGAAACCAGAAAAGTTACCTTGCTAGAACTCGTCTCTTCGGGAATTTTGAGAACCATGGTCGAATATTTCTTCTTAGCAGTACTTGCCAAAACTTTCAATTTCTTGTGGAAGGTCGATAGTTTCTTCCTCTGTTCTTGCAAATAAGAGCGGATGTGTTCCTGTGTTCTCGATTCAAGACTATTTGATTCTCGAGCAATTGCGTTCCAGGGTGTCAGGAATGTCCAATCACCTTGATCTAAAATTTACAGACAGGAATTTACAAAATTACTGAATTTTAGATTGCTGCTGTACTTTTAAAATA
>REGL01000041.1:362136-392916 GCA_004194395.1 Aurelia aurita complex sp. Pacific
TTTAATTTGTTTTGAAAATGCTTTTACTTGAATCATGTTTTTAAGATTATATGGAAGGTCATTCCATAAACGGGCTCCTTTATTCAATATCATTTTTTCGCCCCATTTTCTTTGTGTTTTAGGGATCTCGTAGTGTTTACTTTGGCGTGTTGCGTAGTTGTGCCTACTTTCATTGGTGCGGAAGTAGTTTTGAAACACGTCTGGCACGTTTTTATCATTATGGTATATGTTGTGCATGAATTTCAGTATCTTTAGTTCGTAAAGGTCGTTTATTTTGAGAAAATTTAGCTCTTTATGCAAGGCGTTAGTCGGATACCTGCGATCTTTAAAGTACAAGATTCGTAGTATCCTATTTTGTAACGTTTGAAGTTCGTTTAGGTATTTCTTCGCGGCTAATCCATATGTTTCAAGTGAATAAGCTATTTTAGAGAGGACCATTGAACTATATAGCACTGTTAAACACTGTTTCGGGACAATGTACCGAAGTTTATAGAATATAGATGCAAATTAGGAAGAGGAAGAGTAGCTTGGCTAAGCTGGTAGCAGCAAACTCAGAATTCAGCTCATGGTTTAACATAGATCTTGTATGATAGGAAGCCCTTGACATGTCATGAAATACACTCAGAAAGATTAAAAGACAATTTTTGAAAACAATGGAGATTCACCTGATTTGTATCCACATCAAAGAATTGTTGATAATATTCAAATGTCCAAAATGATGGTGGCTTCTTTTGTCCAGCAAGGAGCTAGTTAAAAAAGAAGTACTAAATTTACCACGTCTGATATATAGTGATAAACCTGCAATGCCTCTCTAAAGCTAGGAATGATACTCCTCATAGAGTAGCTAGCATTTCTAATAAGCTCATTACGCGTGGAAGGAAAACAAAGAAGGGAAAATATCCCACATTACAGTCCATGGGTATGTTAGTTTCTGATATGACAAGAATGATAGATTGTACACAATTCTCAAACAAGAATGATTTACAGCAAAAGTAATATTCTGACATCTGCAAGCAAAAATATGAACAAACCTCTGTTCGGTCATTTTCATCTGAAAAGAAAAATCAGCATTGGTTAGAGAATAGGAAGAACGCATCTGGGTCCTCACCACCAAGTGAGGGACTCGCCACCAACTTACATGGAGTAAACTTCAATGTATCTCAATAGAGACACATTAGAAGACATCATCAAAGCTTCACATTTTTCACAACAAATTTATCACCATTCATTTTGAAAAGCTTGTCATCCCTTTTCCCAGCAATGTGAACTGGATTACTTTTGCTGATGGTAATTTAAGTAAAATCATAAATGATTAGCAAAGGGAATTTGAAACATCATTTAAAGAACGCCGGTCAACCAGCATCCTTTGCGAGCGTCGCATTTTGCCTTTTGACTGCAGCAGCCATTTTCGTATGACATCTTACATAGCAGTGCTCAGCAAAGCGCGACCACAAAGGATGCTGGTTGACCGGCGTTCTTTAAGCAAGACGGAATGGGATTTTATAATTCCAATGACGAAAAATGGCATTAACTTATTAACCTGAGACTCTACACTCACATTTTTCCTCAGATATTAGATTTTAAAATTTCTCAACCCAGTACTGAAGGTGGAGAGATGTAGCAAGAGTGAAAATGAAACAGAAATATAAAGTAAAACAAACCATCACTTGAATCATCTCCAAGCAAAGATGTTCTGTTCGGTGCAATTTGTTCAGTATCATTTGGATATATTTTTGTCGTATTTTTTGCAACGCTGCCTTCTGCACTTGGAAGCAAAGAAACCTCTGCATAATCTGTAAAGAAGTCCCAAGCACAACAAAGTGATTTTGTTGAAGGAACAAATAAGAGGGATTGTGACATTTAAAGCTCATTTAAAGAACCGTACATCGTGTGCCCAAGTTGCCATGCAGAGAGTATAGTGATAACCGGGACGGCACTTTTGGTTTCTTGATTACATGCATTACGCCCATTGTTCTTGTGACAACTTGAGCACTCTGTGTACATCTCGAGCCACATTCACCCATTATAAAGCTCAATTTATAAATCGTTGAAAAAACTTGAAACACCAATTGGGAATTCAACTTGATAACAAATTTTAATAAAATGTGCATCATGAATCATTATTGGGACCAGACAAGCAAATGATGAGAAAATATAACAATTCTGCTTGAAATATTCAATTACTATGGTGATTATATCATGTTAATAATGGACAATTTCAAGATGGCTTGGCTCTCCCTCAGTTAAGAAAGTTAAATGTACAGTACGAGAAATTTTATAGAAAAAATTATTCAAACATTATGCATAGCTGCAGCTGCAATTGTACTATAGCTGCAAAGTTTGGCAAAATATTCCTTACCATGAAATTGCAAATCCTCTGCAGCTTTGGGCAATTCTTGCTTTGATGGTATTGATTCATGGACTAACAGTTCATCATCTTCTTCTGAATCATCCAGCTATCACACGAAAGCAACAACAGTTTAATATTAGNAGTACGAGAAATTTTATAGAAAAAATTATTCAAACATTATGCATAGCTGCAGCTGCAATTGTACTATAGCTGCAAAGTTTGGCAAAATATTCCTTACCATGAAATTGCAAATCCTCTGCAGCTTTGGGCAATTCTTGCTTTGATGGTATTGATTCATGGACTAACAGTTCATCATCTTCTTCTGAATCATCCAGCTATCACACGAAAGCAACAACAGTTTAATATTAGCAATGGGATATATATACACATGACAGCACTCAAGTCAACTGTGCATGCATCCACAGTGGCGGAAATTCAGCTTTTTGAGTGGAGGGGCAAGCACCATCAATTTTCCGAGTCTAGGAAATGCTTTTGTTGTCAGATATTTTCTGCAAGACCGGACGTAATAGGCTCCTTAAATGTGCTAAGAGAATATGTATATCAGATTTCAAAACTATTTATATTCAGCAGTTGATAGAAAGAGGCAAGAATGTATTCTGAAGGTAGGCTCAACAGCCACAAGGACTCCAGGAAAATTTTTGAGGATACGCCCTCTATTTTTGCTTAGAATGCCTTTCATGACCCTATGTTTGCCAGTCCTGAATTGGGATTTTGACAGTTTTGTAAAATTTCTAATGGAGTAGCATCCCCCAGTAACGTGTTTGAATAAGAATAATTGATTTTGGCTCAGGAGATCTCTTGGATCCCTTGTTTGCCAGTGCCATATCTGAATATTTGACGACATGAATAACCACTTCTCAAAACAAACTTGCATGAAGAACTCCTACTCTGTCTTAGAATGCTTTTTGCAATCCAAATTTTGCCTGTCCTCAACATGGAAAATTCGCTGATAGTTTGTCTGAAGTTTTTGTCCAGGAAAATTTTGAGAACTCCAACCTTTACATTGGTTTAGAATGTCTCTCCCAATCATGTTCCAACATCACTCGGAAATATTGCTACTCTCGGACCTATACCCAACAGCTTTCTTCTCGTTTTTGAAATAAATGAAAGTGAATAAGGACTTTAGAATACGCTTTTGAGCTTGTGAATTTTATTTGCTTTTTCCAGACAAAAACTCGTCTATTTCTTGATGGTGACTCGTTCCTTTGCTGCACTTTCGATCCCATGTACGTTTCCGACTTTAACGGAAAATTTTCGAGTCTTGTCAAATTGGCGGGGGGGGGGGCAGTTGCCCCTCCAGCTCCCCCCCCATAATTTCTGCCAATGTGCATCCAGTGGCACTGGAATCCATAAATTCCAGCACCAGTGCAATCTTTGCTGATAATCCAAGAAGACCCACTGTGTGCAAACATGATCAGATGTGCGGATTGTACTGCTGTAAACAAAAGGTTCTGAAATTCTAATTTTTCTGATCCTAATAGTCTTTCTGGGCTGCTATGTATTGTAACCCAGAAGGAGTAATTTAAAATTTAGGCCACATTTCTTTTCTTTAATTTTTCTTCTCCAATCTGAGAGGAAATTCACTTTATTTATTTGGCAATCATCTGACAGAGCAAGTACTGTTCTTCAAAATTCGATCTAGAATTCAGGCAAACCTAATCTGACACTAAGGTCATCAGGAACTGCTGAAAATGATTACTTACTTGAATAGCAGCGTATTTTGGAGTCGCCATCTTTTTCTCCCACGTCCAAAATTCTAACGTTGTTGTTGTTGCANCCTGATCCTAATAGTCTTTCTGGGCTGCTACGTATTGTAACCCAGAAGGAGTAATTTAAAATTTAGGCCAGTGCACTTCTTTAAATTTAGGCCACTTTTTCTTTTCTTTGATTTTTCTTCTCCAATCTGAGAGGAAATTCACTTTATTTATTTGGCAATCAACTGACAGAGCAAGTACTGTTCTTCAAAGTTCGATCTAGAATTCAGGCAAACCTAATCTGACAATAAGGTCATCAGGAACTGCTGAAAATGATTACTTACTTGAATAGCAGCGTATTTTGGAGTCGCCATCTTTTTCTCCCACGTCCAAAATTCTGACGTTGTTGTTGTTGCAATTTCACTTTGTTTTCATGATCATGGGCTCAAGGACATTTATTACCTTGTGGCAACCACTAACGACAATGAATTAGCACAGTGCACTGATTAATGTGAATTGAAAAATTTCGCGTTGATTAAAACCACGTTAACTTGCGTTTATTATAGTACTCTTGAGAAACTAGCTTCGCCATTGGCATTAATTCGTGCTCACAATTTCCGCCGCGTTAAAATAATACCCATGCTAAGTAAAAGTGCAGTTTCGATAACCATTGCTCTTTGCTCTTCCATTCAGCTAGCCTGCCTGTGTACCAGACTCTAGAAAAAAAGAATGACTCCGTGATGGGGTCTGCAACACAAGCTACTATTCAGCACAATCACCATCTCTGTGTCCATCCCTTTGGCCGAAGGCAATTGATAGGCGTTTGGCTGTTGCCACCCTGGCTACCAGAGCCTAAGAAATTAAGAAATTGTAGAGTACAGTAAAAACCCGCATATAAGAACCTTACATGTTGAAATCACCCTGTTTAGGTTCTTATGCATACGATACTATTCTTGAAAACAGGATGCAAGGTTCTTAAATAGGTACATATCTTTGTGGATTTCGGATTTAGGCCAAATATAAGAAAACAAGGTTTTCACATACTCACTATCGTGACACACAAGGAATTTTTACATATGATTTGTATCTACTTAAGTATTTGGCTAAATTTCTTAAAACATTTTATCACATATTACCAACCAGTAGTTTACATCTACCTTTTTCAAGATAAGAACCTTCCTTAATTTTCAGGAAGAATAGGTTCTTCTGTAAAGGGGTGAAATTAGAACAGGCGGTTCTTATATGCGGGTTTTACTGTAATAGAGTAACAATTTATTTTTGGATGTTGTTGCTTTTGCTTGAATGTGCCAAATTCATGTATGACATCTCCAAAGTAAACTTTCGAGTGATCTTTTCCGACTAACTATTGAAAGACGTCATTTTCAGACAAGGCAATCGGCTTCTGGTAGCCAGAACAAATTATAAATGTAGACTTAAAACAAATTTTGGTGTAAAGATTTGGAACGATATTCCAAAGAATGTTAGGACCTCTCTTGCAAAAAAGATCTTCAGTCAGCGGTACAAGCAACTATTACTACAGAATCATTAAAGATCAAAAGCCCGTCGGTACTCAAACTATCTTCCAGTGCTTTTCTTTATTATTTCCTCCTTTCTCCCCTTCCCCGCTGCTTGGCTCTATTTTTCTGCGTAGTTAAAGGGGCTGTGCCATATTTTTGTAAATATTTGTAACCAAAAAAGCATTTTCAATAGTATATTTAGAATTTCTCATAATTACATAAATATCAAAGTTCTCATTATATGAACCAGGTAAATGAGGGCATATGATATGGCTCGAAAGCTCTACCAGAGTTCTTTCTATCTCGTAATTTTAGAGAATTTTAGCTGAGAATATTCTACCCTGGGTACCAGACTCAGAGTCTTGTTAGAGAGTCTGGTAACCAGGGTAAGAATACTCGTGAAATTGAAAAAATTGAAAAATTGCTTTGCTTTTTGCTCAAAGCCGAGAACTTGAAACGAGGCTGTGTTTTGGCGGGAAAACTGCACTCAACATGGCGGACTCAGAGACGATGTCTGTCGCTGAAGAAGATGCCGATAATTTTGAAAGCATCGCAGAGGAGTATCTTACGCAAACTACAAACGATGAAGAAATGACTCAAGGAGTCGAAGAGGGAGAGAAGCAAAGCAATTCTAGGCTAGCACAACTCCCACATACACGTGTACGAAATATGATGAAGCTTGACAGTGATCTTCATATCGCAAGCCAAGATTCTGTTTTTCTTGTTACAAAAGCTGCTGTAAGTTATTCACAGAAATCATCCCATGAAAGGTGTTATAAGTAAACCCCTAGGTTACTTAGGGCCTGTTTACATGGGAGTTTTCAGCCCGGGCTGAAATTTCAGCCCGTTTACCCGAGGTGAAACTTCAACCCTCCTCTACGGTCAAAAGTTTGTAAATATCAATTTTGCCATTACATGGAAAATGTTTCGCCCTGGGTTGAAAATTGACCCCGGGCTGAAATTTCATCTCACCTTGTGGTAGCCGAAATGAAACGTTAATCCCTTAATTAGCATGTTAATCCCCATTGTTTTACGTGACGTGCGCCCATGTAATGGCCAATATTTTTTCAGCCCGGGCTGAAAAATCAATGATGCGTGCGCTTTTGTCTACTTTTCGCACTAAACAGATTTTCAGCCCGGGCTGAAACTCTCCATGTAATGGGAAAATATTTTCACCTCGGCTAGCAGGACTGAAAACTCCCATGTAAACAGGCCCTTAATACGGATAGACCTATTTCTGTATGTTGTTATTCTTGTGGGATGTGTGCGCCGGTGGCGATGGAATTTGTTTATGCGAAAAAATTCACATTTCGATTTGTCATTTGTTGACTTGATTGATCCACTATGAGCCATGCACAAGTGTGCAGAGTATGGCACTTGTACACGGGAGATTTTCAATAGGTTATTGAAATTAGATAATAGAATTAGAGAGCAAAAGAAATTTCTCTTTGCACACGGGGCGGAGATCTTGTCAAAAAGTGCCATATTCTGCAGACTGGGCCACGCAGTAGGCCTAGCTAATATAAGCAATGGATTAGCGACTATTAACATATAGGTTTTGTCTTTCATCATGGCAGTTGGCTCCCTGGCTGTGATGACTGTCAGCCCACAATTCCAAACACACTAATATTTTCCTTGTGGCATTTAAAATTTATGCCATGCCAACCAGTTTTCCAGTAAAATCAACCTCATTCATGCCATGCCTGATCTTTGATCGTTTGTTAAAGATCTTTGGTTCAAGCTACAGTACAATCTTGCCAGTATGGCAGCCAGATTGAAGATTTTTCCAAATTCCCACGTAATTTCTTCTTTGTGAAGATTCCACCATGGAAGAAACATCCCAGAATTAAAAGAACATAGAAATATTTGTTCAAACAATATAAACAGTTTCCAAACAATTTAGTTATTTAATGCTCTACTAGCCTGCGTGCTGACTCTACTGATTTCCTGAAGAGCAATGAGGTTCCTCCTGTGGCTAACGCTCTACAGTCTTCTGCATTCATATTCTATGCTTTCTTCCAGGAGTTATTTATTCAGTTCCTTGCCCAAGAAGCCCACAAGAAAAGTGTACAATCAAAAAGAAAAACAATTCAAAAGAGGGATTTAGGTACAAATTTATATTTAGGAAGCCACAATACGACAATACTAATAGGTGTACAATGATAAAATGCTAGGTTACCCTTTGTTGTTATACTTTCAAAGTAAATTGCAAGAGTGACAGGGGCATTTACTAATTTTCTTGCCTTGTGATGATCACCTATTTTCACAATGCTTTATCTCCTAATTGTTTAAACTGATATGATTTATATGACCAATCATTGTATCATTGTTACTAAAATGTAAAACATGAGCATTTCATCATGACAAAATGTTACACAGTAAATCATTTTATCTAATGGTATAGCTATTTAGTATTCCCAAAAATTACAAAAGTCTTGAGGTGTGTTGAAAATGTATGAGAATCTTGGTTTGATTATTGAGGTGTGCATTTACAAATATTCTTGTGCAATTTAGATGTTTTGAATTTCTGCTTCCTGGGCGACTGTCATTTGGTATCTGAGATATATTTGATTATTCTCAAGATAAAAGTTTTATCTTTTAGGGTTACAGGTGTAAAATGGGTAGGCTGGGGGTAAAATAGATTACGTTGATGGTTGGAAAATGGCAGACTGTGAATTGTTGAAGCATAATTCTCAATATCAAGGAAGGTTGTTATAGCGAGTGTTAGGCTGCATGCATGCTAGGTAGTCACAACAGATGTAGTAGCCAGAGAAAATCAATGAATCAGGATTTGTAAGGAGCACATCCACATTATTTTTCTTGCCCTTTTTACATATACTTGTTATCTGTATTTACATATACTTAACTATTTTATACCTGTAGAATCTATGAATCAGCTTATTGCATTTGACTTAACTAGCGATTTTGGGAACATAGAACCGTACTTCTAATTTTACGAGCATTTGTTTTGGCAACCCTTGCCTTGCTACCTTGTTGATGCTTAGCAAAAACCTCTTCCATCTCAGGTAACATTTCCTGTTAACTCTGGACTATGATATGCAAACATGTTTTCACGTTGGCTTGCCATAACAATGAATTTGCTATCTCTTGCAGATGCTGCAGTTTCAGAAGTGGACTCTTTTGCATTTCTAGAAGGTGAGTGTTGGTGCACTGCAACAGTTTGAAAAATTATCAAAATTGATAAATTTGCTTATCTTGGAACTTTCCGTTTTGGTTGTCTTTCTTGCTAGTTCATACACAAGACAGAGCAGAACCTGCGCGCACATGTGCGAAAATTCGTAGCTTTGAGCCAGGGCATGAAAAAATATATTCATTCTTGCGACCGGTAAAGAGTCATGCTTAAATTTCCCTCAAGAATAGAATGATGAAATATGGTTTCATCTATGAGATTGCCATTAAAAACTGGCTCCAACCAGCATGAATCACCTTTCAAAATATCATCTTGCAAGCACTGGGGTGCAGAGCTACGTATGATTCAGATAAACGATTAATGATACATTTCAAGGAATACCTTTCAAGCTCCCAATGTCCATAGCATTTGCTGTAGGTTGGATGTGGATGAAATTAATACCTAATAAAAGAACCCTGCAACAGGTCCAGAAATTAGGCAACAATTTATATTTTCTTCCTTGGGTCTTAAACTCCTGATTTATCATTTCAAACAGCTTTTGTATCCAAACACTTCCTTTATTAGATTTATTTGATGGTGTCATTTTCCCCAGTTTCTGCTCTGTCAATACACAGTAATTTTGTATTTATTTACTGTTGGGTCATTTTCAAGCTATTTCCGGTAATTTTCTGTGGGTGGTTGTGCAAGCTATCAAATATTGGAGAAGGAAATTTGAGTCTGAAATTTTTTCAGGATCAGGCCATTTTTATTCTCATGAATAGCCCCACGTCGCCTTAGGAAACAGACTTAATTGTTCTTCAAACTCAATAAAAACTACCTAACTCTTCCCTCTATGCTTTCTCCGTGAAATTGGACAAATTGGAATGGAGGAAACCACCTGTGGAGAGAAATAGGTGGAGGTGCTTGTCACCCCCTGCCACGAGGTACCACCACTGTTTGCAGTGGCTAATTGAACAAGATGTGCTGTGGAGCAAAGTTTTATGATTATTCTCCATCTTCCTTATGACAGGAGCTCTTGATTGATGGAAAAATGCAACAACCAAATGGCCACCTGAAAGTCTACCTCCTGCTTCTCAATGATGGACCAAGAAAAAAGAAATGAATTGGTTCCTATATGCTGTCAGAGCTGAAGACATTATGAATATTATGGCTCTTTAAACTTTCTAATTCTATTGCCGCCTTGGCAAATTTCCCATGTTCTACAACTGTGAATTTCATGTTTTGCTTCGTACAAAGGATCCAATGAGTGAAAGGAAAGGACCGTAAAGGAACACTACCGGGTGAGACAGAAAAGGTTCCCACATTTGAAAATTCATAGCAGCTCTCATTCATAGCATATTCATAGCACAATTCATGCTTGATGGATTGGAATAAATCAAATTCTTCTTGATAGCCGAGAGTTTGAAGTAATTTTGTGATTTTTATCGCGTTTTAATGAGCACTGGAATTATACGTAAATTTGACTTCACAAAAATGAAGGAATTTTCGCCACCACGAAATTAGATTTCATAGCGGCGAAAGTTTTTTCGTGATAAAATCATGAAGGGACTTCTCGCAAAGAACAACAAAGAAAGTACAGTTTTTCATGGATGAGAGATATCGTCTGCACATTTATTGTCATGTCATTTAACTACTTCAGTATTTGTTTGAAAATCTACTTCTTATAACTCCTGAAACAATTTTCAGTGCTCATAAAAACGCGACAAAGATTAAGAAAATATTTCGGTCTTGCGGCTTTGAATAGCATTTGAATCATTCAAATTCGCCAAGTAGATTCATTACATAAAACTCCCTCTACATTTTGCTAGTTGTTGTTGTCGCTTCAGTTGTAGTGACAAGTCGCCAGCAGGAGTAGCGAAACAAGAGACTTTTGGAATGAGTTAGCCTGCGTGCAGACTTTACTTTCCACTGCGAAGGACTCTCCTTCGCAATGGAAAGTAAAGTCTGCATGCAGGCTAGGAATGAGTCTATTCGCCAAGCACATTTGGAGCTAAGAATTTTTGGACAGCAGGAATGTCTTTCTTGCTCACCCTGTACATTCCTTGATTTGAATCAGAAAGAATATCTTCTCAAATTCTGGATATTATTTTTAAGCGAGTTTGTTTATGCTAGAACTTAGGATGTGATGTGTCTGAAGTCTTCTGCAATTTTTGAGTGGCTTGCTATGCAGCAAAGTTTCGAGAAAGATGATGAAATTTATCCCAGGGTTATACCTCTGTAACAGAGGCATTTGGGAATCCTACGATTCAATACATTGTTGATTGGTGGACTTAGTTAGAGTGTAAATAGATCGGAATATTGACAGAGCTCTATCACGCAGGTGATTGGTTTAGAGAACAAAGGAGCTAAAGCCCAGACTCTTTGAATTTTTCGCATGATAAAAATTCAGTTCTATTTGAAACGATCTCTTTCCAATTCTTTTCTGTTAATACTGCCATATTGAAATTTCGATTGAAATGTGTGCCGAGACATGTGTGCCTAAGCATGCTCACACTACCACGCTATGCTTGTGATTGAGGAGATTCCTCAAGCGTGTTTCCAGTGAGGCCAAAACCAGAAACCTCTGGTTTGGAGATGGAAGCAAATTTGGACATTCAAGATTGATATTCCAACTCTCCATGCACCGCACCAGTATCAACAAACAAGGTATTTATCTTCAAGTTAACTATCGAGGATTATATCAAAAATTATTGTATGTGGATTGATTGGACCTAAATTCTTGTCGCTAGTCCCGACCAAATCCGATCAAAGCCGTTGCCTTTTTTTGGGACACCCGGTAGTACAGTTTGGAAATCTGTTTTTCCGGAAATCTAACGTTCATGTGCCGTAATCGAGTTTTAGAACTTTACTCTCAGCGAAAATGATGCAAGGTCATCGAGTTTCCACTATGAATGGCACTAAAAATATTTCTTAGAATTAAATACAAAAACAAAAAACAAATATGAAAACGGTTAAGGAAAAACAAAATACAAGACATAACGGACATAAGACAAAAGCTGCTGCCTTCCAACAAATGATTATTAACCTACATTCGTTTCGTCTTTTCGATAAAGCAAATCGTTTCCTCCATAATCATTTCATTCGCATTCGAGGAGTTGAGTCTGCACGCAGGCTACGCATAAATCGGAACTTCCAAAAAGGAGTAGATTACACGAAATTATTTATTTTGAGAAAGGAAATCCTTGCGTTTGCGTATATTTGTTTACTCTATTTCACTTGTTTCCTGCATAATTACTGGCCCACGAATTGTTAGTTTGGTTTGTTATAACAAAAAATACGTGTACAGTTTTGTAGCCAATCTTTAAATTTATGGCCAGTTTTGTAGCCATCAAAGAAAAACTAACAGCCAAGTCTTTGAATTAGATGCATGAAATTGAGACTGCACCTGTTTAGATTTTGTTCTTTCGATACACTCATTTATTATCCCGTTTTCACATGTGGAAGGAATGAGTTAGCTACCAAAGTTTCATTGTGGTCAGCTTTGAGCTTTTCATTCCGACCTCTCTGTAGACACACTGTGGTCATGCAGTCAACAACAGCAACAACGGCCATTCGACAATTTTTGAACCATTACAGGAGGTAGAATTTTCGTGGTGACTCTTCTTTCATTCGCAGAATGGCCAACGAGTTCAAATTTAACTTCAGTCTGGAGGAAGAAGATAGAAAGGGTTTTAACTCTGTGCAGAACACAATCCGTGACGGTGACACACTTTCCGAAAGCAGTAAGATTGAAGGACAGCCATGTGGCCTAAGTTCCTTAGGCCCAGAATCAGTGCCAGAATCAGGGTCGCCTGAAAACGACAAACTTGCCTCATGCAAGGAGCACAGCATAACGGAAACATTTTCATGTACAAGTATTAACGATATTATAATGCAAAACACGAATTTCACCACTTACAAGACTGAAGTTGTTAATCCAAAGAACTCAAACCCTGCATTTCTTTACTATCTAACAGAGGAATCCATGGATGAGCTACTGAAAGATAGAGCTGCAAAATCTAATCTCAAAGAACTTATAGCACACTCAGATTTGTGCAGTGGAGTTTATGAGGGTGGATTTAAAGTTTGGGAATGCTCATTAGATCTTGTTGAGTATCTAAAATCAAAGAGAACCTCCTTAGTTGATAAAAGTGTTCTTGAGTTAGGCTGCGGAGGAGCATTACCCTCAATATATAGCCTTCTTTGTGGGGCAAGTTTTGTGTGTTTTCAAGATTTTAACGAGGAGGTGATTGATTGTTTTACTATCCCAAATGCAGTTCATAATTTATCAAAGAGTTACAACATGACTCAGGAACAGAATTCTGAAATTGAAAATCTTGAGGAGTTAAAAAGCAAAACAATGTTCCTATCAGGGGATTGGAAAGCTGTTGATGTATTCCTGAAAAGTAAGAATATTGAATTTGATCTTATCGTGAGCTCAGAGACTATTTACAATGTGAATTACTACCCAGCACTGCATAGTTTGATCTGCAACTGTCTCAGGAAAAATGGACATGCTTTACTTGCAAACAAAACATATTACTTTGGAGTTGGTGGGAGTTCAAAAGATTTTGCTGAATATGTGAAAAAGCAAGGAAGACTTTCAATTGAAGTGATTTTAGAAATAAATGAAGGTGTAAACAGGGAAATTTTAAAACTTGAATGGCTTTAGAATTTCATTTGAGTCACAACATGATGACTGCACGATTGTTTATTGCAACCTTGCACTTTATTACAGCCTGGTTTACATTAGATTTTTGCAGTCACTGGGATTATTGAAGTTGTTGGGGTTGAATTTCTCAATGTCCCTAACAACCCCTGTGACCCCCAGATAACCCACTGATATTGTTGCTTTTCATATTCAGTCTGTTAACTTCTTCAGTTATTTGTTTCCAGTGACTCCAATGATCCAAATGACTGAAAAACGTGTGGACCAGGTTTACAATTCCAGGGTGGTGTCTGGGGATGGACTGAAACTACATTTGTCCCTGAGGCAATCCCCTTTCCTATGGGTTGCAGGACCCCTTCGCAGTTTTTGCTAAACAATTTTGTTAGTAAATGGAAGGGCAGTGAATTTTATGAAAACAAAGAAACATTTAATGACAAAATCCTCCTTATCACAAAATAATTGCAACAAGGAAAAGACTTTGCCAAAGATTAATCTCAAGACTTCTTAACAAAGATTTTTATAATGAAGGAAACCCCTCAAAATCCTTATGGGAAGGAAGAAATATCCTTTAAAAAACATTGGTAATGGGTCAAATGCTTAATTTTTTTATAAGAATTTGCATGTGCACATACTTTCTTTATGTGAAACTCTTCATAAGAAATTCAACACTCGGATAGTAAAAACTTGATAAATTTGAATACTATTTAGTGTGAATCTTGAATTCCGGATCTAGAATTAGTGTGAATCTTGAATTCCAGATCTTGAATCTTGGATCTTGAATCTTGAATTAGTGACTCCCAAAAATATCGAATGAAAAAGCCAAATTCGCTGAAAGCATAAGCCAGCTTTTGGGGACAGAGCTGGCCAAGATTTCACAAAAAGAGCCAACTTTTTGGACAAACCTGAAACCACTGTCCCCATAGGGATATGCTCACCCCTGAAAGTCGAAATCCCCATGACACTGTTTCAAACAATGTGCAATTCAATTGCAATGAATATAATGGTGCCGTTGAGAATACTGCTGATTCAGTGAATAATTATCATGAAGGAAATAGAATGAAAATCCCAAACTGCGAAATATGAAAATTTCATTGGAGTTTCTTGATTTTTTTTTGGCGATCTGAGACAAGGAATTGAGTTTCTTGCAAGGGGTTTCTTTTCAAGTGATGCGGACTGTATGTGGCTATGTGATCGCGTGGAGGATGCAACCATTCGTGCGCGTAAGACAATACAATCAAACCAACAAAACCTCTCTTTTATTTGTTTCAATAGAATATCGAGAGCATGTCCGGGCATTCATTGTTGTCCAGTTATCAAAACAATATAATTCGTCATAAACAGACTGAATCCTTCGATTGTTTAGCCATAAAGATTATTAGCAAAGGGTCCCACAATGAAGAATAATGCCAACAACAGGTGCATGTAAAAGAATCTGAGATATATTTGGTAGCTGTTAAATAGTAAGTATGGCTTCTTGATCGTTAGCGCTCGTGTGTTAGTCTAATAAAACGCTTGCATCATATTGTTCAGCCATTTGTGTAACTGTACTGAAGGTTGTTTGTGTTCCTGCTTCGTTATGAGCATATACAGCGTTCGGCCCAACAACATGAAAAACACTGAAGGGTTGCACAAACTGATACAACCAGATTTTTGAAATCCATATTATACCAAGGCCCGATAGCTTGTGAGCAATCAGTTCATTTGCATATCGCCTTTAGATTTTGAGAGACATTGCTGCATCTTAGACCCCATTTACGCAGTACCGGATCGGTACAACAGCGTTCACCGTACACTGCTCCAGCAGGATATTTTTCAACAGGAAGAAGAAGCAGTATAAACGGGAGGTAGATCTGTTACAGATCCAAAGTTGTACCTGGTGCAGCGTGCAGTGTAACGGGGTTGATTTCCGCATTAATTTCCGTTAATTTCAACTTCCCTAATATGCTATGGACCAAGAAAGGGAACGCACCAGTTTTCATGAGTGTCCTACAAAGCAAAACGGAGCAAACTATGCACTTTTTCGGCTCTCTTCAAGAGTGAGGTGGTTCCCCATTCAATTCATTGTGGAAACAGGAAGCAAAATCGAATCAAATCGATGAAAAGATTTGCACCTTTTTGCAGATTGAGACTCTTGAAATCTGTTTTTTATTTTTTCACTTCAATGCCAAAGTTTATCCTGTCAAAACGAATGCTGACGGAGACAACAAAGTATCAGCTGCATTTGCAGAGGTTTGACAAATGCACAATACACCAATTTTATCCACAGGAGAATACTATATAATACTTTGTGCTTTTCCATGCCAACCTTTCATGGCTGATTTTGAAATATTGATCTTAAATTTTGGAGACCCAAATATTGTAAATAATTATTGTATTAAGAAAAGAAACTGTTGATATTCCTACTGTGAATGTAAAATTGTTTTCCGAAATGCACATATCACTGAAATTGTTTTGTTATCATTAAACATTTTGGGATACAAGGTAGACATAGCCAGCAATAAGAGATTACAAAGCTGGAGATAAACAATCAATCAATCAATCAGTCAATCAATGATTAAATGAATTAATGATTAAACAAATGATTAAATGAATGAATGAATGAATGAATGAATGAATGAACTATTAAATGGATGGATGAATGAATAAATGCTAGGAAAATGTCAAACTTATCGTGGGAATAGATATTTCATGAAAGGCGAGCAATGACCCTAAAATCTTATACTGTAATGTTTACATTCTTCAAACATGAAAAAGTTTGCAAAATCATTGTCTCCAAGGAAGATACCCAATACCTCCTCGCAAAATCTAATTGCAAGTCTGAAATTTTGTACGCTTTTGGAAACAGCTCTCAAGATGATAAGCTTCACCCCACGCCATTAAATTAAATGACTTTCGGTTTATGAATGATTTAGATTGGATAGCTTGTTGTGAATGATTGATTACTTAAAACTTAGCACGTGGAGAAAAAGTTAAAACAGCTGATCAGCGAGCACCTCATGCAGAGTCAAATTTGTTTACGTTGCTACGTTGAAGTGAGATATCCAGCTCCAAAGATCAAGCTGTTCTGGTTGGTCGAGAGTTAAAATGACGTAAGCAATGCGCAATGTGATTGGTTAGATAAAGTTTCTATTTTTATCGCTAGTTTAGGGGAATAGTTGCAAAATGTCATGCATTATACAGCGGTTTAAAAGCGAGGAGAATGGTGCGAGTGCATTATTCTACATGCCACTTTTCAAAGGCAGTTTATGCAAGTTTTGTGCATCATCTGTGGTGCACACGTTTTTCTAAAAACTGGTTTATATGGAATTGTCTATAAAGTTATAAGGTTTATAAAAAAACTAATACTGCTTTTTATGACACTTTTGAAAGTTAAATTGAAGATTGGTTGTTTCAAAGATGTCATCAAACTTTTTACCGCAGTGATATTGAATGTTCTCTTGGCGTAACAGAACCTCTTTTTCCTTACTAGAAACGATATTAAGAAATATATCGACCCTTAGCACAGTCACGGCACAGTAGACAATGTATGTTGTACGAGAAACCCAATTCCAATAAGAAACATTAAGCATCAGCACTATCTAAAACAATATCTAAAACGTAGAAAATATAGAAAAAGAAAAAATGAAGAAGATTAACGCTTATGCTTCTGCATCGAATCATTTTTTAGTGAATGGTGTGCATCGAAGGCATTTCCAACCAGATTTGGGCGATTGACAAACTTTCTACTGCAGGACAATTTAGTTTTGCAAACAGGGGCACCGTTGTCTCAAGATTTGAATAAACTAAAAAGCAAAAACTAGTCTTAAGCCAGAGATACATTGTTTTCCAAGTACATTGCTCTCTAAGGCAAATTTGATTACTCAGCACTGCGTAGAAAATTTTATTGCGAAGGATTGTTAAACTTGTAAAAATGTTATGAATTTTATACAACCAGACTGGTCCATTTCGATTCGTTGGATATTAGCCAATGAAAATTTATTGCCCGTGGAGTGCTAGCCTTTTTTGGCGAAATACTGTAGACTTGGGGCGGGGCAAGTCTAGCCAACTTTTGAAACATGACGCTCGACGACCGGCGTTGAGAGCCATGACATTTATTAGTTAGCCTCGTGCAAGCATTCCAAAATATAAAATTTGATGCAAGAAGCTGCGACACTGAACCAAGAAGCCACACGAAGTAGCTATATTGACAGTTGAGAACCGCAAAGTAAGTTATTTATTATTTATGTATTCATCAAAGCTCACTTTTCCGTTTCACTAAAGTTTGCTTATTCAAGTAAAACAACGATCTGGTCTTTTGGGGTTAGAAAACTGACGTGATTTGAACGTTTATTCGCAAGGGGCCTAAATTTTTGAGCTGGAGACAGACGAGGTTCTGGCGCCCAATGTTTTTTGCACGTAGGAGCCAACGAATGCTTTGCTTTATCGTAAAAGAATATTTAGTGCATGTGAGAGATTTTGTTGATTTAACTCAAAGTGTAATTCGATGATTTCGTTATGTTTTGTTATGATCGTTCTGCTTTCTGTATTTGAGCAAGACCAGACAACAAATCAACAAAGAATGGTTGAGCTCGTTCAGCACCCTGACTCTCCCTTGCAAGTCGCTTTGCATATAGGAACCAACGTTTTCTTCGATTTTAAAAGACTTTTTATGGAAAATGTCCAGTATATGTGATCGATTTTATTGTATGGCAGACGTTTGAGATGTCGATTTCCGTTTATCTTCTTTGTAATGATGTGCTATCCATCAAATTGATGGTTTGAATAGTATGGTTTGTTGTGAAGAGCTAAACTGACCACACAGTAGAAGGAGGAAAGGATTGATTCTTTGACCTTGAATTTTTTATCTTGGGTGACTGACCTGAATTTTATCAAATTCAGATGTTAAAAAAGATTTATTCAGTTACCACTTTAGAAATTCCATCAGTGCAAAAAAACTTGTATCATAGAAATTACAAAATTGCAAAAGTGGCAAAAGTTGGAGTCCAATAAATAGATCTAGTTTAGAAGAAATAGAGAGAAATTTTTAAGTACAGTTTTGTAAAGCAGGAACGCAACAGTTTTGCCTTGGTGTTTTGTTTGGTTCCATGGAATAAGGCAATTGTACTTTTGAGCACATTACAAAAGTTCCTTTCACAGAAAGTGAAATTCCGATAAAAATTCATTTTTCACAAAAATTGTGCCAACCAGACCAAATTCTGATATGATTAAAGGTGTTGCGGCGCAGTGGTGTAATCCTCTGATTTTGCAGCCAGAACAGTCAGGCGGAGTGGGTTAGATACCCGGTAGGACCCCACCACTTGAGTGTCATGACAAGGGGTCACAGACTTGATTAGGTCTGCTCTATTTCTGATTCCAGCACTTGACACTGAAAAACGCAACTTCACCTTCATACAATAGATTGGTTCAAGGCAAAGGGAGGGGTATATCTTTCACAGGAGATTCTATATCAAATTTGAGGTTTGGGGTGTGCATCCCCCATTTCAAAATGGCAATGAATGCTAGACCTTCTTTTGTGAAAATGATACCCTTAGATTGATTAATATCTTGGCTAAAAGTACCAAAATCCAGCATTTTCTAGACAAAAATTGCTAAAATTTTGCCATCTCTGCAGCTACTAATCTAGTATAACTTGAATTCAAATTTTCAATCCCCGTGTAGGCTGTCAAAGAGTTGGTGTTTTTTGGACACAAATTACTGGTACCACGTTTGGCTATCACTAAACCAAATTGCCAAAAATTATACTATTGACCAAACTTGCCAAAAATATTACCCTTTGCCAGATTAGAAGTCCAGGGTACATCTCCAGGTACCTTTAGTATGGAAATACCCCCCTTGCCATGATATCTTTTAGCAGAGTTCTTGCACATTTTATGTTTCATAGAAGGATTTCCCAAAAATATTAAAATTCTTATTACTTTCAAAAGGATCGCTTATGCATTTGTGAGGATCGATAAATCCCTCAACAAACAAAAAGAACTTGAAATGATTACTCATAATAGATTTTGTCTCTTGGGAAAATCATTGCATCATAAATTGCAATCCAAAAAGAAGTCACTGGAAGCTGTTATGTTTAGAGATATTCAGCATAGCAATGTCTGTGCCAGATATAGACAACGTCATACTGTGTCTGATTGAGTTTGAATAGGATAAAATGTCAAGCAGCTGAAGATGTGTCTTGAAGAAAAAAACTTTAGAAGTGGGAGAGATAAAAACTATGAAATGTATATAGTTTTCTTCTGTGTGTTGTAATTCTTTTTAGGACAAAGAGGCTATTTCGTTCTTGGTTACATTTTTCTTTCAAAGTTTTTTCAGGGCAGTTACTCATTTTATTTTTATAACTCTTTGCTTTCTTTGAGTATGCATCCAAGCTGTGCTTTGCTGAAGTCTATTTTTTGTAAGCCAGACACAATAAGATCCATCTCTGTTGATTGTGGGGGTCATAGGGGCTGACAGTTTATGGTTTTTAGCCCCTTTTAGACTGGTTTATGTTTTTGGCTGTAAAAATTGTAGTTTTATGTTTAAAGCATGGGTAGCTAGACATGGGTAGCTAGACACTGCTGGGTTGTTTCTATGGAGGAGCGTTGCAACTATTATGTACCTGCAGAGGAATAATTTCTGTGGAGGAGGTAACAATGCTAGCTCCTCCATCGTAGTAGATAATGTCTTCCTCCTCGAAAGAACAAAGCTGTGGGAATCAACTAACACGCAATCTAACTACCCATGGTTGCGGTTTCATGCTGGGGTGGCAGAAGTAGAGAATACATGCAATCCCTTGTTATGGCGCTCAAGTGGCGGGGCTCTACCTGTGACCAAAGCCTGTCCTGCCTGACTGTTCTGGCTGCAAAGTCAGAGGATGACGCCATGCTCCACAACCCCTTTCTGTGGTTCCCCAGTTTGCAGATTTCTTCACTAAATATGACTCAAAAAGGCAAATTGTTACAAAGTGTAAGATACAGCAATGAAAGAATATCCAATTAGAAATAACTTTGGGGAGAATTCCACTAATTTTCATTGTAAGGCTCGTATTTCAACAAATGACGATGATTTTCAGCCGAAATTGGCAGAAGAGGGTCTATGAAAAACGTTCAGGCATTGATTTTTGAATGAAAGGCTTTCCACCTGAGTCGCCCTACTTTTCATTTTTCTCATAAGGCCAGAATGAAAACTCTGGTGACTCAGGTAAATCCTAAAAAGTGTGTTATTTTGAATTGCAAAAGGTATTTGTGTCTTCTGTGCCCAAAGAGGGTCAAAATATTGCTATTCAACATTATTTTTGCAGTAAAAAGTATTCGCCTCAGCCACCCGAGTTTCCGACCTGGCCCTTCATTTCTTCTTCAATCTGTAGAAAATTGTCACTTGATGCAGAGGCTCTTTTTTGCTGGACAGCTAAAAAGGGTCTAGTTTTGTCAGTTCAAGGGTGTTCCGATGGCAATGAACCATGATGGTGCTGTTAGACCTCATTAATTTACGTGAGTGCACGAACACCGCTTGCATGCGCAAAACATCATGACACATTATTTGCTGGCACCTAATGGTACTGAGAGTGGTTTTATTGCAGGCAAATTTTTCTCAACCATTGGATCGCAGGCACAGAATTCTTTTAATGAGGCCTTGTCGCCGCACAATGTTTCTCATTAGACAAGAGGGGTTTTGGCTAGAACAGCCATAGAGCTTGCATCTCAGTTGAGAGAGAAATAAGCAGAGGCATCATTTGTTCAGAAATTGTTTGTGCAAAAGGCTATCATGTTTTTATTGTGGTTTGATGGCTTGAAAGAAACTTCATTTACTTTGCTACAATTCTACCGTTGGATTTTCGTGAAATCTTCAAGATTTTCCAAATTACAGTGTATTTTATATCTCAACTCCTTTTTGAGGGTGTTTAAGTTGTTGGACAACAAACGGGGCCCTTCAGGTGACCTTCCAGGTCTCATGACTCATTTGGTATTCATTTACCAAATGTGGCATCTTCCTCCCTGCTTTGCCCAATAGATATGAGACACATGCAAAGTTCATTAAATAAGCAGAACATAATTTTCCTCTTTGAATGGTGAAAGATTCCCATGTTGGTAACCATTGTTTTTGTCAATAAAGCGGAAATTTTGTTGACACCATTCTTTGAAGTCGTTGGTGGGAAATCCCCTTTGTCGACTTTCAGCATCGTTTTAGTGGCCGATAAAGCATATGATGCAAGAAAAGCAAAATGGAAGGAAGATGTGTCAAGGAGTTGCTTTGATATCGATTACATTCTACAACAGCTAGTTGATTCATTCAACGAGGTACTGTACTGCACACGAGCGAAGTGTGTAATCCTCAGTACTGCGAAAGTATCAAGTGCTTTTCAGTTTATTGGAAAGGTACCACAAAGAAGCTGCAAGAGGAAGCACAAAGGTCAGCCGATTATTTGCATATTTAGTGCATTGTGAACCGGAGAAATGTTGCCTTTTCGACATATTGGTACCCTTGTCACTGGAAAGACAAACTTTAGCAGAGAGGGGAGGGGAGAAAGAGATGGTCAAAATTGTAAAAAGGGAAGAATAAGCAAGGAAGGTTGTTCTAGAGCATAAGCGTACGGGAAGAAAAAATATAGGGGGGGGGGCTGCCCAACACAAAGTCCATTGTTTAGTATAACTTTTGCCCGACTGAGGGCAGTTTTTTGCTCGATTGGGGCTCATTTTCGATAATTTTTCTGAAGTTGGGGGGGGGGGCGGTGGCCCCTCGCCCCCCGCCTTGTACGCTTATGTTCTAGGGGAGAGATTAGGGGATGAAGGAGCTTGAGTATTAAGACTAGAATCATGCAAACCCTCGCAGGTGATCATCAAAATCGTGAGATAAAGATTTGATCACGTTGACCAAAACTTAACAGAATTTATATATAAAAGCGAATTAATTAAAGTTCCTTATTTTATCTTGTTATAATTTTACCACATAAATCAGAAAATAATTTTTCCATCAAAAAAATTTAAGTTGATCAACAACAAATTATGATTTTCCAAAGGCCCCAAAAACAAAGTATCAGGCCTTCTTAAACTGCTGGAGGCCTCAAACATGATCTTTTGTTACAATTAAGCTTGTCTAGGTCTTGTGGATGCAATCCGACCAAATCTAACAAAAAGATTATTGTAATCCATGGCCTAATTATCATGAAGCATCAAGAAGGAGTCTCTAGCAATGATCTTTATGCAGATTATGTTTAAATCTCATTTTTGCGGATTATAGTTCTAAGCTAAGGAGATATTCTTTATCTTTGGCTGCCGGTCAGATCGGAGTTTGAGCTTGAGCTGCGTTTGCAGCTATTTACTGTATGTATTATTACAAAAATTGAACTGACCCGTACCGTAGCACACACCCAGTGTCGTGGCCACCGGGGGGGTATGAGGGGGGCACAGTGTTCCAGGGCATGTAATTAATGTGAAAAATGAAAATTTCAGAATTGTACCAAACTGATTTTTCTATTGTTAACCGTAGCCTGAGGAATGTCAAAACCCAAACATTTTTCAAATCGGACAATCTAGTGCTGAGAAAACATTATTTCAAGTTAGGCCTGAAAAGTGTACTTCAGGCTTCTTTTTAAGCACAGCAAGGCTACAAAATAGCACTAAGTTTCAAATTCAAATTTCTTGGCTTGCACTCACCCGAATTTCATGATCTTTGTTTTGTTCAACAGATTAAACCTTGCAGAGTATGTAGTGAAAAAGTGGATTGAAAATTTTATCTTGGGATGCGGAAATTTTTTCGAATTCATAGTGGTAACTAAACGTCAAAAAACTAAAACTGAATCACGAAGCGCTCCTTCAACATTAAAAACAAAAAATCTATGTTTCAGAATTGTCGGCAAGTCTATTGCAGAATCAAGTTTAAGCTATTGGCAACACGTTTGCAAAAGGGCTTAGTAGAATAAGCTCTCAAATAATTTTGGCGAATTTTTCACGAAAACCAGTTTTGCACCTTTTCAGAGTAAAAAATTGCATCTTTATGACGAAAACCTATTAGCAAAGGCAATATTTCATCATATCTCCAAAATTTCGAATTCATGCTTTTTAGCAATAGTAGTTTAAAGTATTTTTACATAATTAACTAATTTTTAAGGTTTTGAAAACATGCAGCCAACTCTACAATGATTTGTTATATGCCAAGGTGAAAAATGCGCCTAGTAACATCGAAAAACAGAACAAACATCAAAATAGATACCTAATATGATTAGGGAATTGATCTCTAACCTCCTTTTTGACTATAAGAGGGAAATATTTGTTTCATTGAACATCTAGTTCAGTCTATAGTACAGTGTCAAATACAGACAGAATTTGCTAAAAAAAGACTTCTTCTTCACTGGCCTTCGTGAAAAATTCGCCAAAATTAGTTGAGAGCTTATTCTACTTAGCCCTTTTGCAAAAATGTTCCCAATAGGTTAAACTTGATTCTGCAATTGGCTTTACGAGAGTTCTGAAACATATATTTTTTGTTTTCAATGTTGAAGGAGCGTTTCGTGATGCAGTTTTAGTTTTTATGAACGATTGGTCACCATTATGGATTTGAAAAATTTGCACATCCCAAGATAAAATTGTCAATCAACCTTTTCACTACATATTCTGCAGGGTTCAATCTGTAAAACAAAACAAAGATCATGAAAATCGAGTGAGTGCAAGCCAAGAAATTTGCATTTGAAAGTTAGTGCTATTTTGTGGCCTTGCTGTGCTACAAAAGAAGCCTGCTGTACACTTTTTAGGCCTAACTTGAAATGATATTTTCTCAGCACTAAATTGTCCGATTTGAAAATTGTTTGCGTCTTTATATACCTCAGGCTACGGTTAAATATAGAAAAATCAGTTTTGTACAATTCTGAAATTTTCATTTTTTGGCATTAATTACACTAAAACGGAAATCTGGATCACAGTGGGGGGGGGGGGGGCAATTGCCCCACCTTTGTCGAAAGATGGTCCTCAAGATAACTTTAAACGGAAGAGAAAAAGGCTGGGTATAGGTTGGGTAAGATTTTTTCCGAGAAATGCCAACTGCTAAAAGGAGATTACGTAATTGAATGGTGTTCTCAAAGCTTCCATTTTAACACTGATAAATATAGAATCAGGGGATGCATTATAAGCCAATGTAATGTAAAGGATGTTTCTTGAAACATTTTCCTCGTGCTCAGATATATAAAATAACTGTCACAAAACTGTCAAGGTTTCCTGGTCGCATAGGACAAGCATGATATTGGGTAATGCATTCTACGCCAAAGTAAAGGCATGGCTTTAAAAATTGTCCTAGGTGCTTCGCCCCCAGACTTCCTTATTTCGATGCCTTCCACTTAATTTACCTTGGCCACGCCGCAGTAACACACCTTGCGATTTCAGAAAAGAACCTACACGTTTGGAACGATGATCAAAATATAAGAAGCACCAGCACCGTATAGAGCCTGTAGACATTATCACAATGTTAATCAAATTTCTTTTTTCTTTTTTGACATCCACTAAAAAGTTTACAATATACACATTACTACACTACCTACAAACAAACTACTTTACAATACTACTAAACGATGACCAAGGGACCGAATAATTAGGACTACTCCCAGCCATTACATCAATACGAACTAAGATACATTAATACATTAACACATTTATACTTGTGGAATAGAAATGAAAAAATAGATAATGCCTACCAAGTCATATGAGAAGACCACAGTTCAGAAACATAGAAGGAAATCAAGCTTCTCGGTCATAGCTACATATCTTTGAAGCGTTCTCAATTTGATTCTCTTTCTTTGTAGTAAGAGTTGGCCATTGCGTCCCTGAAGAAAATAATGCAAGAAATCACCGTAAGTCCATTTCATTCGTTAGATTCTATGTCAGTTTAGGAATGTTTCAGAAGCTGTAAACCAACTTTACGTGAACAATGAGACAAGAGGGACTTGGCTGGAAAACCTACTAAATCACATCTCGGTTCGGCAAGGAAATATGCTATGCTGGAAACAGCGCTCTTCAGGCTTCCCGAAGGCTTCGATTCCAACGATAGCTAGATCAATGCCATTGTTTTATTATGTCTCGTTCAATTCCTACCCTTACCACCCCCCCCCCCCGGGCAGCCCGAGGGTCAACGAAAATTCCTTGCTCCAATACCCCGGGGTCGGGGAAAAATTTACGGTCAAATGCCCGGCGGCCGGGCACTGAGAAATGCCATATTCCCAGTTACTGTATAAGCGAAAGCTCCTGTTCATGTCAAATGCTACTCAAATGCCCGGGGGTTGGGGAAAAATTTAGGGTTTAATGCCCGGGGGCCGGAAATATTTTTTGAGCAAATACCCGGGGGTGTCCCGGGGGGATGGTCATGGTAGGAATTGAACGAGACTTTAGTCAATGGGAAGCCGGAACATGTGTCTGGACCGGGGATTCATTCCTTCCTTTCAGAGTGTGCTGCGCAATAAGCCTCTTCTGAAAATGCCTTTTGGAGACATTACAACGGATTTCAGCGTACTAAACATATCAATTTTTCTAGAAATCATGGTACAGTAAATTTACACGACTGAGAGACGAAAGGTTGAAACTGAAGATCTTTTCGCTAAAAGGCAAGGAAAACGCTATATTGAATCAATTCAACGCCAAGAACAGGAGAAATTTTATAGGCCAGCGAAAATTTTGCCATTCACAACATGACTTGAACGATGTGTTCTGCCTTCCAAGTCTCCAACGATAGACGTGCATTTTTTCTGGCATTTATGACGAAGTAAGAGGCTCAGTATAACAAAGGAATTGATCGGGCAAACATCTATCCTTTCTGCATGGTTCAAAACCAGGCAGCCCTTAAAGAGCTAAGTTTGTTATTTTTTAAACATTGAGAGATAAAGCTACACTAGGGAGCAGGCCTCATTAATGTGCACAAGCGCCGCTCGCAGGAGCAACATTAGACTTATTACCCGGAGTCTCTCGTTTCCCTGTGCTCTTTGACTTGATGATGGCGCTTCGGTCAACAGAGAGCGACAACAACAACAACAGTTCAACTCAATAAGATGAGCGTAACTATCGGGTCCTTATGTAGTGAGGTTAGAACAACATATCATTGTTCCTTGGTTGCTTGCATCTGTACTGTACTCACAGTGACAGTGATTGCAGGCACATTTTTCCATCGCAGGAACAGAATATTTTCAGTGATGTCAGCTAGGGAGGACAATTTAGTGCTTGACCCATTGAGAAACAAACAAATTTGAATAGTGGCCTTGTAATGAAATTTTCGTATTTTTTCAAACGTGTGAACTGTATTGGAACACCCTGCAAAATAATTTATCAGAGCTGAACCCTGTGTCTTGTTTTGATATAACGATTGCAACGTTTCACAATAATGGCACTTTATTGTTTGATATATAATACGTGTCTAATCTTGTTTTGGTGATGTTACAAGTGTGTGACATACATCATATTGCTTCAGGTTTGTCTCTAATGTTATACTTTTATCAAACACATTCTATTTTTGTCATTTGACATTTTGTGCCAAATTGGCACACGTAAACATTAGATATGAGATTAGTAAAACCGTCAGCAACTTTGAGGTCAAAGAGAGGAGGTAAATATTATTATTAGAATCTATTGTCCCTTGTCATAATCGTTACATTGCTGCATTTGTATTAAGAGCAACAAGGACAGATTTTTTAACACGATAGCACCAGGTAGCAAGCGCACTTGTTGTGCATTCCAGAAATTGTTTCTTAGAGCTAACGTGAGCATGTATCGAAAGAAGAAGGGTATACCTATACATCTGCCTCGGGCGATTGGAATAGAAGACGATTGGAAGGCGATTCAATTCTCGTATTTTTTGGGTTTAATCATACAGTAAGAACCCGCAAAATAGAAACCACTTTATAAGAAACCTCAAGCGGATTTTTTTGGGAAATGGTGCCTTCATACAAGAAACTTTTCAGCCTGATTTTAGGAAGGTTTCTTATAGGAGGAACCCAAATGAATTCGTATCTAATGATCTTTGTTAAAATCAGGTGGCAAACAGTTTTTACATATTTTATCCAAAAGCATCTCTATCTTTATATTACTTGATACTTGGTATTTATGATATTGCTGAGTAATTTTAGAGGTAACAAGAACATACCGTTTGATAGTGTTTGCTCTGGGTTTGTTTTAGAATATTTACCTTGAAATCACTGAAGGTTTCTTAACCATGTGATAAGAAACCTTTCAGCCTGTTTCCAAATTAATGACCTTTTAAAAAGAAACTAAACAGGCTGTTCTGAAAAAACAGGTTTCTATTTTGCGGGTTCTTACTGTAATACTTACTGCTCAGCTCCTGAACCAAAGAAATAAAATGCCAGAGGTAGATGTTTAGATATATCCTTCTTCTTTCGATCTTGATCATGTTTACTCTTAAAAACAATTTCTGGAATGCATAACGAGCGAGCTAGCTACCTGGGTTTCAAAGAAACATTTGCGGCTTTTTGTTATGAAATACTTTTGCAACTCGTAGCTGAACAGTTTCTTAACTTCGAATTGACCTCTGATTGCTTCTAGTGCCCAGAAGAGACCCATACAGCTTCTTAGAAGCGGTTTTGTCTAAAATAGTATCCTCTGTGCCAGGGTTTCAGCAGTCCAAAAGGGTCAATTTACAGTGTCGTTGGGAATTCGACGACCGTTCTTTCTGAAAAGAATTATGACATACTAGTCGTTGTTATGATTCGTGAATCACGATATTCTATCCCTCTTTACTTATGTTTTGGTTTAAACACGCGATCGTTGGGAAAACGATATTTTGTTTGCTCTGTTATTGTGGTTAAATTCTTGGTAGCTGCGTGGCCGGTTGCTTGGCAAGGCGCCAGTTAGGCTCTTATTTGGACCAAAACTGTACAACTTGATTGACTCACTGACGTATGTTCTATTGTTTCTTGATGCATGTCAAGTTTACCCTCGTTGCGACATAACTTTGAATCAACCATAAAAGCTTCAATGTCACCATAATGCAGTAATCTGTGATTGCAAGTTGAAGTGAAGTAACAAGTTGATATCATGATAATAAATTTTCAAACGAAGGATATAAACCATGTTGTCGACGGTTTGGAAACAAAGTTATCGAACTGTTGTTGGGACTGAGGTTTGTGTTTAACGTAACAGTTAATCAATTTAATAATTTTTAGTGTTTTGTTTGCACCTACGTTTCTCTCCAAGAAAATGCGCGATCTCTTAAATAGTGGTCGGGCTGGTTATAGCTAGAGTAACGAGAGTAACCATATTTGGTGTGCTAATAGCTCTAGGCATGTACTTTGTAGAAATATGAAAATTAACCTGAAATTGGCCAACAGTATTGCTTCACGTCAGCATTTTCCTTTGTGTGGACAAGAAATGCGACAAAATGGACCAAAGTCAGAAAAAATGCGATAAAATCAAATTTGGAGCATAATTTCTTTCCAGACATGAAAAATTATGATAGATTACATCAAATAACACTAGCACAGTAAAAACCCACGGTAAAAACGAATTTCAGGGCCTGATTGATTTCAAGCACAGTAAGAACCCACATAATAGAAACCACTTTTTAAGAAACCTCAGGCTGATTTTGTTGAGAGATGGTCGGCTCATCTCAAAACGAAAAACTTGGCCTAAAATACATCGGATCTATATTTTGTTGACTTACCTCGTGCTGAAGGCTCAAAGCTTCTACAACCACAACAACTCAGTTACGCCTAACAACGAATGTGATCATGTCAATCAAGGTTCAAAAATGTCAATCAACATAACGGGCAGTACCCAACAAAATACGGAACAATGAATTTATCGAAGAGTCACGATACGAGGTTTTAATGAAAAACTAAACAGCCTGTTTTGAAAAAAGTGGTTTGTATCTTGCGGATTGTAAAATCTACAGGTTGGCTGACTGCATTTGAAAGAGCAAGCCAGCACGTTCGAAGAGCAATCGGCTGGAAGTCTACAAAGATGCGCAAACAAACAACGCAGGGTTGGAGAGGAAAGCCACTTGTCGAAACTTTTTTGACCGAGTTGCATTATGGTGTTTGCGACTTCTGGGGACTGGGATAATGGGATGCATGCACTGATCAGTGGATGCATGTCAAGTTGGTATTTTGGCTTCAGGCCATAAGCAACAGGACTGCACAGTTGTAACGGAGTTGCTATTGTTGCTAACATTTCTTTACTGATTTTGTTTGTGCTTTCTTGTTGTAATCCGGTGTGAAATACCACGAGATACGCTGTAACAACAGAGCTACACCGTTTTGTGATGGAAGAACTGACTGCCTTTGCATCTTTTGTTTTATTCAGTTGTGGAATCAACGAGACAGCCTCCTCTTTCGCAAGCAAAAATTATATATTCAATTAATTTATTCATCATCCAAATATCAATGGTTCTAGTAACCTACGATATACAAGATACACAAGTATCAGTTATACATTTAGGCTACAGCGAATAGAACGAAAAATACAAAGATATAATTCAAAAGTCTAATAAGGAGTTGCATTTAGTTTTCTATGATCCATGATATATGATAAAAGAACTTTTGCTGGAGATGGCGTCAGGAAATATGTTACCATCATCCTTTGCGTTCGACGATATCAACCAATCACATCAAGTTAAATTCTTTCAGACACAAAGGATCATGGTTAAACATTTCCTGACGCCATTTTTAGCGCAATCGTCTCAAGCGAGACTATAAACTGCTGCTGCGCAGCAATTATGTTTTCAGAAATTATGGCGCTCATTCCAAAGGCAAAAACGCTGCTTTAATCCTTGACCATTCCCATGACCGTTGTCCGTTTATGTTCTTTAGTTACCAGAACCCTATTTACAACACTTGACGGCACGGCATTCAGGTTTCTCTCGATTGATATTTTTATATTTACAAGAGGATTGTTAACCATGAGATTTGAGCGTTCTATTTTCAAAAGTATTGGATTTCCAATGTGTTAACCATTAAATTTTTCGCGTTAACCTTTCTTGGAAGTGTCAGGATAGAGTTGCAGGATCACAAGGGTGATATACGCAAATTGCGCAACTTATCATTTGTCCTTAAAGCTTTTATGTCGCTATAAATACGATTCCAGCCTCGCTTTATCAGTTGTCCTTCAACGCCATGAGAGACGGTCATCCAATCCCTTTTGTTTTCCGTGTTATGCAAAATTGCAATAAACTAACATCAAAGAAAACCGCGCTATCCCCATGACCATCCTCTGCACAGAAATCACACGACTGAATAAATGTCTGCCATTAGCTTTATATAGCGACATAAAAGCTTTAAAGGGCCATTATCCCTCATGGTCCTTTGCGGGCACACTTCAACTTCAGACTATCTGAAAACTAGATTTGGCCAGTGGAGAAAACCTACAATCGTAGACTAAAGTGTTGAGACACTTTGCTTTTCAGGAAGAAATTGCGAGTTAAGGACCCCCCTCCCCCCCCCC